>CM024953.1:28404220-28855271 GCA_014282245.1 Rhododendron simsii
ATCATTTGTATAATATGAGTTACACTCTTAAAAGTCATAGAACGAAACCAATTTTTGTAGCTGCTTGTAAGTCTATGGAAGATAAATTCAACAAATATTTCGAGAACATGCCAACAATATTTATTGTAACTTCTGTAATGGACCCAAGGATTAAGATAAAGGGTGTTGAAAAGCTCTTAAAAGTGCTTAGTGAGAATTTAGGGATCACATTACCTTCTATTTCTACTGTCACTGCACTGTTGACTTCTATATATGCTTCATATGAGTCTAAATTTGCATGCACTGCTGCTGCTGCTCCTGCTCCATATTCTTCAAGTATTAATGACCCATGTTCTACAAGTAACAATGAGAATGACCCATCTTGGTTTCTGATTTCAGGGCCAGGTAGTAGTGAAACTTCTTCACGATCTGAACTTACTCAATATTTAGAGATAAATTTAGTTACCAATGAGGAGTTTCAATCATTTGATATCTTAGCTTGGTGGAAAAAAACTGAAAAAACATTTCCCATTCTTTCTATCATGGCACGTGATTTACTAACACCACTTGTGTCTTCAGTGGCTTCCGAATCTGCTTTTAGTGCAGGTAATAGAGTGTTGGATGAGAGGAGGAGCAGACTAGCTCCTGACATTTTGGACTGTCTTATATGCTTAAAAGATTGGGAGGATGCACGTCTTGGAATTCAAAAATGTCATCCTAGAGATGAATTCAGAGATTATTTTTCAGACTCAGATATAGATGCTGATTAGGGGGGAGATGCATTGTTGATGCAGGTAACTTATGAAGGCCTTAAATGGCAACTTAATGTTGCCGCATCCAGGTGCTATTCTTTATATATCTGAGTGTGTGCTATGATGATATAATCTGAGCCTAATTGGTATTTAGTGTGGCTGTGGTGATATAATCTGAGCCTAATTGGTGTTAGTGTGGCTATGATGATATAATCTGAGCCTAAACTGCAGAAAATAACATGCCAAACAGCAAGTTTCATAGGTTTTGGTGTTTGGTGGTATGAAAAAGCATGAACATGTGCGTGAGCTTATTAATGGGCAATGATGAATTAATTCATTTCATAATTAAGGTGGATACCATGGCGCGCCTTGGCGGGGTATCATTAGATGCAGTCATGAGTACCATTCTAATTCCCAACATATATTTTCGGAGCCCAATCATGTTTTCATTACTACCTCGATGCCATGCCTATGTTTGGTTTAGCATGTTGTTTTTCTGCAGTTTTGATGCAGTTTTGTGGGTCTGGCTGTGATGATATTTGATTTGAGCCTTTGGTGTTTAGTGTGGCGATGATGATATAATCTTGAGCCAAGTTGGTGTTAAGTGTGGCTATGATGATGTAACCTGAGCCTAATTGGTGGTTAGTGTGGCTATGATGATATAATCTGAGCCAAATTGGTGTTATACTTCAAGTTTTCATTTGTTATTGGACTGAGCAGAAACTGAGCAAATATTGAGCAGAAATGACTTTGTGTGCTGCTGCTACTGCTGTTTGAACATCTCTGTATTGAGCAAGCTTTGTATGTGTGTTTGAGAATAATCTGGACTTTTATGCATCTGGAATTTGTGATGAAAAACTGAGCTGTGTGTGTGAAGTGCAGGTGCATGTGTGTGTGTGTGTGTGTGTGTCTGCTGCTTCTTTTGGTGCTTGTTCTTAGGGCAATTTTATGCTGGTTTCAAAATGTGCAGTTTTTTAGTTGGTTGTTGGTTCAAAGTTTGGAGGGTTTTGGCAGGTTTTTGGGTTCAAAAAGGTGCAGGTGTGTCATGTGTGTGTTTGTTCTAGCAGGTGTGTGTGTGTGTGTTAAAGATAGAGTAGCCAGTTGATTTCAAAATGTGCAGCTTTTACTTGGTTGTTGGTTCAAAGTATGGAGGGTTTTGGCAGGTTTTTGGTTCAAAAAAGTGCAAGTGTGTCATGTGTGTGTTAAAGAATACAGCTGCCAGCTGGTTTCAAAATATGCAGTTTTTACTTGGTTGTTGGTTCAAAGTTTGGAGGGTTTTGGTAAGTTTTTGGTTCAAAAAAGTGCAGGTGTGTCACGTGTGTGTTTGTTCCAGCTGGGGTGTGTGTGTGTGTGTGTGTGTGTGTGTGTTAAAGATACAGCAGCCAGCTAATTTCAAAATGTGCAGTTTATACTTGGTTGTTGGTTCAAAGTTTGGAGGGTTTTGGCAAGCTTTTGGTTCAAAAAAGTGCAGGTGTGTCGTGTGTGTTTGTTCCAGCAGGTGTGTGTGTGTTAAAGATACAGCAGCCAGCTGGTGTGTGTGTGTGTTCCAATCGGGCCCTTTCCAGGTTTATTTGGCTATGATGATAAAGTTTTGTAAAATGTGTTGGACTTAGGCGAGGCAACATTTGAAGGTCAAATTGGCAACTAATGTTGCAGCCTATTGGTCCTTCAAAAAGTCGTCTATAAACTTACAAATTATCTGAGCCTATTAGCCAAATGTTAACAAGTGTTCGACAAGTATCTAAGTACCCGAGCACTCCGCTACCGAGTCCCAAGGGAAGAAGCAGCAAAGGATGGAAGAACAAGAATTTCTTTTTAATTAGGGGCAGTTAGGACAATATAGGACCATTTGTAATATGTTATTTTTTAATTGTTAAACTTTACTTCATTAAGACCAAGAATTTCTTTTTAATTAGGGGTTGTAATATGTTATTTTTTTAATTGTTAAATTTTTTTGGCGTGCCAAGAATCCAGAAGGAAATGTATATGAAAATGCTGCTGTACATTGTTATTCTTTTTCTTTTCATTGTGAATTGTCCTCTCCTTTTTCTCTTCTGCAAGTTATAGAGTGATTATGATATTTTGAGGCTGAGATTGAGAGTAGACCTTTTGCCTAACATAATTCTCGTGAGCGTAAAACGCTAAAAGCGTCTTTAAGAAAACACCCCAAACTATTCAAATGTGCAACAATAAGCGTCTTTAAGAAAAGCTGTCTAAGATTTATCTAGTAGAAAGTTGGGAAAGTGAGGAAAAAATGGGAACGTTCAAACGAAAAAAAGGAAAAAGAAGGGGCAATCGAAGTTGAATAGCAACTTCGCTCTCTCTCTCTCTCTCTCTCTCTCTCTCAAATGAGTCAAACACGCGCATACTCATCAATTGTTTTTTTATGAGGATGCAGTGAATGCAAGGATCTCTATCCTTGTCCAATGTTGTCGAGTTTATAAACCAAATGTATACAATGGTTACATGTCTGATGAAAGATTAGTTAATTTAGTTATACAACTTATGCAAGTCAACCCACACATGTTAGGGCAGACTTAAACGGCACGGCCCGATCCAACACGACACGATTAAGTAAACAGGCCGGCACATCTTGACACGATTGAAAATGGCACGGCATGACATGATTTAAGAACACGGGCCGGCACGATATGACACAATTTAAGACAACGGGCCGGCACGACACGACACGATACGATTGAAAATGGCACAACACGACATGACACGATTTAAAAAAACGGGCCGGCACGACACGACACGATTTAAAAAAACGGGCCGGCACGACACGACACGATTTCAGAAATGGGCCGGTACAACACGACACAATTGGCAAATGGCACGGCACGACATGGCATGATTTAAATAAACGGGCCGGCACGGCACGACACGGCACGATTGACAAACGGCACGGCACGGCACGATACGATTTAAGTAAATACAGTAAATGGGCCGGCACGGCACGGCGCGAAGCACGGTTAGCACGAAGTTAAACGGGCCGTGCCGGCACGGCACGGCCCATTTAACACCTCTACCCATGGCCGAGGTTTTGAACCTAAAGCTCTGATACCAAGTTGTAACGCCCCTAATTTTAGGTACGTTAAAAGATAATTTGTTACAGAAATTAAAGAGAGTAACTGCTCATTATTACAACATAACTCCCGTAGGAGTATTTTAAACACAAAATAGGAAGCTAGGGTTCCTAACTACAGCTCCTCTTGTTCCTCCATCCTAGCGAGTTCTTCAGCTCCGAACGCCTCCAAAGTGAAGAGTTCGCCCTGTTCATCTATTAAATCTGACACATTATATCGGCGTCGCCACCCATATAATATGCCAGGGTCACCATAAGATAACACCATGAGCTACGAAGGCTCAATAGTAAAAGTCTACTCAATAACCCATAACTTATGAACAAAAGATCATATTAAAACATCGATTTTCACATGATACATATATAAACAGTTACAAAAGACAATAACCATAACATATCCACATTCGTTATATAACTATCGTTGGTGTCTAAGATTTTCCAAGTTCCTCCTATGCATCTCATCGTAGACCGTGTCTCCATTTTCATAAACAAGTTACTTTCCAAAAATCTTTCATTTAAATCACCCAACCTCGGTTCCGCTGCGCCGGGTTCCCGAGTATCCTCACAATGGTTCCGCCGCGCCGGGTTCCCATTGGCACACATTTGCTTTGGCTCCTCTCCACAGATAACCATGCTACTCACCCAACCTTGGTTCCGCCGCGCCGGTCTCCCAAATATCCTCACAATGGTTCCGCCGCGCCGGATTCCCATTGGCACACACACATTCATACAACTCACATAATACCCTTGAAATGGTCATTATGTAGTTTCTAAAATATCTTTGTCCTCGGAAAACACATTTCTCTTGTTAAACCACACCCTAGGTGCCATGTTTCTACTTTCTCGGTTTTCATGTCCCGTTTTCATGCAAGATTTCGCGGTGTAAGACTTTACATACAAACATGCATCTCATAAGACTATTCCAACAAGATCATCCAACTCTAAGCTACATAGCATGCTTGAAATAACATGAACATAAACCATGCATATCCAACATTCAATAAAAGACAACCTTATCTACTTTTGAAAGTAATAATCAAAGTTACTACTTATGGACATACGATTTAATACCATACATAGAGTTAGAGTGCAAGGTTAAACTACTTATACTTAGGTTAAGTGAGTAGAGGTATAGACTACCGTTCTTCTTGGCGGTGGTCGGCTATGGTGAATCGGTCGTCGGTTTTGAGTTTCGGCAGCGTAATGGCTCCGGTTTGCTTCAAAAGGAAAAGAGATGTACTTTTTTTCCTAGAAACAACTTTACTAACTAATGTGGACTACTTTAAAGATCTATGGGTGGTTTTGGAAGTGGTTTGGTGGTTTTGCTCAAGAACTCAAGAATAAGAAGAATTCTTGAACTTTTGAACCAAGAACTTTTAGAATTTCTAGAGAGAAGGAAGAGCAAAGTTTGAAGGTGTGAGTTTGAAGCTTGGAATGGCCTTCTATTTATAGGCAAGCTCACCCTCCCTCCCTCTCTTGGCCGGCCCCCTCTCTCTCTCCTATTCCTCAATTTTTTAATCCATGAAATCATGTTCACATGGAAGATCAATGGCTAAAAACCTAGGCTTACATGGCTAGGGTTGTCCTTAGATTTGATTCTTGGATGGTTTTGTGGTAAAAAGGAGGTTTGTACAAGATTCTAGGGTTTAAACAATTGAAAGATGTACAAAGGAGGACAATGGAAGTTAAGTTTACTTGGAAGAATAAGCCACCAAAGATTTTGAAGTAGATCAAGGTACACATCAAATCCTCTTCTTTCTCCTCCTCTCTCTCTCCCTCTCGGCTTCTCTCTCCCCTCTCTCCCTCTCACGATTTCTCTCTCTCTCTCTCTCTCTCCTCTCTCTCTTTCTCATGTACTAGCATATATGTATATATATGTACTAATATGCAAGAATACAAGTAATAAGTACTTTTGTACTTAGGATCAAAAGTAGTCAAGATTTTCCCATTAAACTATCAAATAAGCACATGTGTACTTAGGTGCTATTTTAGTCTTCCATGTACTTAAATAATATATTCATGGGTACTAATGTACAATAGGAAGAACAACTCCCCAATATAAAATAAATAAAGGGTACTCAGGAGAATCTTAGTACTAAGTACTTATTTAATAAAATATTGTACATCATCCCATGGGTTTTTTTTTTTGGAAAAGACTAGTTTATTAAACCCTTTGTACTAGATGAAAGACTAACCTTTTTACCCATTAGATAATAAATCCCCTAACTTCTATTGTCCAATGGACAATAGTAATTAGGTAACTTTTATATTAAAATAATATGTACCTTGTCACATGGGTATTTAAGAAAAAGACTAGATTAATCAACCCATGTACTTGGTTGAAAGATGAACTTATTATCCAATGAATAATAATTCCCCTAGCTTTTATTGTCCAATGGACAATAGTTACTAGGGAACTTATATAATAAAATAATCCAAAAAGTCCTTTTAAGCAATTAAAAAGTCTATTTTTTTTTATAAATACTAGTACTTAACCAAGTATACTTTTAATATAAAGAATTGGGGTTTCTTTTATCCAATGGATAATAGTTTCCCTAACTTTTATTATCTAAGGGACAAAGAATAAAACCAAAATAATAAAAGAAAATAATTAAACAAATTCCAATCCTAGGGTTAAAAATATCACAAGGTTAAATGATGGGCAAAAGGGTCTATTTAGGGTTAGGAAAAGTAACTAAGTAATTTCTTAGTTCGGTTTCAACAAGCCGGTTAGAAGCTACCTAGGCTTGCTAAGTGGGGCTTAATGCCAAGAAACGAATTTAGAAGGGCTAAAGCGTAATTATGACAAACTACAGGAATTTAAAGTAATTCGAGCAATTGAAATTAATAACTCGAATAATAAACAAATTTTTATTTATTGAAATTCCGAGTTATTACAACTCTTTCGAAGCTACCGTAAGAAGTCACTTCGTTCGATAGCCATATTCACCTTCTGTAAGCTGACATATTTTCTTTTCCGTAGCGATACCATCTGCCAAGAAGAACAATAGAATATTTCTACTCACTTTCTCTAGTAAAAATTTTAATTATATTTTTTGTGTTTAAAATATGCATGTAAAGTTAAAGTACAAAAAATAGCTAGCAAACTTGCTTTACTAAAATTTTGAAATGAAATATGATCATGTTGAATACCTCGACTTTTATTCCGGAAAATATATGTTGTTTTGAACTTTCCAAAAATGAAGAAAGAACGAATTTTTGAAATGTAAGAAATAATAGTTTGATTGGTAGCATGGTTACTTAGAAATTTTATAAAGACGTTATGAGCATGTATACATGTTTTTAGTTCTTAATTTACTTGTCTTGATGTTGAGTTATGTGCATATCTTGTTGAATTTATTGACTAGTCGATGGATTAAGCATGAAAACACTATAGAGTTGGATGACCTTGTTGTTTTAATTATTCTAGTTTAGTTTCAACATTACAATCAACAACGCATGTTTATGAGACACCATATATAGTGTTCTTATGTGAAAAGTCCGATTGCAGAGTCCTTGCATGAAAATGAGACACGAAAATCGAGGAAGTCTACAAACATGACACGTATGATGTCTATAATGAAAAGATGTGTTTTAAAAAGAAAATGTTTTTAAAACCACAATGTAGCCGGACTTAGTAACCCATTGTGTGTGTGTGTGCGCCAATGGGAACTCAGGACGGCGGAACCATTGTGAGGATACTCTGGAGTCTGGAACGGTAGAACCGAGGTTAGGTGTGTGGCTTGGTTATCTGCGGAGAAGAGCTGTGCCAATGGAAACCTAGGACGGCGAAACCATTGTAAGAATACTCAGGAGCCCAGAACGGCGTAACCGATATTGGGTGTGTAAAAATGATTTTGGAAATGTTGATTTGGAAAAAGAAAAGTAAAAATGATGAAACGGTCTACGAAAATGTTGCGTAGGAGAAACTTTGATTGCCCGAACACTGCACCAGTTGAATAGTAAATGTTCATGTGTTATCGTTAACTACTTATCCGGAACTTGTTGAATATGCATGTGCTATTTAGAAATCACTGAATTTACATGAGTTAATATACAACTTCTTTGTCCTGTAGTTCATAATTATGGGTTAGCGGGTATGAGATTATTCTTCTGAGCTTTTGTAATTCACGGTGTTACTGTTGTAATTCTAACATATTATATTGGGGGCGACGCCGGTATAATGTGTCAGACTTTGTAGATGAGCAGGGTGAGCTCTACACCTTGGAGGCTTTCGAAGCCGAGGAGCTGGCTAGGATGAAGGAGTAGGTAAAACAGTAGATAGGAACCCTAGTTTCCCTCTCTTTGTTGAATAAATGTACTATCGTGAGAATTATGCTGTAATAATGAGTCAGATTCTATTTAGGTTTTCAATAAAAATGTTTACCTAACATTCCTAAAATTCAGAGCGTTACAAGATTAATCCATTTTTCAATCTAAAGGTTCATATTTACAGAGGCATTCATGCCCCAATACCACTAAGGGGCATGAAAGAAAAATTCATTTTGCAAAGTTCTGAATATCCTATTGGTTTGAGTACTGATTTTTTTTTTCTACTGATACAGTACGTACTAGAATCGGTGAGATATCATGTACAGTTTTAGATTTATAGTGCTATTAGTGTTATTTTTCTACATAAAAAACATTCATACGATACATACATTACTTTTTAAAAATACATTTAAAAGTAGTTAGTATTGACTGGTACTGATCGGTACCGGTTGGTACCTAAGTAGTTTAATACCATCTGGTGTTGATCGGTATCAGGAAAAATCAACCGGAATCGACTGGTATATGAGCTGAAATAAAACGGGAGATGTAAAGTCAAATTTGGTCAATAACAACACATACCACCCGAATTATTAGTATGGGAATCAAAACATGCTCTCGTGTGCAACTCAATGGAGCACATAATGCTTTAGGCCTTTCAGTTATTTGAGCTTGTCCCATATTGGTATTTTTTTGATTGGTATTTTGTCAATTTAGAAATTGGGTCTCAAATTAGACACTATATGTTCTCTTATTGTTCTTATTAATCATTGTAATATCTTGAAAGTTTAATAATACAGTATTTCTTTTTGGCTGTTAAAAAAAAACGGGGCACTAAACATGGGCGGTGGTAATCGAATACAGTATCTTGTTGCGACGATTTACGACAGGTGGTTTGCAGTCGGACAAGGTCCTGTGCCAAACCCGGACCAACTGTGGCACATCGCTTCCAAACACCTCTCTCTCTCTCTCTCTCTCTCTCTGCCGTAGCTGCATCAGTTTCTCCAGGACAGACCCACGCAACAAATCAGAATTCGAATCCAAACTTTTTTTTTTTGGGGGTAATTGGATTCCTAACTTTCCCCTGAATCCAACTGTGTTCCAAAAATTTCTATACTTTTTGATACATCTACACACTCCATTCCAGAGCGCGAGAGAGCTGTGGATAGATAGATAGATGGCTTCAAATCAGGAAATACCAGAAGGGACGGTACAGAACGTGCTGGATCAGGAGACTCTCAAGTGGGTCTTCGTCGGTGGGAAAGGCGGCGTGGGAAAGACCACGTGCAGCTCAATCCTCTCCATCCTCCTCGCTAGGGTTCGATCCTCCGTCCTCATCATCTCCACCGACCCCGCCCACAATCTCAGCGACGCCTTCCAACAGCGATTCACCAAAACCCCCACTCTCGTTAATGGCTTCAACAATTTGTACGCCATGGTATTGCTCTATGTGACAGTCTCACGCCTTTTTGTTTTGCTTTTCCACTATTACTTTATTTGCTTTGTTGGCTTATTTTTCTTTCCAATCGCTCATGAATTTTGAGGGTCTTCTACAGGGCTGCTAAACGAACCAAGCTACGCGAGTCTGAGCTTGTGTTCATTCGATGAAAGCTTGTTCAATTTTGGTTTGTTACATAAATAAACCAAACTTGAACATATATGGACTGACCTCATTCTAGGAGTTTTTTAACATGAGACCTAAAAGCGAGCAAAATCCCAACGTCCACTAGCAGGGTATTAATTAAAAGGGGAAGCCCCGTATGGACTAACCTCATGGTAGGAGGTTTTTAACCTTGACTATCAGGTCAACCCCTCTGGGTTGTTGCGGTTCATTTTCTTGGTCCATTTGCAGTCCTGGTTTTGATGAATTTTAAGGGTGATAAGTATTATTATTTCTCTTTTTTGGAGCAAATTGTGGGCCTTGGGTAACTTAAGGTATAACCCAATAGGCCAATACCCGGTTCATGATTATAGGTTTATGCATCATTGTTGCGTGTACATGTGGAAATTTTTGGGGCCTATTTGTTGATTTGGTAGTTGTTAGTTTGTGCATGCTTGTTAGAGATGGCAACGGGGAGGGTTGGGGGTGGATACCACTATCCCCGTCCCCGAACCCAAACGCCTCCCCATCCCCGCCCCAATCCCCAATCCCCACCGGGGATTTATTTTTACCCTCCATCTCCGCCCCAAACTGGGAATCGGGGATCCCCACGGGGAATCGGGGATCCAAAGATTCCAAAACTTTTTTAAAAAATAGTCACCAGCCATTAGAAAATACAAACCTTGAAACTAAATTCCAGGGAAAAAAAAATCTAGACTGCCATTACAATTTACAAACCAAATGCCAAGGAAAACAGCCACAGGTGCTACCATAGTGCCATTACAAACCAAATCGAAATAAAAACAGTCAGCAGATAACCAAGGAAAATAGCCACAGTTGCTGCCATAGTGCATTACAAACCAAATTGAAATAAAATTAGTTTCAAACAAACAAGAGCAGTAGCTAGAGCATTGGGAACTCTCAAAAACGGAGCACAAACAGTCGATTCCCAACATATGCAGTTACCAAACTTGAAACTTGAAGTGCCTAGACAGTAGAAACAAGAGCATCAGTACTTGAATATATTAGCAGAATGAATGCCGAAAAAGCATCTTAACTCGTAGAAAATAAGTTTTGTGTCCTGTTAGACAATAAGTAGCAATTCTTCCAAGTCAACAGTGCAGGCAAAAATATGGTCAGTGTTCAGAGTGGATGGTCACACATGAAAATCTGATTGCCAAACTTACTGTATTGGGATAGGACAGATTAGTGATAAAAAAATATGACAAAAAAACAAAATATGTTAACTCTCTAAGAGAGATAGTGCCAATTTTTTTTATGTGGTATTTCAAACAGTTCTAATACTTAAAAATGGGTGGAAACATTTTTCTTAAGTCATTCAGATCGAAGTCTGGATTGCTTTACAAGTTACAATCATAATAAGGAACACCTTCTCTTGTCAAGTAGCAATGTTCAAGAAAAGTTTCACAGTTTGGAGCCCAACACTTAAAAGCTATGCTAATTTGTAAACAATAAGGAGTACACCAGAATCACAGAAACTGGGGTCACCTAAATCAAACTATTTATGGAAATCGTCATAGCCTTCAAAGAGGACCATAAACCACGACTTACTAGTTTTAACCCCATTACAAGAATCAATAACTACAACTCTTACCTGATCAATCATCACCAACATATGTTACACAACTTACGCCAGACACACATTCCTCTACATCCTTATCATCATCATTGATAGTTGGAAAAGGATTTCCCGGTATTGTTGCTTCACCTTAAAATATAAAAGCAAACGAGTGATATATACGATATTCGCAAATAGCAATTGCAAAATAAAAGTATGACGAGAAATAACTAATAAGACAATCAAAAATTACCTCCATTCTCAAGGGCAGCCAACCAACTTTGAGTACACATTAATGCTTCGAAAGTCTTAGGATTAAGTCTATTTCGATTTGTAGTAATCACTCTACCACCTGCGCTAAATGAGGACTCTGATGCAACAGTGGATACAGGCACAGCCAACACATCCCGAGCTATGGCTTGCAAAGTAGGATACTTTAAGCCACTAGATTTCCACCAAGCTAATATATCAAAACTCTCATGTCTCGGTAGCAAATCATCCCCCAAATAATGATCCAATACATGTACACTTTTAGATTTCTTTTCGCGTTAAGAAAAATTTCAAAACCATCAAAATTATTCACCTCCGTGGTAGAGGCTGGCGGCTTGCTTGCAGATGCGCCATCATTCTTGTTTTTGCCTTCATAGATCGTAAGCAAATCAAAACAATATCTCCTAATGCTCTCAATCATCTCATCACCATGCTCCCCATAAATACTTGAATAATAATACTCAATCAAGGACATCTTGAATCTTGGGTCCAACACGACTGCCACTCCTAAAAATCCATGACTATTCTCCCAATACTTGTCATATTTCTCAATCATTTTCAAGGCCATGTCTGACACCACAAAATTCTCACAAAGGATCCATTCCGACAATTTCATTTTGATCTCACGCACACTTTTAAAAAATAAATTCGAAGTTGGATAACTAGTCCCACTAAACAACAAAGTGACCTCGTAAAATACTTTCAACCTCTCACATATATCTATGGCCATGTTCCAATCATCATCATTTGGGCAACATTTATATTGGGGATCCTTGAGTCTTAAACGGCCAAAAGCACTCCTATATTTAATGGCGGTTAAAAGCATCAAATAGGTCGAATTCCACCTAGTGGGACAGTCAAGAGACAACTTTTTACCACAAAAAACTCCCAATTGGTGAGCTGCATCTTCAAATTTCTCCTCTCTTTTTGGAGTTGCTGTCCAATAAGCAACACTATCTCTAACCTTCTCAATCGAAGACTTAATGACATCTAAACCATTCTTCACAATCAAGTTAAGAATATGTGCAGCACATCACACATGAAAGAAACTCTTAAACCACATATGATCACTTCCAAATTTTTCCAACAAAAGATTAATCATAGCATCATTGGTAGAACAATTGTCAACTGTCAAAGTAGATAACTTTCTATCAATATTCCACTCCAAAAACATATCCATCATAACCTCAGACAATACCTCCGCCGTGTGTGGACAAGGTACATACGCAAACCTAAATAGAACAATTACTATAATCATTGAAAGAAGTAGAATATATTTATAAAATTCCAAGACTCAAAAAGTAGCATAAAATTAATGTACGAACTGTAATGAACATTAAAAAATGTATTACCTAATAATGCGGCTTTGCAATTTCCAAGAATCATCGATCCAATGTGTCGTGATGACCATAAAGCCTCTTTTTTGATTGCTAGCTGTCCACATGTCCGTTGTGAAGGAAACTCTACTTTGGTTTCTTTCCAAAAGCCTCATTGTCTTCATCCTCTCAACTTCATATATCATCAAAATATCCTTCTTGATAGTATTTTGACAAACCACATGAAACGAAGGTTGTAGAGCATAACAAAATCTCTTAAACCCAAGATGTTCCACTATGCTGAGAGGGCATTCATGCATTATTATCATGTGAGCTAGTTGCTTCCTAACATGATCTAGATTGAAGGCATAAGCTTGGAGTGTGCTACTTTTTCCCGCCCCTATCATAACACTAGGTGTTAAAAATGTTTGCTTACTATCAACCATTTTTTTTTTCAAACAAGAGTTCAAGTGATCTTTCAAATGTGTTGTTCCACTCTTAGATTCCGCACATAACTTTTTATTACAATACAAACACCTTGCTTTATATTGAGTCTTACCCCCCATTGTAACTTTGATCTTTTGAAAATTCTGCCATTGGACACTCCTTAAGTTACTTGTATCCACCACTTCATCACCTTTAGAGTTATACTCAACTTGACCAATAATAGGAATTGACGACTCTGTTTCTAGTTCTGTTTCTTCTGGTTCTGTTTCAGCTTGTGAGCTACCAAGTGTTGGTGGTCGCATTTCATTCGATTCCACTTGAGCTGACAGTGAGCGAGTTTCCCGAAGTGGTAGACAACAAGACAACATACATTACATTCAAAAATTATATCTAACACCATGCCATAACTTCTCATAGAAACTCTAAATTAGAAAGAAAAATGGTGAATGACCCCTTTGGCCATCTAGTTTACTTGTGGAAATATTTAGAGCTCTTTGGAGATTTCGGAATAGATGAACATGTCCAGCTATTGCACATCAGAATGCTGCTTTTTTCTTGAAACCTACTTAGTTTCTTGGCTGATGACTTCCACTGCCTTGTTTGTATGGTACTAATATTGAATTGATACATATATAAAATTCATTCAACAATACATCAACTGTTCAAACTAACATCGATCAATGTTTTCACCTTTTTTTTCTTCGGCTCCATTTACCCACTGGGTTAACGCAATCAAACTACAAAGAATTAAACATGTATGAAAAGTACAGAGACCAAGGTTTGTTCGTGGTTCCCCTTACCATTTTTCCAACTCTAGCTATTTTTTGTATTTCAAATCAAGAAAAGGAATGAGAGTCAAGATCGAGAGAGATACCTTGATGATGGAGGGGATCTTAAGTGTGTCGATTTCTTCTCCATAACAGGAAACCTGGAAAAAGAACACGAGCAAGAATGAGAGTCAAGATCGATCGAGAGAGAGAGAGAGAAAGAGATGGGTATCATTACAAGTCCAGAATACCAATTCTTGTGTGCTCTTCTGTTTCTCTTTTCACTTCAAACCGAAGTTCTCGGCACCTAATACCAGGTTGGGGTTGGATTTCCATATCAGTGTTCAGTTAAGAATCAAGATTCACTAGAGAGAGAGAGAGAGAGAGAGAGAGAGAGAGAGAGAGAGAGATTACCGGAGTTGAGAGGAGTAGCCAAGTTGGGAACTGGATGGAGAGTGGCGACTGCCGATTGGAAAGTGGGAAGGAAACCCTAACTTATGTATATATATAGTAGGTAGGTTAGTGGGGTTAGGGGTGGGGATCGGGAACCCTAAGTTAATAAGTTATGTATATATAAATATAATATAATTATTATATATAGGAGGCGAGGCGAGGCGAGGCGGGGCGGGCCGGGGACAGACTCATACCCATCCCCTACCTGTTCCCCATTTTTTTAAAAAATTATCCCCATCCCCTACCCGATCCCCGAAAAATCCCCGAATCCCCAACCCATTTGGGGCGGGGAATGGGGCGGGACGGGGCGGCCGGGATTGCCATCCCTAATGCTTGTTGGATCGATAAACTTTGAGGACCTTCAATGTTTCATACCCTCATTTTTGGAGCAAATTTTGTATGGTGTTCGGGTTTGATCAGTAGGGTTAGGCTGGTCCTTTGCTTTGGCCTTTGGTCCTCCGTTCGCCTTCCGTGTGGCCTGCAAGAAGTCAAGTGGCTGCGGACAGCCGGTCAACCCTCCGACGATCAAGTCAGTATGGGAAGGAGAAAGTAAGTAAGTTTGAGTTAGAGTGAAATGGCATACCTCTTTAGGTTTATACTTCCCTTTCCTTATATAGGTTTCACTTGACTTGCTCATCACGTAAGCGCGTGGAGGATACACTCGGGTAATTGCCTTGGGTGATGTCACATGTGACGCACCGGATAAGGCATGTACAGAGCACATGACCAGAGCTGGCCGCAATGATGACACACAGGCTATAACCGCCTCGGCTTGCATCATGATGACACACATGGCTAATTGGTTAGGTGCACATGGACAAGGCGTCCCTGTTGAGTTATGGGATCCGAGCCGGTTCGTAGTGACACCGAGCTATGGGTACTTGAAGAGTCTTGAGCATGCCACTGGGCAAACCTACCGGCCGAGTGAAGTGACCCCGAGCTCCAAGTGTTGGGAAACTGAATCCCCAAGACCCAGTAATGACGCGTACAGATTAGACAACAAAAATTGTAAAACCCTATAAAGCGGAATTAGGGTTCTACCTCAACTCCCTGCGACACGAACGCTAATTGAACTTGTTATAGCACGCCTTGCTATAAACCACGAATACTGCTTGACCGTACCTTACGATCTTCTATCGTATTTCCTGCACGTCTAGAACACGAACGAGTGTGGACTCTTTCATGATCTTATTTGCTCTCTCTAAGCCTGCCTCTATTTTGTGAATAATAGAAAAATGTCCAACCTGACCTAGAGAGCATAACGTGTATATATAGGGCTACGATAGGGACCTAAGGAGTAATAAGTCTAGGCTCCCAGTGTAAATAAGAAAACCTAATCCCACCAGGATTCTATTTCTTATTTCACTAATTATAATTCACCCAACTACAGAATTATAATTACACTCCCGTTCTTATCTCAATTATATTACGAGCTCCATAATATTAAATACTTATTAATCTCCCCACGTTAAGATTACAGATACCCGTTGATTAAAATAAATTACTAACAGCAAGACCCATCCTAGCGGAGCAATGTGGTCACACTTGAGGAGTGTGGTTTGGGCGTGGTCTGAGCCACATAATTCGGGCCACTAGATTTTGGGCCTTCAGTAACTTAAGATGACACCAGGTCATGATTATCATTTTTCATATCATTGTCATGTGTTCATGTAGAAATTTGGGGCTTTTGTTGATTTGATTAGTAGCACGTTATTCATGCATGTGTAATTTTGGGGTGGAGCAACATGTGGTTTTCTTGTGTATTTTTCGGTGCACGCAGTTTAGTGCTTCAAACACAGTTATGGTGCCCTGTTTGCACTCTCTCTCTCTCTCTCTCTCTCTCTCTCACAATATTGGTTTGGTAAGTTAATGTTCAGGTAGTACATTTCTTTGTGCATATAATAATGGCCCAAGGTTCAGTGACCTGGTTTCCATTGTCAACGAGGCCCTTAGTTGGGAATTTGTGGCTTTTCTCATTTACTAGAAGTGTAGAACGATAAAGTTGCATGGGTGTCAGGACTTTTTTTCATCAGTTTCATCTGCAAGTACTTGACAATGCTCCAGTTATTTGGTTTTTCCTGTGCAATGTGATCATTTTGTTGTTGCACTTCTGTTTCATATTATTTAGCTTCAAGTTTCTATGGTTTGGTTTGGGACTTATAGGAGGTGGATCCAAATGTGGAGCATGAAGAGGCACCTGGTTTAGATGGAATGGATGGTTTTTTGTCTGATCTAGCAAATGCAATTCCTGGCATTGATGAGGCTATGAGCTTTGCTGAAATGCTTAAGTAAGCTTCATGTTGGATGTTAAGATATGACACGGTAGTTATATAAACATACAATATCTTGATTCTTGAGTCACGAGCATTTGATTGATATTGTATGTTGGATTGAGATTGGAAATGCTCAACCAATTTGTACTCCACAAGCTAAGTTAAATGATTCTCTTTATCTAGTTATAACATATAAATTAATTCTGTGTCCAGAGGAAAAGAAAATATAATGTGAAGGGCAGAAGTTCCGTTGGAAAGCAATTCTACCTCTGTAAAGAAAGCAAAAAAAATTAAAAATTAACCACTTGTTGTCCCACCAAGCTGATTAATGACTGAAATTTGAACTGGTGGCTCTTATATTATTGGATATGTGCAGTTTATAAAACAGCCTTTTGCTGCTTTAGTTGCTCTCTCTCTCTCTCTCTCTCTCTCTCTCTCTCTCTCTCTCTCTCTCTCTCTCTCTCTCTCTCTCTCTCTATTCGGCTACCATATCCCAGTTATGGCAAGTTTTCTTAACAATTCGTAATGGTGGCACTTGCATATCCAATGATATCTCCAGTTTCGAAGTTTTGGTGCTGTGACTGTGAGCCTGTTGGTGTATCCACTTGAATGTGTAACTTTACTCAATCAGCCTGAATTTATAACTATCTATTCCCTACATGATACTGAGACATTTGGTGCATGTGTGTGCTTGTGCATCCTTTGAGTCTGTGGATTGTCCTGTGCTTGGCATGTTAGTTGTCAATCCTTTTCTTTCTTTGTTTTTACAAATGCTTTCATTTTGTTGCTGCAGATTGGTCCAAACAATGGATTATTCTGTAATTGTATTTGATACAGCTCCCACTGGCCATACTTTGCGGCTCTTGCAATTTCCATCAACATTGGAGAAGGGGCTTGCCAAAGTGATGACCTTAAAGAACAAATTTGGTGGCTTGTTAAGTCAGGTAAATTTTTTTTGAATGGCGAAATCGGGTATTGTTTCCCTTGTTTTGAAACCCAAAGACATAATTGTGTATGTATCCGATCACTTTTTATCTGTTTTACCTTAATGAAGTCACATTTTTTGTTCACGGGAATGAAGATCCTCTCAGAGGGAGGGTAAAAGAACTTCACATGCGAAAATGATACATGCGTGGTTCGTTTGCTGACCTGTGCATTGACTATACCCTTTTTTCCATTGGAAAACAATTTCGCATGCTTCTTGGCTTCTCCAGTTACAGTCCGTTAAAAATGCATGATGCTGAAATTTAATTGTATTAGGTAATAGTGATGTTAGACATGGATCTGTAGTCTTTTTCCTATATGATTTGACATTTCTTGATTTCTGTATCTATTTTGGTAGATAATGCTCAATTTTCTTATGAACTTAAACTCTTAAGCTAAGGCTTGTATTTTTGTTTTAAATGTTGTTGGCAACTTGATTATGTGGCTGATTAGATTTGGTAATAATCATAATATTATGTCAGATGACGAGCCTTTTTGGTGTTGGTGATGAATTCGGTGAGGATGCAATCTTGGGAAAGCTTGAGGGCATGAAAGATGTGATTGAACAAGTCAACAAACAGTTCAAGGATCCAGTAAGATCTTACATTCAAGTTTTCCTTTAATTAGAATGCGTTATATGTGTGTTGCTGTTTGTTGTAGGACATAACAGAAGAAAGACTGAACAAGAAACAGAGAAATGCACTTAATAGAGAAAAATGAACTCAACAAGAGAGAAACAGAGAGTCAAACTCCTGAAAGAACTCATTATTTTCAGCTTTTACAGTCACACAAATGTAGTGGGGTAGTTAGTGGCTACTTTAAAAGGTAGGCTTTATCACAACATATGTTAAGATAATGCAAGGAAATTTGATTTGAAATGAATTTGGTTTACTTTTTAGGTAAAAGACCATGCTTAATAGATGGCTTGGCCTTTATGTTGCCCTTAACGTTGCAGTAGGATCTGAACTTGTGGTCGTAGAAAAGCATAGCAAGTATATCATGTGTTTGGTGCAGCTTTTCTAGGACTTGGAAAGGCTTCTTTCCCTAGGATGAACCCTTAACTCTTAAGCTCTGTTGGATGCCAAGGTGGAATAGTTAGAGTTCTAATAGGAAATTCCTTACCACTATTGAGATGTCCTCTTTCAAGCTTCCCATTTCTTTTATGTTAATATATATATATATATATATATATGAATGAGTTCGGTATTAAAAAGATAACTGTATGGATGAGGAAAGGATTTGGTGTGGGCACAGTATCCTATCCACCATCTGTGTGAAGGTATACAAAAGCTTTTTGTTTCTTTTGGTTGTTTGTTTTTGTAACTTGTTTTTGGTTTTGGATTTCATATATATATAGCAATCTTCGAGTAAGGACATTAAAATGAGGACCTTATATGCGGACCTCCCCATTTCTCCCCTTTCCCGATCGGATTTCGATGATCCGAGCCGTTCAATGTGATCAGAACGTAATTTTAAGGGTACCCGCGAGAAATCGTCAAAAAAAATGATCGGAAAGGGCTTTGATTTGTTTAGTTTTTTTTTTAAACCGTTTAATAAAAAGCTGTTTGAAACTGTTCGGATGAAGCCCTTCCCAGTCATTTTTTTTGACGATTTCTCGCGGGGACTCTTAAAATCACGTTCTAATCACATTGAGCGGATATTTCAAAATGAGTAGGTCCCCATATCTGAGAGTAAGCAGAAAGGGAAAAAAAAAAAATTTCACAGATAAAGACTGTGCGGGTCAACAAGTGGGACAAAAGTTCTGTCCCAACTTCTCTCTCTCTTCAATTACTGAAACCCCAACTCATCACTCTCTCAAAACTCATGGTTGTAGTCAGACTTTAAAGTCAAAGAGATAGATTGCCAGTCTTTGTCAGCACTTTTTGGTCCCCACAACTTTTTTGCATTCAAAACTAATTTTATGAAATAAAACTCTAAAAGCCCAACCGAACACAGTGAATGTAATTGATTTTAGTATAATAAACTTAAAACGATCATTGCTTTTTATTGAGACTAATAACAAGACAATAGTAAAAGGGTTAAATACCTAGACACCCCTCGAAGTTTACCTCTTTGTCTCGCTCACCCCCTCTTAGAATTTCGCCTGCGGATAGACCCCCTCATTAAAGTTTTATTATCCCGTACACCCCTTCCGTTAGGGTTCCATCTAGAACCGTTAAAAATTTCACCTAAATTCTGTTAAAAGTGAGAAAATATTCCAATATTGCCCTTATCTATTTCCCTCAACATCCCCGAAATCACCACCACTGGCCACCCCAATCATCACTGCCACCAGCAGCCACCCCAATCACCACCACACATAATTTTCTGCAAAAAAGAAAAAGCATTTGAAACGCTCAATCAAGATCCTAACAAAATCGAACTACAATTCGATGAACACTAATCGACACCGTAACACCTAGAGAGAGAGAGAGAGAGTTTTACTGCAGTCCGGCAGCGGCGATGTGAGGTGTTCATGGACAAATGGGGTTGTGCGGCAGCGGTGATTTAAGGAGTATTTGAGGGCAGCAGCAGTTTTGCTGCGTTTGAGGGGTTTTTTTAGGGGCTGAGATGGGGTTCAGAACAGAGGTGGGTTTCTTCGGTGTCGGTGGCTGAGGCTTTCTGAATAGGGTACCATAGCGGCAGCGGTGGCGTTTCAGGGGGCGGTGGCGTCTTGCTAGGTTTTGATTCTTACAATGGTGGATGTGGTGGTTCTGGGTGGCTAAGGCGATGGAGAACGTGGTGGTGGTGATGGGCGGCAGTGGAGGACGTGGTGGTGGTGATGGGTGGCATTGGAGGACGTGGTGGTGATTCTTAGGTTAATTAGTGTTAGAGTTGGGAAGGGAGAGGAGTAGGAAACGAGATGGAGAGTGTGGGTAGGTATATATACACAAGGGCAAAATAGTCTTTTTATCCATTCCGTCCAACAAAGTTAGGTCCTCCAAATGAAAACTTTAATGAGGGGGTCTCTCCGTAGGCGGAATTCTAAGAAGGGGTGAGCGAGACGAAGAGGTAGACTTCAAGGGGTGTCTAGATACTTAACCCTTTTACTATTGTCTTGTTATTAGTCTCAATAAAAAGCAATGATCGTTTTAAGTTTATTATACTAAAATCAATTGCATTCACTGTGTTCGGTTGGGCTTTTAGAGTTTTATTTCATAAAATTAGTTTTGAATGCAAAAAAGTTGTGGGGACCAAAAAGTGCTGACAAAGACTGGCAATCTATCTCTTTGACTTTAAAGTCTGACTACAACCATGAGTTTTGAGAGAGTGATGAGTTGGGGTTTCAGTAATTGAAGAGAGAGAGAGAAGTTGGGACAGAACTTTTGTCCCACTTGTTGACCCGCACAGTCTTTATCTGTGAAATTTTTTTTTTTCCTTTCTGCTTACTCTCAGATATGGGGACCTACTCATTTTTGAAATAACCCATTCAATCACATGTTTTTACATTTTAACTCAAAATTTTCAATCCAAAATTGTGAACCAAACACAGCGATTAAATTTCATAAATTTGATTCTCTAAATTTAATTTGAGTTCCCAAATATGGTCAAAACTGTGGAAATTGGGAGTAGAAGAAAGAAAATGAAATCGTGAATGGTACTACCACTCCTCCAGGTTCGGAATCATGCATTTGAGATTGGGAGCATCATATGGAATAGTATAAGTTTCTCAAGAAATTGGAACTGTAATAGGTGCTTTGTTTTCTCATGACGGTGTGATACATGAATCAATTTTTTTGTGATTTGAGATAAACATCTAATGTTCCTTGATGTTTAGCTTTTTCTTTTTTTCTCCTTCTCCAGTTTTCAAAGTTCAGTTTAAAAAACTGAAATAGGCTGCTTCCTGGAAAACAAAATTGTTGTTTCCTTTTCTTTTTGTCTTGTTTTCATATGAGCATTACTAAGAGTTGTCAAGTAACTTCAGTAATGCTGGTTCTGGTGAATTTTCCGGTATTTTTCCTTTGACTCGCTCTGTACTGTGGAATACAGTGCCATAATAAGTTATATAATGTCCCTCTTCTTTTTAGAATGGCCGCTATTCTATTTTTTACTAGTGTAGCCGGAAGGGTTTGTTAGGATGGCTTGGTGAGCAAGCAAAATTCCCAGTTCTTTGTCCTTTTTTCCTGTTACCTACATTACAATTTCCTTCATAAAGTCAAGAATAGCAAGACGGGGAAGAGATACCTGTAAATTAGTCCAACTCTACTATTTCAATAGGACTAATGCGTGGTAATAGTAGATCAAGGACTTCTGCTTAGAGTCTTAAGAAGAATAAGACTCGGATAAGGGTATGAGATCTGTGTCTATAGTTGGACAATAGCATAGCATCACAAGATACGCATAATTCTCCTATAATATGCATGAAAGGTTTAAGACAACTAGCAAACACCATTCAAGTTGAAGAATAGAAATTATATTGGACGGATTTTAAATATTCCGGCCTCGGCCCGTATCCATGAAATGGAAATTAGATATACTTGATACTTAGACACGTGTCCACACACGATATCTGTACCCTAGACACGTGTCCACACACGATATCTGTACCCAAGTCCATGTAACATAGCTGCTATTATGTTGAAGAGTGCAATCTTTCTTGTTCTCGGCATGTTAGAGACATTTTTCTAATGCTTCACATTTCTGTTGACAGGACTTGACAACCTTTGTCTGTGTTTGCATTCCAGAGTTCCTCTCTTTATACGAAACGGAGAGACTAGTGCAGGAACTCACAAAATTTGAGATAGACACTCACAACATCATTATTAACCAAGTGCTTTTTGAAGAAGACGGTACACTTTTTAATACAGCAGTTCTGTTCACCTATACACTGTTTTAAATGGAAAAGCAAACTATTTATTGGTCTTTCTGTTATTGTAGCTGTTGAATCTAAGTTGCTCAAAGCGAGAATGCGTATGCAGCAGAAGTACCTTGATCAGTTTTATATGCTCTATGATGATTTTAACATCACTAAGCTGCCATTGCTGCCAGAAGAGGTAAAATCACAATGTCCAGATTTTTTACATTTTAAGTTTATGAAATCCGTTCTTGCCATTTACAATTTGGTAATTTATGTGTTCTTTATGAGCAAAAGTAACACGATAATTACAAGTTGCTTTTTATAGTGTGGATCTATTATCCAAGATCCTGGCGATGTCTGGGATTTCAAATTTTCTTACTCTGCTGAACATATGAATTTTAGTGTTATCCCTAACCAAACCAAACCAAGCCCTGTGTCCCGATCAATTTGGGATCGGCTGAATGAATCCCATTTTTTCATTGTGCTTTGTCCAGGGGCTACCTGTTCACTTAGATTCTTAGATTTAGTAAGCCCAAATCCTTCCGTACCACAACATCCAAAGTCAGTTTAGGTCTTCCTCTCCCCCTAACCCTACTATCAACTACTATCATGTCACTCTTCTTGACTATTGCATTTGCAGGTCTGGGGTAAATATGTCCAAACCATCTTAATCTATTTTCTTTGAACTTATCATGTATAGGTACCACTCCTCGCCGTCTCACGAATAGTTTCGTTTCTAATTCTCTCTCCTAGTCTTATCACACATCCACCTCAACATCCTCATTTCAGCAACACTCATCTTACTCACTTGTTGCTTTTTATAGGCCAACACTCCGTCCCGTATAGCATTGTTGGTTGTATAACAGTTCTAAAAATTTTCCCTTTCAATTTTAGTGTTCTCCCTGACAAAAAAAATCTGGATTAAATCAATATGCTTTAGTTATACCTTAGCTGTCTACTTTATTCTTACGGAATCCCTCCTTATCATTTACATGTCTAATAGAGTAATTAGTGAAGTCATCATAAGCACAAATAGAAAAGTTATTTCGTCATAGTATCAACAAATTATAATTCAGAGTATCAACAAATTATAATTCAGAGTATCCAAGATCCTGATTGTGTTCGGGATCCTGAATTTTCTTACTATGTACAATTGACGTAATTTCACTGCTTTGTGTCAACCCTGAAAAAGATCTGGATTTTACAGGTTTGTGGTGTAGAATCGCTCAAATCATTTTCCCGTCATTTTGTATCACCATATCAACCTTCAACACATGAAGGTACTGTGGAAGAGCTGGAGAAGAGAGTATCAACACTTAGGGAACAGTTGAAAGATGCAGAAGCAGAGCTGGAAAGACTCAGAAAAGGAAAGCAAAAGGCCTAATACGAGTGAAAGTACAGGTCCAACCATACTCTCAGTAGCTGCTTTGGTTTTGCTACATTCCATACTCTGTTCCATGGGATTGTATTTGGATCGTGCATTGGTGAAGGGATTTATGAAGGAAAAGATAAATGGTAGGGTAAACCTAGCTTTTTTACTCCCCATCGTTATCTTTCCTTCATTTTGTACTTGCCTCCTAAAATCCCTGTGCAAATCAACCATCCTACAAACCTTAATGGTTGGAAACCTCATTCATTATTTTGTTTTATAGTTTCTTCCCCATTGTGCTTCTTTTCTTTTCTTTTTGGGCGGAAGGGTGGTGAGATAAATGGCGTAATTTGACATTGGTTTGTGTTATTAGGAAGTGATATTAATTCTCGAATAATGTGTTCAATGATTGTACACTTGCAACATTCACTGCTTCAACCATGAACGAGCACATTCTTGGAAATTAAATAATAATTTTCTCGTAACTTTGTGATTTAGGGGACTGTAGCATTTCGATGGATGTCTGTTTCTGTAAGGTAGCAGTGCAAATTACCTTTCATATTATGTGAAACTCATTCAGAAGCAATGATTCTAGCCTTGCTGGAATTGTACCCAACTTCAGCTGGAGAATTGGCTGGTTCAGTTTCTGTTCATATATTTCCTTGCATGCTAGTGCGGATCAGGAAAAAAAAAAATCTGTGCATGCTAGTTGATCAGCTTTTCCCATTTGGTTCTTCAGAAAGCGGATCGTGGAAGAGAACTCTGTGCCAATGAGTTTGTGGCACAGGATTCCAACGGCGATATGACCTTTACCACAACGATGCTATCCATAGGTCAAATTATTTTGTGGATTGAATTTCACGACTGACTGTTTATTTACGAAGAAAATGTCACAGTAATAAAAGCTAAAAGTACATGGAAGGGAATGGAGATTAAGTCACCATGGGGATGTACCTTTAAGTCATGTTTGATCATAAATATTGTCAATCTCCTTAAGAATTGGTTGTTACCAAATATTCTCTTTTATCGTGCTAGTTTTTCAGGTTAATTTACAGAAGTTCTATAAGATGGCCCTTGAAGAAAAAAGTTTCTTAAATTAAGTACATATTTCTGGAAACACACCATAGAATTCCAAGTTATCAACTTTTTTGGTCTCGCGTGTATAAGTACACCAACTTCGATAAACCAAGTAGCAATAGTTAACCATTAAATGTATTTTTTGTTATTTCTTTAGAAATACACTTGTTCAAGCCCTTATTATGTATGAATTATGTGTCCGCCACTGGTTATATTATTAATCGCTCACTAATAGTCCAATGGCAGTAGATATCCTGTCTAACTAAGTCACTTTAGTAATAATCCCGCCAAACTAACATGCCCAGTGTAGTGAAGGAACATATCATGATTCATGCATGGTTGCAAGTAGCAAAAACAGCCCAAAATCACTTGTCCGACTCCCTAAGAATACACCCTAGACTATTTCCAGGATTTAGTGATTACCATCTTTACTGTCCCTTCCCTTTGTATGATTGCTGCAACATATCAGAAGTTTACACCAACTCCTACTTTACGAAAGCTACATGCCAAACATTAAATTTGAGCAATGCTACGGTGATCATATTTGTTCATCACATATTGGCAATCACATGTTACCATTATATAGGTAGAATGTGCTCCATTACGTACATATGGCAAATGAGATAAATTCTACCAATACATTGATAATACATCACATGGTATCCAAAATGATCGCCGAATGTGGTTACCAAATACTAATGATTAACTTTTCTTGTCCTTGCTAATCCTTTCCATAAATTTTTTTGAGAGGATTTTGAATAGTAAACAAATCCCTTAAATCATGCCTGTTGTATTTGACTTTAACATTTAATTGAAATAAACAATATACTGTCATGGGCGTAATTGTCTTCTAATACCTAATTATGACCTAATTGTATCTTCATCCTTTGAAAGGGATGTACCATAGATTCAACCTCCAATTCAACGCTACTATGTAATCGACTCGACAATAAACAAAGGAAAACTTGTATGTTTCATAAGTTTACTTTTCTTTCCTGGGAATTGAATGGGGGATAAAATACAAGAGAAATGTTTCTAAGGTGTGTTACAATACGGTAAAACAAGAGCAGTGCTATGATGTTCGCATTTATAATCTACCACTTACATTTTGGGTCTTTTTTTTTAATCATTCACATCGCATAAGATAACGTTCCTATTGCACCTCAAATTGTTCAAAAGATGTTGAATGGAAGGAACCTTCCACCTCCAAGAGTGCATATGCTTGCCAGTTTCATCTAGTTTTCGGACATGAAGTGGGTACAAACACAAAGTAGGTTAGGATCGAGAGAGAAAACAAGACACCGGAAATATTATAGGAAGACACTGATTTTATTAACTTCAACTGACTTGCTTACTAACTTTTTGATTACAGAAGTAGAGCCCTCCTTTTATAGACGTAAGAAGGGAGTACTGACCTCATACAAATAGTATTGACATATAATTAGTTCCTGCCATACTCCTGTTGCTAGTCCATGCAGGAAGTAATTAATACATCAGAGCTTTACCTCATATAATTATACTTTATTATTCATAAGATGTGACCTTACTTCTTTTACACACCCATATGACTACTTCTGCTACAACATTGTTTACATCCTAAAATATGCCACCCAATAAGAAAGTTACACGTGGCACCAAATAGTGTGTTGACCAATCAGAACACATCCTAATTGAACCCGAGATACAGAGGATTGCGGGGTTTAATGATGATGTTGTTTTAGTACTATACGGTATCGTTTTGATTGGAACCGACGGCGTTTGGACTATAATTAAGGATGGTTTGGAAAACAGTTTGATTTAAACCATTGATTGATCTTTGGAAACATCGAACGGTACCATTACTGTCTTGGTTTATAATGAATGTTAGACATGATTGCAGGGAATTATTCTGAGCCAAGACGTGTGGCACTAACCCACGTTGCTTGGAAGTAGGAACCGTTATTTAAGCATGAAACCACGAATACCATTATCGAAGCATGCAGGGGGGAAAGAATTCTAGAAATATCAAGGTAACCGTTTGAAGACCCCTCTCAGCCGATTTATGCGGCCAATATGGATATCAATCGAAGACGTGGGGATCGAAGGCAAGTTCAGCGTCTATAAATAGAAGAAGCAAGTGAAGAGAGAGGACACACAAAAAATCCATATCATCTGACAATTCATACAAAATGATTGCTCAGAGATCTATCTTAGATTAGTTTTTAGTTTAGAATAGGGTCTTTTTTGTAAGTTGAAGGCTTATTTGCATGTAAGACTACTTTCGATTAAATTCAAGTTCTCTTATTCCCTTTAAGTTTTTTCTTACCAAAGAATAGTTGTTTGCAAGTTCGCTTTTGATTAAATTCAGTGTGCTTGCATTTCTTTATTATTCTTGATAGAATCTTAAGAGTGTTTGTATACAAACTTACCTTTGATTAGATTCAGGTTTGTTTGTGTTCAATCATCTTTTCTGATTTCGAAGCGCGTCAATCTTGTATTTGGTTGATACCTTAAGGAAAAATCCTCTTAGTTGAGGTAATCGGACGGATAACACAATCGCCTGATTGAAATTGGTTGTTTCAAATCATTTTGAAAAGAGTAATTTCTTCTTTGAAGTTATTTCTTTTCTGGCACGCCCGCACACAATTATTTGTCAATTGATTTGAGCTAATTCAGCCCAAACAAACGTACAATCTAAACAGTACACACCAATAATATGATACAACAACAAACAGTAAACACCAATAATTTCACCCTCTCCGGAAAAGAGGACAAGACTACCATACTTTATATTACATGACAAAAGAGACAGCTGGCACGATCACATGGTTGTCACTCTGGATCATCTGAACTACTTTCTTCATCTCTGTCAGTTAAGTGATACTGGGTCAAAAGATAGCGCATATTTTGGCGTCATTCTTTCGGATAAGTATCATTGAATTTCCAGTTTGCAGATTCATAATGGAGGAGAGATGAGGGAACTTCTGTAGGTGTCAATCCATTGAGTGAACACAGTGTTTGAGTCATGACTAGATAATTTCCATTGTGGATCTCAATGCTCGGAGACTCGTGATATGCCGAAAGGAATATAGTGTGATACTCCTTTCTCCACGTGATAGAACCATCTGGATTAGGAAGACATCTGTTGTTGCGACTTGTCCAGAAAGCAAATTGGAGATCTTCGTCTGGACCTGTGGGAACTTGTCTGATCTTTTGATGCCAGTAGGGTATGCTTCCAAAAAGCAAGAGAAATTTAAAAAAGAAATCCTCTGGAGGTCGGACTTGATCGAACGTTGCCTGTGCTAGATAAACCAACACTGCTGATTTATTGAAACTGACACTTATAGTATACACATCGACTAAATACCATAAGAGAAGAAAAGCTTCTTTTTTAAAATAAAAGACATTATGGTAAGATACTTCAAACTGGGTGAGAAAGGAATAGACAGGATGGAAGGGTAGACCTTTTATGGGACCTTCATCAAGACCATACTTGAAAATATGTTGAAGGTTTTGACACATTTGAACACACCTAAAAAGAAGGGTTAACTCCAAAAGATGACACTGAAGGTGGATAGGAAGATTAACTGGGTGGAAACAGGAAATTATGGGAAAACAACCAGGGACAAACGAATATGGGTTGTTTTGGAAAACTGGTTGATTTCTTTTTTGAGTCTTGACATAAAATCAGGGAGGACATTTGTTTTTCCCTTTATGTGAACAGCATCAAAACTCCAATTAGAAAACCAATTTGCCCATCTGAGTAACTGTGCCTTTGGAAGGTGTTTCTGTTTGAACTTGAGCATGCTGGGGAAACTCATCATATCAGTCTCAATGAGAAAATGATGACCGATTAGATGAAATTCAAACTTTTCAATGCTCCTTTTGATTGCTAGAATTTCTTTGTAAGTAGAGTGGTAATGAAGTTCTATTGGAGAGAATGCACCACTCTTGTATCCACAAATTCTGCGCTTTTGTTCTGAATTTTCTTCCAAAAGAACTGCTCCCCAATATAGATCAGAGGCATCTGTCTGAAGAACTCTTTTCCCATCTGAAGGTATGGTTAATGGGGGAAGGGTTTTGGAGATGGCTTTGAGGTCTGTGACAGCTTTTGTACAATGAGTGGACCAATGAGGAGGGTTTTTCTTTAGTAGAGCTGAAAGAGGGGTACGGTATTGGGCTAGGCTGGGAATGAAATCAACCATATAGTTAACAATTCCAAGGAATTGTTGAACTTGTTTGACTGTGAAATTTTCATCTGGAAAATGGTCAAGTTGGGAGGCTATATGAGGCTAGAGAGTGTATTGACCTTTAGAGATATGCATCCCTAAAAAATCAATTTCCGGTTGGGTAAGAAGCATCTTTTTCTCTGAGAGCATTATGCCATGGGTTTGGACAAGGGAATGAAAAGACTGTAGTAAGACAGCATGAGACTCAATATCTGGGGAGAAGAGTAGAATATCATCAATATAAATGAGGGCTGAGGACAAAAGAGGAGCAAATATCCGAATCATGGCCTTTTGAAACAAAGATGGGACTGTTTTTAAACCAAAAGGCATGGCTGACCACTGGAAGTGGTGGTCTGGAATGCAAAAGCCAGTTTTGGGACGATCATCTGGATGGATGCCCAGCTGCCAGAAACCTGCTTTCAAGTCAAACTTGGAGAAAATTTGAGCTTTAGGCAAGTTTGCAAAAAGAACATTTCGTCGAGGAAGAGGGAATTTGTTATCCTGTAGAAAATGATTAAGAGGCTGGTAATTGATAACCAGGCGGAGCTTTCCTCTTATCTGCTCTGTCCTTTTATTCACATAGAATGCTTCACATGCCCACTGAGAGGTTGTGGGCTCAATCAAACCTTCTGACTGGAGCTGCTGAAGTTCTTGAAGAGCAAGTTGGTAGTGTTTTGGGTTCATCCCATGATGGGTAGCTTTGGTGGGGTTGATGTCTTCATTTTTCTTAAAGGGAAGAGAAATGAAGAAGTCTGAATTTTTTCAAAGTGGGTTGGAGCTTTGGTGAGGAACTGAGAATGAGATTCTGCACAAGAAGTTTGGATTATGGCTTCTTTGATGGAGGAGAAAGTTTCAATGGAAAAGAGATTTGGTTGAGTTGTCCAGGGTAACAGGTAATTTTTGTATTTCAAGCCTTTTTTGAGCCAAGAGACTTTGCTGAGATTTTGGAGGATATCAAAGCCTAATAATAAATCTTTTTCTAGGAGATCAGAACCATAAACTTGGTATTTTATGGTGTATCCAGGGAAGAGTTGGATGATAATAGGCTTACTGATTAAAGTGATAACAAAAGTTTCTCCATTAGCTGCTGTAAAGGGTCTGAAACAGGACCGCCAGTAGGACCTGGGGAGAATTGCTGGGTTGAGGATGGAGGCTACTGCACCAGTATCGAAGAAAGCGATAACTGGTATGAGTTTTTCATATTTTCCAAGCAGGATGGTGACCTTGGCTAAAAGTTGAGCCAACATGATGTTTGAGAATCCAAATGTTTGGATTTCATAGGGGAATGAGTCAGACTCTTCAGAAGAATTATCTGATTCTGAGTCATCTGAATCATCAAAGGTGAATGCTAGGACTGCTTCATCTGTTGCTTCATCATCGATAGAAAATGGGGATTCTACATCAGCATTTTCAAGATCATCGTCAATGAGAGCCAAAGAGTTCACCATTTTGTCTCGTGCTGCTTTATTGGGACACTGTTTTGCATAGTGCCCTTTCTTCCTGCATATGTAACACCGATCAGACTTTCGCTACCCTCTAAACTGCTTCTTCTTGAAAAATTTCCATTTTTTTCGGTGTGAGAACTTGCCAGATTTAGGAAACTTTGAAAACTTGCCAGGGGATCGGAACTTCCATTTCTGAATGTGTTTGGTCTTTCGATATGAAGGACAGCAAGTGCACTTCTTGTCTTTGTACTTTATAGATAGGTCTGGTCGGTCACATGCTTTGCCAAGAAGTTTTCCCTGTTCTTCAAGAGTTCTGAAGAATTTCTGGTAATTGCACAGTTTTTCCAGGGCAATCAAAGAGTGCTGGTAAATACCGCCAAGGGATGTTGCATTCAGTGTCAATCCTTTTGTCTGAAGTAACCTTGTTGTCTCATTTCCCAAGGGTTCAGGAAGGGAATTGAGAAAGGCTTGCTTGAGGTTGACATCATCCATGCCGTTGAGGAGATAAAATTTCTGAGACATGCAATTATAATAGATTTCCAAGTCCTTTCTTTTGAATGAACAACACTTCATGCTAAGATATTCTTCTCGAACAAACTCTTTTGTGTTGTCATGATCTCCAAGAAACTCAGTATGCAAAACTGAGATGAATTGATCAAGTGTTGGAAGTTGTTTCAGCTGCAGCTGCCGGTACTCTCCAAAAGCTAAGTACCATTGACGGAGACGGCCAAGGAATTTTGCTGTACACTTAGTAATGACATCACTGAGTGTAGCGTTTGGGGAAAGCATACCAACAGTGCACCAAGCATGAATCTCATAAAGTTTATTCAACCATTTTGATGGGGGAATAATATCAAAAGAGAAACCTTGGGTATGGATATTGGAATGTGAGAAGGAATCAAAGGTCGGAATTTCTGGAGGTGTGTTAAACTCAGGACCTTCTTCAATTATAGGATCTTCTACATGTTCCTCTGTGTTTTCTGGGTTCATCATAAAAACATGAGGAATTGGCATAGAGTTTGTGGATTCAGTATCTGAATCAAACTCAATGGTTGGTTTAGGAGATGGTGCTTCAGGTATAGTGGCTAGGGTATGTAAGAGAGTAGAGATTGGATTTTTGGAAGGGCTAGAAGTTGGCTGGACCATTAACTGTGGCAATTTTGGGTTTGGATCAGATGGTTGAGAAGGAGTGGAGGTCATTGGGACAGTGGTAGAGGTAGAAGGTGAAGACAAAACGGGTGAAGATTGGACAGGTTTTATCGGGGCTTTGGAAAAGGAAGTTTTGGTGGAGATGGTCTTTTTGGTAGAGGAAGAAAAGCTGATGAGCTGCCAAAGATATTGGATTCACCAAATATTGAGGTAGGATTTATAGGTAAGGGTTGAGACATTTGAGGATACCCAAACAAACTTTGTTGAGAGGAAGATGTGAACATGTCAAACGGGCTTTTTTGCTGAGAATTCTGCTGAGCTTGGAGAGAATGAAGCTGATTCTTTAAATGCTTCATTTCAGCATCTTTGTGGTAAAAAGCTGCTAAAAATGCTTAGTTGGCATAAGCCATCTGGAGAAACTCTTGGTGAACATTCTGAATTTGCTGCTGCAGATCTCTGATAAGAAGTTCTAGCGTTGATAACTTCTTATGAACAACATTTTCCAAATTTTGCTGAGAGTTAGCAATTCTTTGAAGAATTTTGTTTTGAGCGAGAGAATTTGCTGACTGCCAATTTATCACTGCTTCTGCTGCTGATACTGCCTTATTACTACCATCAGGGAGAATGGTAGTGGGGTCTGGAATTTTATGGCGGTGGGTCGTCCTCTCTTGGGAACTATGGAAGTCCAAAGGAGGAAAATCTGCTTCAGTCCAGGAAGAGGATGGGGAGAACATAAAACATCCATTGGGTTGACTTGAAGAGCCATCATCAGATGGAGGTTGAGGAGAAGGTGGAGATTTACAAGGAGTTGGAGGTGACGAAGGACATATGGGACATGGGTCATCTTCAAAGTCCTCGTCATCGTCAAGAAGACTTTCTTGTAGACAGTCATCACAGTCACAGGCATCAAAGTAACAATGACCTGTTTCTGGATTTTTGAAATAGTAGACTGGGAGACCACTGGGTTGAAAATATTGAATTGGAGGGACAGGTCGAGAACCATCGACAAACATGTCAATTCTCGAGGGAAAAATAACAGGATGGGTGGAAGATGAGGTAGAGGCTTCTTTTGGAAAAGTAATTTCCACGGTTCCATCAGGCTTTGGGATGAAAGTTGGATTTGAGGATTGGACAGGAATAAGCTTGTTTTGATTTTTCTCATAAGTTGTAACCCAAGACTTTGGGAGAAGCTTAAGAAGCTCAGGACGGATAATCTGTCGTGGGACATGGACACATGAAGCTTGGTGAGGGGCATTAACGGTTAGGAAAAGGGCTTTATCTGTGGAGGAAGGTAAGGACATGTCAAAAGTATGGTTTTGGAGGCGATATGGTATTTGGTAGTGAAGAGTTGCTGCATATGTGGTAGAGATTTGGGAGGCACCACCAATTTGAACTTGCACTTTCAAGGCTAATAGCAGATGAGGATCTGCTAATGGCATGTTGAAATTGGGGTAAAAGGTAAAGATAATAGTTCCAGCATTTAAGGTGGTTTGGACGGTAGCAATGCAAGCATGTTGGTATTGCATAAACCTGGTATCTACCAGAGCAAGTCTGGAAGTAACAAGTAAACCTTTTCGTCCATGGAAAGTGACAACTAGTCGGATTGCTCCAAAATGGAGATGTATAAATCCTTATTGTTGCCAAAGACGAGACAAATCAACTGGGATTTCTAAAGGTAAGAGCTGTTCAGCTTCTATAGCTGCTATGAAACACTAATCAAACTTGGAAGCTTGGACATACTCTTTTACAGAGGTTGGACGCTTCGTAGAGAAAAGTTGGGTAACCGATTTTTTTACAAAAGTTTGGGGTCTGACAAAAGCATTATAGGGATTTAGGAAAGGGAGATCAGTAAGGGGAACCTTACTGTCATCGAGAAGATATTCAAACTCATATAAGTATTCAAGATTAGAAGAAGAAGAAGAAGAGGAAGAGTTTCTACTGGTAGATGACATTGATGGAATTAAAGATGAAGTAGCAGAGGAGTAGGTGGTAAATAGACGATTCATTTTTAAGTTGAAATCTGGGTTCTCCTTTTCCTTAGTACAGCAAACCTTTTTTTTTCAACGTAAGATCTTCAACCAATTTTGATTAATAAAATTCTGTATATTAGGGAAGATAAACCGAGACACACTGCCAACTCTAGGGCCAAAGTCTCAAGGTACTTTTATCCTACTGATACAAAATTCTTTTAGCCAAAATAGTTGGTGAAGTTTCTGATGTGGAGGATTTTGAGAAGGCAACCACAGAGCATACGCTTCAAGTTTTTCTTTTAGAAAAGATTTAAAGTAGTGTTGGAAAAGAAGTTCCCAGAAGGGGTTTTAAGCTAGAATGGAAGACATGGCTCTGATACCAAGTTTTCAGATACGAAGTGGGTACAAACACAAAGTAGGTTAGGATCGAGAGGGAAAAGAAGACACCGGAAATATTATAGGAAGACACCGATTTTGTTAACTTCAACTGACTTGCTTATTAACTTTTTGATTACAGAAGTAGAGCCCTCCTTTTATAGACGTAAGGAGGGAGTATTGACCTCATACAAACAGTATTGACATATAATTAGTTCCTGCCATACTTCTGTTGCTAGTCCATGCAGGAAGTAATTAATACATCAGAGCTTTACCTCATATAATTATACTTTACTATTCACAAGATGTGACCTTACTTCTTTTACACACCCATATGACTACTTCTGCTACAATGTACAATCTAAACAGTACACACCAATAATATGATACAACAACAAACAGTAAACACCAATAATTTTTACGCCAAAATACCAAACCAATCACATATACTCTTGTCACTGGTACAAGATATACAAGTATATACATATATAATCTTTCCCTGCTGGGGGTACCACCAAAATATTTGTTTTGACACTGTAGTTATACAAACAACAAAACATCACATTATCTCACAAAACTGGGTCAGGTTCAGGTAAGTCTATAATGTTACAATAACCTTGTACATGTGGAAATTAGTCCAACTTTCAGAGGGGGTGGCAACCCAGAAACCAGAAAAAGCATAAAAGAAGAAAGTGGAACAACACTAAGCATCCTGCTCCTGATTCTGTTTGCATTCATCTCCATTTCAATCACTATCAACTTCACATTAGTTTACAAGAGGAATATGAACTGATGAGTAGAGATCATATAGTTAAATTTTCTTGAATGGCAAGAAACGATCCAACGATGCGCCCACCCACATCTGGGAAATTTTCACATCCAGGAAGGGGGCTCACCTTGCCCTTACGATCAACTTCAACTGGGTACTTTAGGAGGTGGGCCCTCATCTCCGTCACCTCATCTGCCGCAAATTGTTGCCAGTTCATCTCACCCATTGATCTAACCTTTCTCACACACTCAAGACTCTCGGGTTGCATAAAGCAGTTCTCTATTGTTCCAAGATGCTCTGCCCACAGTGACGTCCTGTATCCATATATCTGCAACACATACATTCCCAAATGAAAAAAAATTTGAACGTAGGTTCCATAGGAATCTGAAATGAGTTCATGCCACCCATCATAATAAAGATGGATTTCTGAATCTGTTGTTTTTCAGAAGTCCAAGAAGTGATCAATTACGCATTCCATTCATTTATCACAATTGTGCTCAATACTTTATCATGTAATTCGTCCATTTTCAATTATCACAAACATAATGCAAATGCCATTCTCATGTCAAACTCATTCAGATGTCACTTAGTGCTTTCTAGGGTTGATCATTAGTGGAAAGGTTGATCAAAAGATTCAAAACCAAAAGATGAACATCAGAGAAGTAAGTATTCTTCCAATACAAATGCTTACCTGTCCCTTTGGACTACATAGTTTTTTTGCCCATGCATGATGAGGTTGGTACGCTCCCATTGCAATCTCAGTGTCTCTGGTGCCCTCCATTGATCGCTGATTGATGTTTGCAGACCCCAAGATTACATACTCATCGTCCACTATCATTCCTTTTGAATGAACATAAATCATGAACCTTCGGCTTTTCTGGCTCAGTGCCTGAAATCACCTTACAGAATTTACACCATAGACAAGGAGCAGAACCACTGAGAAATAGATGACCGTAAAAATTAAGTCACCAATTTGGACCCAGCGACTAACAGTGTTTGGAAATTGTGGAAAGAAAGAGAAGAGAAGAGAAAGGAAAGGAACTACAGTGAAGGAGAAATCATTAACAAAATACTACTTTATTTTGTTTGATTTTGCAAAAAAAAGGGAAAGGGAAGATGAGAAAATTTAACTTTCCCTTGTTTGGTTTTGAAGAAAAGAGGAAAGAAAATAATAACTGAACAAAGAAAATGGAGGAAAAGAAAGTGAGAAGGGACATTACTATTTATTGCTTTTTCTTTGAAATTTCCCTCATTTCTAAATTAGAAACTGAACACAGAAGAAGGAAAATTACTATTCTTTCTTTCTTTTTTGTTCTCTCCCCGGGTTCCAAACACATTCATAAACATCTGAACTCACTAAACTAAAGCATCACAGACACAAAACTTCTAAGACATTGTTCAATTTGAAAGAGCTCACTGTTACCGACATGGCATCTTCTAATACTAGAACAAGAGATCAAAATCATATGCTACACAATATGTTTGGAGAATAAAGAAAAAGAGACCTGAGGGGTGTTTGCTGGAGCAGAATTTTCCACAAATGAATTATCTCTGCCTGCGACTTCACGGTTGCCAAGACAGAAGAAGTTCAAATAATCTAGAGGGGTGAATGCATCCTCCAGCCCAAGCTCCACTAAAGCCTTGTAAATGGTCTCGTACATCATTTGCATTGTTTTGTTCTGTATATGATACTCCATGTTAATGCCAAAAAAGGGCAAAGTGGCCCTACTTAAGTGCAATACTGGAGAAATGAATTTCATCTCTTCATCTAAATTTTCCATCTCTTTTTGTTTGAATTTTCCCTCCTTTCTAAATAACAATCCATTCTTCCTTCTCTCCCTCTTTCACTAGGTTCCAAATACATCTATTAAAATCTGAACTCAATAAATCAAAGCATCACGAACATAAAGGCTGTGTCTAGATCACGGATTTGTGAAGGAATTTCCAGGGAAAAGGAAAATGATTGGGGCCCAAAGAAATGAATTCAGATTCTTTTGATTACCAAATCCATAATCCAAACACAACCAACATGAACAAAACCAATGAAAACAAAAGTAGCAATTATTCTAGCACCCAAAAAAGGTCATCCATCTCCATAGCTTCCCTTGAGAAAAAAAAAAGTGTCACAAACTATGATATATGAGTTGAGGTCATAACTGCTCCCTACCTGCCAAAATAAAATCCTTTGTGTAGCAGCACCTGTTGGATTGCCTTCTGGCCACATTGGGATAATAATGTAAACTGCAAACCTCTCATGTGCTCTGATTTTACTAGCAATTTTAAGGGCAATTTCCATGGGAATCAAATTGTTTGCACCTGCAGCAATGCGATATGCTCAGAATTTGTATCGGTAACGAAATTTTGACCATAAAGCTCAGGAAAGAAACTATTATTGTCATATCACCATTTCACTAAAAACATATGTACCACAGAAAAAAGAGAACATATAGACCACACCATGAACACATGACTAACAATTTCAAGGACGGTTGATTTGTCATTTCTTCATATGCTTGTTTATTTCTGCCTAATAGTAAGTGGCCAGGAGGGACTAGTTTCGTCATTTCTGGCTGTTTTCCTTCCCATTGGTTACTGAAGTATGTGTTTGTACTCAACTAAAATATAAACAAACTCACATAGACGATGAAGAGTCAACCCCCCAATGAGATCAAATAAGGAGCTTCCATAGTCATATGAAGCAGAACAGTGTAAAAAGAAGAGACATGTTGAGACGATAACTTCTATGTTCATAATCCAAATCACCACAGATAAGATCGACTAACTCTGGTAAATCAAATTAAAGAAATCATCATTTGAGCATTTCCCTAATGTCTACCGCACATCAACCACTCTCAAGTTCACAAATGGTGCTTAAATTGCATCAATTTGTGGCACCTAACGAGTAGTGCCAGAAAATTGTCTATGAATCACAGGAAAAACCAGGTACCCTGTTTAAGTTGGTCGACTCATATTCCATCTATACAGCTAAAAACTGGTAAATCAAACAGTTTAATCTGGTGTAGGTTAGCTTCAGGACTGAGAAATGATTTTACATGTAAAGAATAGCTCCTTACCCAAATCTTTGGAGGAGTTCCAGTTGAAAGAAGACCCTATGAAATACTGATTTTCAATATAGATAAAATGCTGAGCAGCACGAATAGCCTTAACATACGCTGTATGTATGCTCATATCAATAAGTACATTCTTCCCGCATATCAGGTTCTGGAGAGAAAGCAACCAATTAAATTCCAAAAAAATCAAGGCAATAATAAAACAATTATGAAACACGGTTATCGCACACCTTGTTGATAGCTTCTTTTGGGTCCTTTGGAAACCCTTCAACAGAATTTGAATCAATGGATCGAAAAATCTGCTTTTACGGAAGCCACAAAATGAGAGGATTGTAAGTACATCATCACCACTAAACCATTTCAATTCTGACTCGATCACTGTAAATACAATGTGGCATTGTTTGTTTGATTGGACTAATAGTGAAAAGATATGCTCCCTCCAACTCAAATTGCTGGCTGCCTGCCCCCCTACGAAAAGTCATGCAATTTTAGGATAAAATAAAGTACTTTCCTACGTAATATTTTATATTTCTTTTAGCAAATTAAAGAACTTGTGAAGAATTTTATTTTGGTTTTTCTTGCATGGAAGTTCTTTAATTTTTTATCTCAAAATCGCACTACTTTTCGTAGGGGGCAAGCACTTTGGGGCGGAGGGAGGAAAATCTAGGTAACTGATCTCAGGTCAACAATCAGGGGCCAATAATATCCCATCCCAGGTTACATGTATCCACGTTTTGTGTGATGTAATATGTGAAGGATATTTAATCCCAGCAGCAAAAGTCAAAGTGGACAAGAATGCGGTCCCCCTTGATTTATAGTCCAGTCCTATGCTTCAATTCAAACATACAAACTGGCCATTCCATTAGTTATATGTGAATAATCTACCTGAACATGCCAACCCTCAGGATCACTCTCACTACGGCAAGGAGCATCAGCTACCCCGATTATGTCAGGAATCCTTTCTATTCTCAGTAAAGCATCATCATCAGACATCTTAAGTTTCTTGATACCGGAGGGTTTAGAAGCCCTACACCAGCGCTCCTCAAAGTTGGTCAGAACATCATAAGCTGCTGGACCATCGATCTTAGAGTGCAAATCATGCCATGGTTCTCTTGGACAACCAGCAACACTCCCCTGTTCCGTAACAACACAAATGCTTACACAGAAAAAGTTTTAAAACAAGAAAGCCGCTGTTCAACTGAGAAGTGCAATTTGTTCTTTTTTGTTGAAAAGTGGCTATTACTATGAAACCTATGTAGTGAAGGCTAACAACCAGGACATTGCTCCTTAAGGTTGTGTCAAAATCACATAAAGAAAGAAAAGTTGAAAAAAAGTACAAATTTTAACTGTTTAGCTATTGCAAATCTGCAATGGCAAATATAAAAAGCGCAAAAGTACCGTGTAGGTAGGGTTGTGAAAGTCATCTTTATGCACAGATTGTAGGGTCCTAAATATAGGATGCTGTGGAGTATCATATCGCCCGTTGCACAAATCAAGCCCCCCAACAAAAGCTGTGATTCTTCTTCTATTATTGCCAGCGTCAGCATCCACAATAACAGTTTTCTGATGATGTGTATAGATTGTTTCAACTTCCTGATAATAAAAAAGAGAAAATTTAATTCAATTGTCTCATACTCACCAGGTACTACAGACTGAAGAAGCATATAGGCAAAGCAAACGTCCAGCAGTCTTATTATGAGGATAATTAGCAGTTCAGGAGTTCTACATTAAAAGGAGTTTATAGATCAGGGTAAGGATGGGAAAAGCTACAGACATTGTTCATATCATGTGGTACTTCTGGTCCAGCAGGAGAATAACTAATGAGTACCAAGCTACCACAGAACAATAAGCAAGGTAGTAGAAAAAAATAAGGGAAATTTATAGAAATGGTCCTCCTAGTTTCACACGAGTCTCATTTTTGTCCTCCAAGTATCAATTGCAACTATTTTGACCTTTAAATTTGGTTTTCGTACCAAGTTGGTCCAATTGATAACGTTGATCAGCCAAACTGAATGAAAAAAATCAGATTGAGGGCAAACGTTATCAATTGGACCAACTTGGTACGAACTGCAACGTCCAAACTGCCATCAATTTGATTTTTTTTGTCCAGTCTGGCTGTCAGAAGTTATCAATTGGACTAATTTGGTACGAAAACCGAACTTGAAGGTCAAAAGAGTTGTAATTGATACTTGAAAGAGAAAAATGAGACTCGAATGAAACTAGGAGGACCATTTATATAAATTTTCCAAAAAATAATTAAGTGATGTAAGGGGATTCTCCTGAATGCTAAGTCAGGAGAGCAACTAATTCCGCATTGAAGTTAAACCCGTTATATCCATTTTAGGCAACTACACAGCACCAGTGTCCTTCTGACCTAATGGCGGCTGCAAAATGCAACCACCATGTCCTCCTTTGACTGAGATCGGACTAAGAATTAACCTCCTCCACTAAGTCCAGGCCTGTTATTAGCAGGAAAGAAAAGAAAAGAAAAGGTCCAGGCCTGTTCTTTCCAATTATTTTCAGCTTATGCAGCTGAAAATTTGCATGCACATGCTATAGTTGAACTTCAAAAGGGTAAGCTGTTAGGTTTACTTCTAAGGTCACTAGTTTATTGCTTTGTGAGTTAAAAAATCTCCAAATACGCACGAAAAGATAACTTTTAGAAAGTTTACTTTTTCAAGTGGAAACGGACATGGCTAAGTTATACTTTCTCATTGCTAGTGTCCGGTTTCCCACTGTCATAAGACTCATAACTCATAACATAAAACAATCGCTTAGGTGGCAAATTGTAAAGCAATAGGCATAAAAAAGAAGATTACTTATTCTATCGTACCCTCTGCTTGACCCAGCTGTGCTTCTTTCCAGCAGTGCGGGGACAAAGTAGCACCTGAACTGAAGAATGCTTGAAAAATCGGCGAGTTTCTTCGTCATGTGTTTGCATGATTCCATCCTGCATTTTTCAAGAATTAGTGTCTGGAGAAAAGATAAATCTCTGAACTCTTTAGGCCCATAGACACGAAACCCATTATTTTGACAGAATATGTTGGGAAAAGGTTTAACTAGAGCAAATCTCAATTGTTCTTATATAAGACACAAATATGAGGATCCACAGCTAGATACAGGAACATAATGTATATGCAAGTCAAGTCAACATCTCTAAATAAAGAATAATCACGTGGCCAAGAATGAACATTGACAAGACATGCTATGTATGTAATGGAAACTCAAACTATCAACACATGTCTGAGGCTGGTAAACTGATCAATTTCCAAATTTAGCTGCTGCGAATACCAGTCCCATTATCTTGTGTAATCGTAAAATAAGACAACTAGTGATGCTTGTAAGTGTAACTTTGGTTCCACATGGATAAGATCACACCACAACATGGAGATTTTTTCACGAGATTTTGCACAAAGACATCTAATGATGGAGATTACTTTAATGTCAGCAAGTGGGGAAATGTACTTGATTGTCTTAATGTGGCGATTAAGCGTTACTGAGTTTGCACAATGTCCAAAAGTGGAGACATTCAGTGTGCGTGTTTGCAGTTCAAGGATCAAAAGTAGACTCCACGCATATGGAGCCCTAGCAGTGAACTAGATACAAAGAACAGATCACACATCAACTCCTAAAAGACACTCAAATATGTAATTGCAATCAAAGTATCTTTATGTCATACAGGGTAGATTACTCACTGTTTTGTAACTTAAGATGCTCCTTGAAGTCGGATCATCCCAAACAAGCAACAACACTCTCACTCCTTCCTGTGACTTTGACTTCAAAAGATCTCCCAATGTGAAATCTGATGCTCCCAATGTGAAATCTGATGCATTTCCACCATCCCTGACCAGTTTAACATTGTGCCATACAGACCACCCAGTAATATAAATCAAACGTCGCGCTTGACGAATTGCAACAAAGATGTCATGCCAGCACTTCCCTTGCACATATTGCATCCCATTATCAAGCTTCAAATTAGGAAGGAAATCATCAGGTACGTGGGCGTCTTGATAAAGAGTCACTATTCCACCTCTCCGAAGAGGAAAATAAGTCCCAGGAACCCCAAAATAATTGGGACCCGCTCCAACTCCATGGTGATAAATACTCAATCTCTCTATCGGTGTGTATTGAATCGAGAGGCTCAAAACAGCTCCTGGTTTGCAGGGTTTTCCATTAGTGCCCAGAATTGGATAGACACCCTGGACTTTTTGCCCCGAGTATATTTGTTCTACTGGAATTGCCACAACTCCCATGAGTTGGGATCCCACAACATCACTGTCCTTAACAAGAAAATGCACTTCAGCAGCATAATGTGCTACAGGAACATAAAACCGTTGCATCCAAATAGGGTTTTCGCTGTTACTAATGACGTAAGTCCTCCCAATCACTGCACTTGTCACCGAAATGGAGACATATGGATCACTGGTGATTTTATGAACACTGCCTTCAATCTTGGTACTCATATTCCCGGGTAGCTTGTTAAAGACATCTCCTAATGTTTTATGAAACATGTCCATGTTTGGAAGGTTTTCGGCCTTGTCAACCAAAATATCTAAGTTCCCATGTAAGAGCAAAACTTTCAAGGACCCTTTAGAAGTTGGAAACGGCACAATTTGCAAACTCTGACTATGGGGGGAGTCAAGAAATGAGGTTGAATGGGTTAAAGCAGGATGAGCAGACGAATCAATTGAACCCGAATGAGAAAACGATGAATCACCCGACTGAGAAAACGATGAATTAGAGTACCCATAAATGTCCCCTTGGGTGTCATACTTTGTACTAGAAGCGTGCAATGTAAGGGGAGAACTTGATACCAATGGTGCTGAAGGCGCTGGGGGGGATGCAGAATTATCGGATATGCGAGCATTAGATAAGAGATCATCTATGGGTGGATAAGGTGGTGGGTAAATGGGGCTATTATCGGAAAAACTACCAACCCGAGATGGGGCATTGGAGTAAGTTTCTGGAGGTGGATAGGGCAAGGGCGCGGAGGGTTGATAGTGGTGATGAGATGAACCATATGGGAAACTACTCTGGTGAGTTAGGGTTGGCTGAGGGGGGGGAGTGGAAATGGGCGTGGTTGGGTATGTTTGGTTTGATGGATAGTGAAGGGGACCGGAATGTGAGGGGGGAGGGTAGGGGTATTCCGGGGGGCCGGGATTGGAAACCGGACGGGGGTAGGGATAGGGAAGAGGGCCAGAATGAGGGTAATAAGGAGCAGGGGGATAGGCAGGCGGAGGGTATGGGCCAGAATTGGGAGGAGGGTATGGACCAGAATTGGGAGGTGGGTATGAAGGTGGAACATGAGGGTATCCATGGGCAGGATTATTGTAAGGGTATGAAGAAGAAGGGTTGTTGTAATTGTCCATTTGATGTATTGTATGGTGTTCTATTGAGGTTTTCTGTACATGTGTGTGCGTACAAACTTGAAAAGTGAACAATTAACACAAATACCACAAGGATAATATATCAAAAGGGTTTGATTCTTTACACCTATTTAAAGATTCTTGTTGGATTCAATTCTATAAAGATCAACAACATAACCGAGAGAGAGAGAGAGAGAGAGAGAGAGAGAAAGAAGAAGAAGAAGAAGAAGAAGAAGAAGAAGAAGAAATGTTTTTGTTTATCAGTTGATCCAATATCACAAATAATACAACTGCTTATTGAGTTTCAAAAACCAAGCTAACAAGATAGAGAATTACACAGAAAGGCCAGCAAGGGAGATACAGAAAGAGAAAATTGGGGGCAAAGAAAAGGTACCTTCACATGGATGTTTAAATGCAACAGATGTGAAATTCCGAATCGAAAAAAAGACAAAGAAGAAAGCGATTGAGAGAGAGGGAGGAGAGAAAACGGGATGAGTGGAAATTTCCCATTGGGGAAAATATTAAAACATTATATCATTTCGGTCCCTAGTATTTTAAGCTCATCATCATCAATGCCTCACCCACTTCCACTTTTTTCAATGCAGTCCCTCTATTAAAATTCTAGGAAAAAAGTCTCCTACAAAACCTAGGTATAGGATAATATGTAAACTCACATATATGCTCAATCTACACACAAGTAAGATATCACAATTTTCTTTTATGCATAAATATATGAATATGTTCATGAATCGCATGAGAGGTAGTATATTTTATTCTCACTTGTACATACATCAATAGTACGACAATAGGGAGTATAAAAAGATATAACCTTTTGAGATTGGAACAAGTATATTGGATGGTAAGAAATATTGTTTGTGATGGAAAATACCTCTATTTCATATTCAAAGCTACTCACATATAGCGAAACAACGTACAAGTAACAACGACAACCAAGGCCAACGCCAATATGTAAATATGTGGGGTAAGTTGATCCCATTCCAGGCAGAGTAATAATGTTGTTGTATGAGCTTTTAATCGGCCTATGGTTGACACCATCAAAATGCTCTTTGATCCCAAAAATGAGGCAAGAGCACAAAATAATGTTATTTGTATAGTATCCAAACTTTTGACGTTTTATGTCTATGTGCTTTCCTCCCTCTCCCTCCAAAAATCATTTCAACTTCAAAACCTTTTGAGTGGAATACTTATTTAGGATTTCATTCAATTAAAAGCTAAGATTCTATACTTTCACTATGGTACGTAGTAATGCTGGCCAGCAATTGAGGGGCTCAATTGTCCCAAATTAAAAAATGACTAGCAATTCAATCAGCCAAAGTGGTTCTTCTTTAAAAAGAGTAGGATATTTTGTAGAAATAGTTATTATGGTTGGAATTTGTTTCTTTTTATAGATTGGTAGTGTTATTGTTATTATTATAAAACCTCCCAGCATGTAAAGTTACTCTTGTTCAAAATAGAGACAATTAAAGCTTGTAAATTAATGACCCTATTAGTGAGGATTTCTAGAGTCGCGATTGACAAAAAAAATGGAAATGTCGTAGAACGGTAGTCAACTGGAGGAAGAAAGAGTTTGTAACAAGATGGAGGGGAGCAAGGGCATCTCCAAAAATTTTGTAATGGTCCAAATTTTAGAATTACATTTCTATTAAAAAAAATAAAGTTTTATTTTGTGTAGTTGTGCAATGTTTTATATAACATGTTGTAATGTGTGTACATATGAGTGTTTGGATACATTACATATATGTATGTGTACGTTACACATATATCTCTGTTATAAAACAGAAAGGTGTGGGGATAAATTGTTGGAAAGGCTTAGATTCATTTGATCCAAAGGCTGTAATGCATATTCCCACTTTCCGGTTAAGTGCCCATGGTTTCACCTAAATCACACAACTACCATCCCCTTCCAACCGGAATGCGTAGTGTCGTAGGCACAAGTTAGCACTAATGTAAATATGTATGTATATATATATATATATATAGTAACCTATCATATTATTTTCTAAGATTGTTAGAACTGTGTCATATATGTTTGGTATGAAGAGATACTAAGGAGTTCTAGAAAGAAGGACAGATGCCAGAGCGTAGCGGAGCGATGATATTTGGCCCATTGTTGATGATCGAGTGAAAGTAGATTGGGCCGAAGGCCCAAGCATTCCGTAATTGGGGGGTGTATCGCCCCCCGCGGTACGATACGGTTTGTATAGGGGTATTTTTTGGATACATACCAAATACCAGATTAGGGTTAGAATAGAGTCAGTATAAATACTATTGGGATTTTTATTCCCTCGCCGCAACAAAAGCACGCCACAAAATTAAACAAACACAAGAAAAATAAAGAACACAAGATTTCCGTGGTTCGGTCTCAATACCTACTCCACAAACAAAAGAGAAATTCCACTATATTGATCGAGTACAATGAGATAGAAAAATATTAATCCCCAAGCCCACACTCACTAATATTGTAACGCCCCTAATTTAGGGAACGTTAAATAAGGCTACCACGGATAACCAAGCCATATTACCAATGAGGCTACCACGTCCGGCCCCATTGGCAATCTCACAATAGGCTACCAAGTCCAGCCACATTGTGGTTTTCGAAATCCACACGATGGGCTACCAAGTCCGGCCACATCACGATTTTTCATACACACATTGGGCTACCAAGTCTGGCCACATTGCGGTTTTCGCAATCCACACGATGGGCTACCAAGTCCAGCCACACCGTGGGTTTCCATACACACAATGGGCTACCAAGTCCGGCCGCATTGCGGTTTCAAAACATAACTTGTCATTAACACACCCTAGGTGTCATGTCTCTAACTTTCTCAATTTCTTTGTCTCATTTTCATGTATAGACTCCGTGATAGGACTTTCCATGTAATTGATCATAAATCATTCATTGTAATCTTAAAACTAAACTAGCAAGATCATCCAACTCTATATTATTTAACAAGTTCAATTTTACCACTTAAAGCATAACGCCATATGTACGGACGCCTTTGGAGTGGAGACCACTTATACTTTATCACACAACCACAAGTAATGCAAGAAATACATGCATGCATTCTCATAATCATTTTAAGGATTAAAATTCGAATACTTACAATCAAACGTTGAATTATTAACTTTCGAAATTCGTTCTTTCTTTCTTTTTTGGGAATTTCTAAGCAACATATGTTTTTTAGAGTAAAGGTCAATTATTCCAACATGCTCATACTTCCATTAGCAAAATAAGTTTGTTAACTACCATACATTTCAAACATTATAAGCAATAGATAACCTTATATACTTAAAGAAAATAGTTAGGGATATTCTACTTATACTTAGAGATAGGGGGTAAGAATATCCTACGTATACGAGCTTTATACTTAGAGAGAGTGGTTAGAAGTATTCTACCGTTCTTCTGGGCGGTAGGGCGGTTACGGAAAAGTAAGTTGACGATCGGGCGGAGTGACTTCCTACGGTAAGCTTCCGGTTGCTTCGGAAGAGAAATGTTTCTCTTGAAACTAAGTCTTGACTAATACTACTAAAACTTTTGGATCGAGAGGGTGGTCGAGTGGTGGTTTAGGATGAGTTTCTTGAAGAACTTAGGAAGAACTTCAAGAACAACTCAAGAACAAGAAGAACAAAGTAAGCACACAAAGATTTCTAGAGAGAAAAGTTGAAAGGTTGGAAGGATTGAGTTAAATGGCCAGGATATGGTGCGATTTATAGCAAAAGTCTAGGCTATTACTCAAGGAATAAAATTTTCCCTAGCAATTATTGTCCAATGGGTAGATTTTAGGAAGATTTGATGGAGGAAGGAAGGGATGGTTCAAAGATTGGATTGTAAGGATGTAAGAAAATCATGTCAATGTACTCTCCAAATCTCTCCCATATCTCTCCAGCTCTCACAAATACAAGGTACCTATATATATATATAACTATGCATATATAAGTATATTTAAGTACTATGTGGTCTAGTCTAGAAATATATATAGGTGATAGGCTTGCAAGTGTCAATTAAAAAAAAAATGGTCAAGATCTGCCTAAAAAGCCTATATGTCCTTTAGACATGTTTATAAAAGATTATGGGGTACATATCTCTATATTTTAAGCATATAAGTACATAGGAAATCTAAGAAAGTGACTTGCCTTATAAATCTAAATATTTATTGGCAAGACTATCTTTTTATTACCCAAGGGATAACATTCTCCCTTGTAATTATTGACCAATGGTTAAGACTTTCCTAGAAAGCTTATATGTCCTTTAGACATATATAGGTTGCTTAAAATAACCTATGAGGCACATATATCTATATAAAAGTACCTAAAAAACTAAGGAAGTGACTTTGGTGGGTGACTTACTTCTATTACCCAATGGATAAAATTTTCCCTTGTAATTATTGACCCAAGGGTAAAGATAAAAAGAAAAAAAAAACACTTGGAAGATATAATGATTTTCTAATCTAGGGTTGGAAAGGTACTATGTGTATATATATACACACACACATAGTACACTAAAGTACTAGGTAGCCCTATTAGGTCTATGGAAAAATAAATAAAATGATGAGTGGTCAAGCTTCCAAGAATATTGTCCTTTGAGTGATATTTTTTTTCTAGAAAATACCTATATGTATATATAGACTTAAAATAGCCCAAAAGGTACATATGTACCTATATTCATATATATGTGTGTGTGTGTGTGTATATATATATATATATAAAAGTACATAGGAAATTTAAGAAATTGACTTTGGTGGTAACTTAGGTTTGGCCTATTATTCAAGGGATAAAGATTTTCCTAACAATTGTTATCCAATGGGTAGAAGGATGAAAATGATAGGTAAGGCTTCAAAAGACTAGAAATGAACTGTAATAATGACCTCTCTGGGTCTAAAAGGTTCAACTAGGGTTGGAGGTGTTCATAAGGTTCAAAGAAGGTCAAAAAGGTCCATCTAGGGTTAGGTAATTGTAACTAGGTGAATTGGTAGTTTGGTTCCTCCAACTTAGTCGATTAGAAATTAATTCTACTTGTCATGTAGGACTTCTGACCAAGAAATAAAATTTTAAAGATTTTATTTAACTCGTTAGGAAAATATATAAGTGCTTCTATAAGCATACTTGCCTTTAGGAAAGGACTAGATCGTCCGATGTGAAAAGATAAAATTTTTTAAGTCTCAAATCTAATTATGACGGATTATTAAAGTTAAAAAGAAATTTTAAAAGTAAATCCAAGTAATTAAAATAAAATTCAAATTTTTAACGAAATTTTTATTTACCAAAAATCAGGGTCGTTACAATTTTGCCCTCAAATGTCTACAAAAATCCACTCTCTCTCTCTCTCTCTCTCTCTCTCTCTCTTCCATAATCTTCCCCATTTCTTCCGCCCACCACATGTTTTCACCATTTTTTCCGGCGAACCTTTAGCATCATTACAAATTCCAAATGATACCCAACAGCCACCCAGTCAGAACCTCAACTTACCATGGCGGACTCTCCGGAATTGGTTGCCAACGAGGTGGAGGCCCATCTTTTCTTCTTTTCAATTTCTTCTGGTTTTTTGAGAGGGTTTGACGTCACAGGAACCGGTACAGACCTCGCCTCAACTCGACTCCATCTCGAATCCCGCCCTCCCAACGTTGACCCACCAGTGCAATCAACTACAGATTCCCCACGGTGGTGATTCCCATCCCCGGATTACAACTATAACCTTGCATTACCCATCCCCAGATTCCCCCACAGTGTCCTCAACCTATCTCTCTCGCTGTTCAATTTTTTTGAAAGGCAAAACTCTGTGTGTATCGTTATATATATACAAAGGCATATTAGACATTTCATCCTTTCCGTTAACGGCGTAAGCGTTGAACCCCCTTTTAGAAACCACGGGTAGGTTATGTGCTCACTTTTAAACCATGAGGGAGGTATCAGCACAAGGCGATAACCACAGGGGGTCAAAGTGGACTTTGCTCTTTCTTCTTCATCTCGTGCACAAACTCCACCAGCATTTCCCCTTTCCTTTCCATTTCTGGCACCTCCGTCGCACTCCACCATTTAAACCTCCACAAACCACCGCTGGACCAGCTGCTAAACCGCTCTGAAAATAGTCGTTCCCGCCACACAACACCCCCGAAACAGGTCCAAACCAGCCCCGAAAACTATTTCGAAAGCAGTCCAGTAAACTAGTTCCAAACATGCACCATTCCGCCTCGTTTTAGGTCCGAAACAATCTGAAGAATTGCTTGCAAACCAGCCCTGTTTCCACCTCATAACAGCCCCGAACCGGCCACCAACGGAGTCCTGTCACTGTACGTTCAACCCACCAACTTCACCACTATATCCGTCGCTAGCCGATAGAACTATCGGACCGAGGTATGTAATTAAAACTTATCTCCCTAAATATATTTATAGTTGGTTAATGTAGAATTTTGAGTGCTCTATGTATGTGATTTTACTGGATTATATGACTTAAAACAGCGGGAGTATAGTTCGGCGTTTGTAACTTGAAATATCAAGTTTAAGTTCATGTTACATGTACACTAATTAAGTTTCCTAGAAAAGTGGGAATATGCATGTAAGGAGATGTCACTTGATTAAAAAGAAGATCGAGGATTGGATAATATTTATATGGATAAGGTCAAAGCAGAATGGAGTTTATTTTATAAATGGGAACTTCTTACAAGCTGTAGTAAACCTTCTCTTCCTAAATGCATGCATATTTTACTTGTTTAAGGTAATGATCCAAGGAGGATTTATGATGAATGTTGACAGTCTAATTAACACGAAACGTACATGAGCTAATATGCCTCTTACTGAGATACTCCCTCCGTTCCAATTTGAGAGTCCATTATTCCTTTTTGGGTTGTTCCAAAATGATAGTCCTTTTCCAAAAATGGAAGGAAAATTTTGGTGATTTTCCAAAAGTGTCCCTGACAATTGAATATAAGTGTTATAAGTAAGTAAAATATAGGGGTAATGGTGGAAATAATAGGTAATATAGGTGTAATCATTGCTGTCCCCTAAAATAGTTGGAATCCCCAAGAGGGACTCTCAAATTGGAACGGAGGGAGTATGTTTTATATGTCAGCTTAATTTAACCTTGCATAGATGTGATTTCAATTCTCTGAAAGACAATGGCTTATTGTTAGTTTACATTATTCCGAGAACCTAATATGGACATCAGGACACGGGTTGGTTCCGAGTTGTGAGGAATTCATCATAGATACGATGATTAGAGAATAATGAAAAAAGAAAATATGTGAATTGATGATGAGACGAAATGTGATGCCCCATAGTCAGGTTGATTCCAAGCTCTAGAGGTGAGTCCCAGTAGACATTTGGATGGGTGATCATGGTGATTGATTTGGATTTGGTTACTGAGATTATGGAACCCTGGGTATGACATGATTATGATTAACTTTTGAGAAATGGGATTAAAGCGCAAGGGGTGGTGTAGAGCAAGGGGTGGAATTTACCGTGTTTGTTCCCCTTGTGTTAGTCGTGGATGAATTCTACTAAGCAAATAGCTTAGGGTCTTTCATCCGGACTCCTGGACGGTCAAGTAAGGAGGGAGTTTAATCATGCCATGGCCATAGCCTGGAGGTTAAGGGTAGGACGGATCTCAAGGTAGAGATCCTAGATTTCACATAGGTTGAAGAATAATAACAGGTACCCAGCATTGTCATTTACATTGCATTTTATCCTTTTTAAGTTATGGGTTATGGGTTTCGAGTAGGTTTTAGCTATTGAGCGTCAATCGCTCACGGTACTACGTTGCCTTGGTATTCAAACGCTAGGTACGGAAGACAAAATAGAAGAGCCGTACAACCAAATTGAGTTCAACCCTCCCGTGGACGAAGGTGAAGAACCTTGGTTGTTGTACGTTTAGTCACTCTAACTAATTTAAGTTGACTTTATTTTGGAAGTTTCGAAGTTTATTTTTTAATTGTAATATTTTGACAAATTTGAGAACTTAAATTAAATTTGATGTAGTCGTATTATGGTAACATATGCTTTTGGAAGGGTGATGTAGTAAATCTATGAAATTCCTTTTGGGAAAATTATCTTTTAAATGTTTTGAAAATCGGGTCGTTAAAATATTGTTTAGAGATGACAAAAATACACTCCCTCTGTCCCCCATTCTTTTGGCCCTTTTGGGAGTCCGTGCCACTTTTCAATTGATTATATCTTGCAATCTATAATTTTATAGGTGAATTTGAAAATATCTCATTGAGATATATTAAACAAGATCAATATTGCATATAAGTAGTATTACTGATTAAAAGTTATAACTAGTTTTTTATCTGGTTGGGATAGGACAAGGGACAAAAGAATGTGGACGGATGGAGTATCAAAATTTTGTTTAGAACAAGCACTATATAAACTAAAGATATTTATTTTGGTCGAAATTTTGTAGGGCCTGAGATTTATTTATTTATTTGTTGAATTGGATTATCTACTTATTTACAAATTTAGGTTAATTATCATTTACTTTGGCTTCACATCAATGATTCAATGGAACAATGTTACAAAAAAAAATTGAAATTATGTGTAAAAAATAAAAAATTAGTACATTTTTTGAATCCAGGGGATTCAAATACCTATGGAGTAGTCCCTGGAGGGAAGGAAAAGATATTATGGGGTTATTTGGGTAATTAGTTAAATTGGTCAGTAAATTATTTGGTTATTAGCTCATATCGTCTGGCTATTCAATTAGATAGGTTGGCGTTCCAATGTCCAGAGAAAGAAAGAAAAAAAAGCCCTCAAAAATTAAAAATGTTAGCTAAAACCTGTGTTATTTAGTTCGATTACGTTGAAGAATAATGATGTAAACGGTAGTTGTACCACATCAAACCAAATAGGAACTGTAAGATCAAATTAACAAAGTTGGAACTATAGGAACCAAAAGTATAAAACTAGTTAAGCTAGAGGACCGACGACGTCATTTTCCTTTTCAAATCCTACTTTTCGTCTTTTCCTTACTTTTGGAATGAGCGAACGGGTAAAAAAGATTTGTTTATTCCAACCAACGTTCCAAACTGAAGTGGACGATTCAACTCATTTCTCTTCTTTTATACGGAGTAAAACTTTTACCAATTCAACTCAAGTGATAACATCTAATTCGTAGCAAAAAAATTGAGGTGTTCCACAAAATTGATTTTACAAGTTTTTAAATGTATAAAATATGCTTCCGGATATACATCACTTGGATGAGGGTGTTGATATGATATTGTTCATAATAAACTCGCTTACTCGTTAGCACACAACTTATGGCAAAAAAAGAGAAAAGAAATTAGACGTACGAATGAGATAGATTTCTGAAATAAAAAAGTTGCATAGGGTTGCGCATTTTTCGTCTTTAGACAATATTTGTAACAAAAAAATTAAATTTTAAATGTGTTCAGATGTGTTTTAATTTAGCATCTCCCTCCAAATTCTCACCCTCAAATCCTCTAAGTTTTTTAGTTTTTTAATTTTAAAAAGTTTCTGTAACGACCTTGATTTTCAGTCAGTGAAAATTTCGTTAAATATTTGAATTTTATTTTAATACTCTTGTGGTTTGTCAAAATTACGTTTTTGCCCTTCAAATTTCGTTTCTTGTCATTAAGCCCCACTTGACAAGCCTAGTTAGTTTCTAACCAACTCGTTGGAGGAACCGAGCTAGCAAGTCACCTAGTTACTTTCTCCTAACCTCAAATGGACTGTTTTGCCCCTCGTGAACCTTTTGAACCATAGACTAAAGTATTGAATATTCTTTTTCTTTTAATTATTTTGGTTTTATTCTTTGTCCATTGGACAAAGATTGCTAGGGCAACTATTATCCATTGGATAATAGAAACCCCAATTGTTTATATTAAAAGTCTACTTGGTCAAAGTACTAAGAATATTAAGAAAAATACTTTTTAATTACTTTAAAGTACTTTTGGGATTATATAAGTTGCCTAATATCTATTATCCATTGGATAATAGAAGTTAGGGTGGTTATTATCCATTGGGTAAAAGGCTTAGTCTTTCACCAAGTACATGGGTTGATTAATTTAATCTTTTTCTTAAACCCATGTGGTGTAAGTACTATAATTTTATTATGTAATATACTTAGTACAAGATTCTAAAAGTACCCTTATTTATGTTATGTTAGGGTTTTGATTTTTCCTAGATACATTAGTACATGTATATATATTATTTAAGTACTAGATGGTTAAAGTATTACCTTAAGTACCATGTGCTAATTGCTTAGTTTATTGGGAAAAATCTTAGTCTTTCAACTTCTTTGATCTCTAAGTACAAAAGTACCTTTATCTTATTCTTTTTCTTGCATATATACATACATATGTAGTGTACTAGAGAGAGGAAGAAAGAAAGAAGGAGAGTTGGTTGTACCCTCCTTGATCTTCTTGTACTTCATATCTTGGTGTATCTTCCTTCCTAGCTAAGACTTAACCTCCATTGTACTCCCATGATTTGTTTCACACTAGAATCTTGTACAACTACCACTAGTTTAATCTTGTTCATACCTCTTTTCTTCCAAGAAGGACCAATCTAGCCATGCAAGCCTAAGATTAACCTTTGATCTTCCATGATGGCATGACAAGTGTCAAATTGAGAAGAGGAGAGAGAGCCAAGCTTTGCCTATAAATAGAAGGCCATTCCAAGCATTTCAACTCATCCCTTGAAGCATTTGCTCTTCCTTCTCTCTAGAAACCATTTCTGGGCAGCCTACTGTCCCTTTGAAAATCCTCAGTTTTCTCTTGCTTAGAGTAGATTTTAGAGCCAACTTCCTTCGGGAAAGTTGTAGAGAACTTCAAGAGCTTCAAGTTAGGCTCAAGAACCACTCCAATCGGTGAAGAAACAACAAAGATATTGTCATCCGAAGTTCAGTGAAATTCTCGGATTTCCATTTCCAGACAGCTTACTGTCGCTTCCTTTGTCCCTATTTTTCTCCTACCTAAATTCGTTTCTAGGATCAACTTCCTTCACGAAAGTTGTAGATCATTTCTAGAGTTTCAGTTTAGACCCAAGAACGATTGTATTTGGCCAAAGATTGACCGAGTTACTGCCATCCGAAGTTCGGTCCAGATTTGGAGTTTCACTGCCCATAGAATTTTCCAACTTGCTTATTCGGCCCCGACTAGTTTCGGATCGAGGTAGATTAATCTCTACTCATTCTCTCAAATATAACGTATGTGGTTTTAATCTCTAAAGAAAGAACGTCTTTTCGAAAGTTAAACCTTTACTATTTGGATCGAAGTATTCGTATTTTAATATTTCAAAGAGTTTGAGTTGCATATGTGAAATGATTGTATTACTTGTAATATATTCTAGAGTTGGATGATCTTGTTAGAATGATTCATGCTTACTTTTGTCCTGCCTCGGAGTCTATACATGATAATGAGATACGAGAACCGAGAAAGTAGAAACATGACACCTAGGATGTGGTTAAATGGGAAAAAATGTTTCAAGGATGGAAATATTTTTGAAACTACATAATGACCGTTTTTGGTGGCATTATGTGTGTGCGTGTGTTCCAATGGGAATCCGGAATAGCGGAACCATTGTGAGGTTGTGTGTGTTCCCATGGGATCCCGGACTGGCGGAACCATGGTGAGGTATAGCTTGGTTATCCGCGGAGAGGAGCCAATGCAATTGTGTGCCAATGGGAACCCGGCGCGGCGGAACCGAGGTTGGGTGTGTGGCTTGGTTATCCGCGGTACGGAGCCAATGTCAAATGATTTTGAAAGGATGGGTGTGTAGCATGGTTATCCGCGGCACGGAGCCAATGCAAATGATTTCGAAAGATTGTTTTGTAAGTGAAAATGATTGACACGGTCTACGATGAGTCGCGTAGGAGAAATTCTGAAATTTTGGACACCAACGATAGTTGAATAGCGAATGTGGATGTGTCATCGTTACTGTCTGTTATATAAATGATCTATTGTTATAAGTTAAGGGTTAGTGGGTAGAGTTTACTCTATTGAGCTTTCGTAGCTCACGGTGTTGCCTTTTGGTGACCCTGGCATATTATATTGGTGGCGACGCCGGTATAATGTGTCAGACCTTGTAGATGATCAAGATGAACAGTTCCCTTGGAGACCTTCGGAGCTGAGGAGCGTGCCAGAATGAAGGAGCAAGCGGAGCAGTAGTTAGGAGACTTAGTTCCTCCTTTGTCGAATGAATGTAACCTTTCTTTTGATGTATTTATGATGTAATAATGAGCCAAACTCTCTTTATTATGTAATAAATGCCTCATTAACGTACCCAAAATTCGGGGCGTTACAGTTTCTCAAATGTCTTATCCTCTTCCCTCTTTTCACATGTCGAAAAAAAAAACACAAAAAAGTACAAGTACAAAATCAGCCCACAAAACTAGAGAATATACCAAAATCAAAAAAGCAAAATCAATTGTAAAATCACTAAATTATCCAAAAAACACAAAAAATAAATTATAACATAGAAAACATATTTATATGAAAAAAGATGACTAAAATCATTGGCACATGATAACATTATTCTTGATCTCCATATGCGAGAAAGAAGTCCGTTTAACGAATGGTGAAGCAGAACATGAGATTATTTATTTTATAACTCCTTTGAAATCAAATTAGCAGAGGTATCTATATAATCAGTGACTTATATACACAAAAAAGGGTACAAGTACGAAATTTACTCAAATTATATAGAAGATCAAAAAGGCAAAAGCAACTGTAAAATCACTAAATATTTAAAAAATAAAAAATATACAAAATAAAAAATATATTTATTTAAAAGAAAAGGGCTAAAGTTATCTGCACATGATAACATTATTCATGATAGAAATATGCGAGAGAGAAGTCCGTTTAGTGAATGGTGAAGCAGAACATGAAAATATTTATTATATGTCTTCTTTGAAAAATCAAAATAGCAGAGAAAGCTATGTAATCAGTGACTTTTTATATACACAAATAGAGTACAACTGTACAAGTACGAAATTAGGTCACATGATTGAGAAAATTAAAAAAGTAAAAGCAATTGTAAAATCACTAAATTGTCAAGAAACAAAAAAGAAATTTGTAAAATAGGAATATCAAATATGAGGGTTAAAATCATCGGCATGTGATAACATTATTCTTGATAGAAATATGCAAGAAAGAAGTCCGTTTACCGAATATATAAAAAATCAAAGAAACAAAAACAATTGTAATATAGCTAAATTGTTAAGAAATATAAAAAAAATTTAAACTAAAATTTTTTTTATATCAAAAAAATAGCAAAGACCATCAAAAAGTCATCAACGTTATTCTCGATAAATAAATGCGAGAGAGGCGTTTTTTTTTAGGAATGATAAAGCCCAGAACAAGAGAACTTATTTTATATATCCCTTCCGTCCCAAATTCTTGGTTCGAGAGTGCATATCATTTTTCAATTGATTATATTTTATAAAAAGCACTCATTTATGGGGTTCTTTTTGAGCTAATTTTAATGATCCTATCCGCTCACATGTTAGAGCTTGTTTCATTAGTACTATATCAAAGATCATGTCACCGGTTGATATGATTTCGGCGTTCTGCTCACAAAATAAATAACACAACAATTGACACTCAATCTCAGCCCTTGCTCTGAACGACTGAGATTAGATCTCCCAACACAAGTATCTCCTCTCATCTCAGCTCACGTGCTCTCTTCGTCCACAAACAGAACGACGCCTCTCTCTCTGGCGAGAAATCGAAGCCCTTAACACCGGCAACCAATCACCGCCCTCACGTTGCACTGGTGAACAAAACGAAGATACCGTGTTCAAGTTCCTTTTTCAGATTTGTTTCTGGTTACCTAAGGGCTTCGATTTATTTTTTTCTTGTTAATTACTCCACTTTGACAGTTCTGCAGCTGTTAATTTTTTAACTCAAATTATTGGTTAATTTTTACTACAGTGACATACCTTTGAATTTCTGGGGATTTGCTCGGGGAATATGGTGATGTTCCACAATAACTGTTTTGGGGGAAAATATTTTTCACAGTATGGATTGCAAACAGGAGAAAGAAGAAGCACACTATGGGTTGGAAATTGGATACCACCAGGAAAGGTTTTGCTTGGGGAGAGAGAGAGAGAGAGGGGAGAGTAGAGGCGTCATTCCGGGTATAATTGGTGTTTATTGTTGATGTGTACTGTTATTACGTTGTAGGTTGTGAAAGCTGTATCTAGTAGAAATATGTGTTGAAATAATAGTATGTAGTCAGGTGTGCCTTTTGTCTGATCCATGGACTAGTAATAGTCATATGTAATTATGTAAGTGATATAAGTGATGATGTAATCAATCCTCCTTACGACTATGAAAGGGCTCTCCCCATTGTAAAAATCAGGCCAGTTGAAGCCAGTGTTTTCCTAATATATCTAGTGTCTTGTAGTTACTCTCTTTGATCCTAACTTACTTTGTGTTTGTATCCACTTCGTGTCTGTCCAATTTGGTATCAGAGCCAATGTTTACTGTTCTAGCTTAAACCCCTTCTAGGAATTTCATTTCCAAATTACTTCAAAATTTTTCTAAAAGAAAAAACTGAAGCGTATGCGCTGTGGTTGCGTTTAACGGATCCTCCATATCAGAAACTTCATTAACTATTTTGGTTAAAGAATTTTGTATAAGTGGGTTAAAAGTACCTTGAGACTTTGGCTTTTGAGCAGTGTGTCTTGGTTTATCTACCCTAGTATACATAATTTTATTAATCAAAATTGGTTAAGGATCTTACATTAAAAAGAAAAAGACTTGTTGTATGAGGAGATGAAGAACCCAGAATTTTATCTAAAATATGAATCATTTGTTTTCCACTTATTCCTCTGCCACCTCATCTTTTGTTCCTTCACGATCATCCACCACTAGAAATTCCTCCACCTCTTCTCCTAATCTTGAGTACTTGTATGAGTTTGAATAACTTCCTGATGTTAGTAAGGTTCCCCTTACTGATCTTTCTTTCCTAAATCCTTATAATATTTTTGTCTGACCACAAACCTCTATAAAAAAAACTGTTACCCAACTCTTCTCTACAAAACGTCCATCTTCTGTAAAAGAGTATGTCCAAGCCTCCAAATTTGATCAGTGTTTCATAGCAGCTACAAAAGCTGAACAACTTTTACCCTTGGAAATCCCAGTTGATTTGCCTCGCATTTGGCAACTACAAGGATTTACTCATCTTCCATTTGGAGCAATCAGATTGGTTGTTAGTTTCCATGGAAGAAAGGGTTTACCTGTTACTTGCAGATTTGCTCTGGTAGACACCAGGTTTATGCAGTACCAATATGTTTGTATTGCTACAGTCCAAACCACCTTAAATGCTGGAACTGTAGTCTTTACCTTCTACCCCAACTTCAATATGCCATTAACAGATCCTCATCTGCTAACAGCTCTGAAGCTGCAAGTTCAAATTGGCGGTGCCTCCCAAATTTTCACCACATATGCAGCAACCCTCCACTACCAAATGACCTATTGTCTTCAAAATCATGCATTAGGCATGTCATTACCTTCGTCCACAGACGAAGCCTTTTTCCAAACTGTCAACGCACCACACCGAGCTTCATGTGTCCACGTTCCTCGACAAATTTTCCATCCTGAACTTGTAACAGCCCTGATTTTTGGTCAGTAAAAATTTCGTGAAATATTTGAATTTTATTTGAATTACTTACTTTCAGTAATTCGTCGTAATTACTCTTTAGCCCTTAGAAGTTCGTTTTCTTGACTTGAGGCCCTACTTAGCAAGTCTAGTTAGCTTCTAATCAAATAGTTGGAGAAACCGAATTAGGAAGTCACCTAGTTACTTTTCCCTAACCATAGATAGACCTTTTTGCCCATCTGTGAACCTTGTGAACCTTTTCAACCCTAGACTTGAAAATTGTTTATTTATTTTCTTTTATTATTTTGGTTTTCTTCTTTGTCCATTGGACGATAAAGGTTAGGGGAATTTTTATCCATTGGGTAATAGAAACCCTATTCTTTATATTAAAGGTATTCATCGGTGGATTTGGTTAAGTACCAATATCTATATAAAAAATAGAATTTTATAATTGATTAAAAGGACATTTTGGTTATTTTAATATAAAAATTTCCTTATTACTTTTGTCCATTAGACAATAAATATTAGGGATTTTATTATCCATTGGATAATAAGGGTTAGTCTTTCAATTAGTACAAGAGTTTAATAAACTAGTCTTTTTCTTAATCCCCATGTGATGAAGTACCAATATTATATTATGTAGGTACTTTGTGACTTAGTAGACCTAAGATTCTCCTAAGTACTCTTTTATTATTTTATATTGGGGTTTTGTACCCAATTGGATTAATTTAATGGGGAGATGATCTCCCTAGATTACCTAAGTACCTATGTATATATTATATGTACTTGGTTGATTAAAGTATTGACTTAGTACACATGTGCTCATTTATTTGTTTAATAGGAAAATCTTAGTCTTTTAAAACCCCTTTGATTTCTAGTACCAAAGTACCTATTGTTTATTGTTTCTTGTACCTTGTAATATATATATGTGTGTGTTTATACTAGTGCATGAGAGAGAGAGAGAGAGAGAGGAGAGAGAGGCCGAGAGAGAGCAAGGGAGAGAGAGGTAGAAGATTGGATTGGACTTGGGCTTGATCTCCCTTTGTACTTAAAATCCTCGGTGTATCTCCTTCCTAGCCAAAAATCTATCCTTTCATTGTCCTTCTACAATTGTTTAAACACAAAATCTTGTACAAACCCTCCCTTCTTCCACAAATCTTCCAAGAATCAAATCCAAGGACTAACCTAGCCATGCAAGCCTAAGAAACTAGACTTTGATCTTCCTTGAAAGCTTGATTTTTGGAATAAAAAAATGTGATGTATAGGGAGAGAGGGCCGGCCTTGATGAGAGAGAGGGAGAGTTTGCCTATAAATAGAAGCTCACTCTAAGCATTCAACTCACACCTTCACACTTTGCTCTCACCTCTCTCTAGAATTCTAAGTGTTCTTGGTTCAAAAGTTCTAGTTTTCTTGAGTTTCTTGAGAGTTCTTGAGAGAAACCACCAAACCACTTCCAAAACCACCTCTAGATCTTTAAAGTAGCTTAGTTTAATTAGTAAGTTGTTTCTAGGAAGAGAAAAGATCATCTCTCTTCCTTTCGAAACAATCCGGAGCCGTTACGCCGCCAAATCACAAAACTGACGACCAAATCTTCGTAGCCGACCACCGCCAAGGTAGGAATCCTGTCCATTAACCTTATGTATAGTATAGAATCGTATGTTGGAAAGTAGAATGTCTTTAGTTCAAAGATCTTAACTGTTTTCTCTAAGTATATAAGGTTATCTGTTGACTGTTGGTATATAAGGTTATCTGTTGAGTGCTGGTATATAAGGTTATCTGTTGACTGCTGGTATATAAAGTTATCTGTCACAAGTATATAAGGTTATCTGTTGACCGTTAGTATATAAGGTTATCTGTCACAAGTATATAAGGTTATTTGTTGCTTAGAATGTTAGAAATGCATGAAGTACTTGAAAGGCATTCTCTTGAAATAATGAAAAGGATGGGGAGTATGCTGAACTCATCAACTTACGATATAAGCATGTTAAACAACATAGAGTTGGATGATTTTGTTGGATTAGTTTCAAGGTTTTGTTAAATGCTTGATTATATGGAAAAGTCCTACCGCGGAGTCTTTGCATGTAAACGAGACACGAGAACCGAGAAAGTAGAAACATGGCACCTAGGGTGTGGTTCATGAAAGGAAATGTATTCTGAGGGAGGAAATATTTTTGAAACGACGTAATGACTAGTTTGGTGGCATTATGTGAGATGTGTGTGTGTGTGTGTTCCAATAGGAATCTGGAATAGCGGAACCATTGTGAGGTTGTGTGCGTTCCCATGGGAACCCGGAGCAGCGGAACCATGGTGAGGTATGGCTTGGTTATCCGCAGTACGGACCCAATGCAAATGTGTGCCAATGGGAGCCCGGCGCGGCGGAACCATTGTGAGGTACTCGGGAACCCGGCGTGGCGGAACCGAGGTTGGGTGAGTTAAACTAATGATTTTAAAAAGGTTGATTTGTATGTGAAAATGTTGACATGGTCTACGATGAGTCGCGTAGGAGAAACACGGAAATCTGGGACACCAACGATAGATGATTAACAAATGTGGATGTGTGATTGTTAGTGTTGTTGTAAATGATTTACTGTTGTAAGGTTGGTGGGTAAGGATTACCTATTGAGCGTTGTAGCTCACGGTGTTACCTTTTGGTGATCCTGACATATTATATTGGTGGTGACGCCGGTATAATGTTTCAGACCTCATGGATGAACAGAGTGAGATGTACGCACCTTGGAGGCCTTCGGAGCTGAGGAGCTTGCCAGAATGGAGGAGCAAGCAGAGTAGTAGATAGGGACCCTAGTTTCTGTTCCCGTATGTAATAAAAGTACTCTTGTGAGAGTCATGTTGTAATAAAGAGCTAGTCTCTATTTTTTTGAAGTTTCAATAAAATTCTCCATTTAACGTACCCAAAATTCGGGGCGTTACAAAACTTCTCAAGCTTCTCCCAGAGTCTTGGATTACAGCTTATGAGAAAAACCAACAAAAGCCCATACCAGTTCAATCCTCAAATCCACTTTTCATTTCAAAACCTGATGGTACAGTAGAAATTTCGTTCCCAAAAGACGCCTCTACCTCATCATCCACATCATCCACCCATCCCGTCATTTTTCCCTCTCGAATAGATCGACATGTTTATAGATGGTTTTAGATCTGGCCCTCCAATTAAATATTTCCAACCCAGTGGCCTTCCAGTCTTTTATTTTAAAAATCCAGAAACAGATTATTATTATTTTGATGTCTGTGACTGTGATGAGTGTCTAGAAGACAGTCTTCTAGAAGATGACGAGGACTCTGAAGATCCATGTCCACTATGTTCTCCTTTGCCTCACTCCTTGTAAATCTCCATGTTCTCTTCAACCTCCATCTGATAATGGCCCTTCTGCTCAATCCAGTGGGTATTTTATGTTCACCTCATCATCTTCCTAGACTGAAGCAGATTTTCCTCCTTTGGAGTTCCATAATTCTCAGGAAAGGATAACCCATCGTAATAAAATTTCAGACCCTACTACCATCCTCCCTGATGGTAGCACCAAGGCAGTATCAACAGCAGAAGCAGTGATAAATTGGCAGTCAGCAAATTCTCTATCTCAAAACAAAATTCTTCAGCGAATTGCTAACTCCCAGCAAAATTTGGAGAATATTGTTCATAAGAAGTTATCAACTTTAGAATTTCTGATCAGAGTTTTGCAGTAGAAGATCCAAAATGTTCACCAAGAACTTCTTCAGATGACATATTGTGGGCAATGCGAATTGCCCCGACTCTTTCTCTCTCCTCCGAGGGAAAGGGATTCCGTTCCCCACCCTTTTTTGAGAAAGGAGAGATACTGCCGGTTCGCGGGAGCGCTTTTATGAAGCTGGACGTCAAGCGCTCGCGAAAAATACAGAGTCGCCACTTGGGTTTGAAGGTCCGATACCCAAGGAACCGTATTTCGAAGCACTTGCCGCGCTGTTTGATTTGAAAAAGTTTAAGGAACCAGTCCGTCATAACCATATCTGGGTTCGGGAGCCAGGTTACGAGAGGGGAAGGGTTTTATGGCACCCCTCTCGCCCAATCCGGAGATCGGTCTCTACTTAGGCATTTGCGAAAATGTTTGTTTTTGCGATTCTGTTTAATTAATCGATTTTTAGCCAATTAGGGCGGGGGAACAGTTAATCGGGGATTTAAAACTGTAACATGTTTGCAAGGTGTGATAGATAGCATGCATGGATGAAATAAATGAGATAAAACTGAAAACTGCTTTCGGGATGCCAAAACAGTGCAGGGTATGAATTTATCATGAACAGTGACCAACTTGCATGCAGAAAATGGGAGCATGCAAGTCACACCATCGCGCGACACACCCATACCCTCGCGCGAGTGTCAACATCCTTTTACAGATTCAATTTTATCTCCTTCTGGGCTCTGGAAGGACCAGTGCACACCCAGGACAAACCAAGCAGTTTATGTATGCTGGAAATAACTACTTATTACAATCTGATTGAGTAAGAATAACACACAACCCTTAAACAGTGAGGGTGATAAAAACAGAGACCAAAGGCCTAGCTGCCCATACAAGGGCAATCACTGGAAATGATCAAACCATCGCGCGATGGAGTCACATCATCGCGCGATTGTTCTGACTGGACATCCAGGAATTGCTTTGCATGCCTGGGCTCTGAGACATATTCAGAAGCTACCCAGGGGCATTCCAACATGAACAAGGAAAGCAAAATACACCAATCTACTGATTTTAACATGCAAGACAGTGAGATATCAAATATGATTAAACATGGACATATGAAATCATATAAACTGGGTCAGAACAAGAGACCCATCCCCACGAGAACCATATCACACGAGCTAGAAGCGTCGCGCGATGATGTGGGTTCGTCGCGCGTGGGTTCTCATGTTCACAGCATCTTGTAAATTTGCTGGCTTTGGGGTCAGAAGCTGATATTGATTACCAGTCCTGACCCTGTCAGCCCCCCTCAGGGATCAAGACAGTAAAGGCTAAAAGTTATACCTTTGCTTGAGAATGGTTTGAGTGAGGTGGTATGCCTTTGACAAGGGAGAAAGTGATAGTAGTTTTTTGATTGAGAGGGAAGATCAAGATTGTGACTCTTGTTCTTTCCTTTGGGATTTTTTTGGTAACCCTTTGAAAGTAAAACAAAGGGGGGGGGGGGGGGGGGGGGTTTATAGGAAAAGAGGGAGCTTGTTAGTGGCAAACATGGCTAGGCAGCCAGCCAACAATGCTGGCAGCAATCCCTTGGTAGAGGAGTGGGGTTTAAGTTGATGGGAGAGTGGGGGTTTAGGTGGTGCAAGGATGGCCGAGCAAACGCCGTTCAGCTGATGGAACGGGGTCACATGGCCCTGCAGGCGCTTCATCATCACAAAATCCAGCTGGATATGACAGGTGTCGACCATCGCGCGATGGAGTGGAACCGTCGCGCGAGGGTTCTAACTTCCCCGCGATGGTCAATCAGTCAAAGTTTGACTTTGACCACCACCTGGCAAGCCAAGGATCGCGCGAGTGTCTCAGTGCATCGCGCGAAGGTCAAGCCCATAGTCAAAGCTGGGCTCAAATGGTTCTGGGGTTAAGGGACAGGTTCCACATATACCAAACTCAAAACCATTCCGATCGAAACTGTTCTCGACCTGATTCATCATTGGGGGAACAAGAAACTGAAAAGAAACAAACTGAAGATAGACAAAATGATTGAGCAATCAGATTGGGGTGTCTACAGTAGTCCTTCTTTGACGGCACGCGGAGCACCATTAGTCGGTACGGGTAACGTCAAAGATTTCTAGACACCCATCTAACTCACCCAAAGGTCAATTAATCGAAAAGCGCAAGACAGTATATACAAATACCGTGCACCAAGGGATTGGACGGTTAGATCGTCGCTGATTGGAAGTTGGACGGTTAGATCGTCGCTGATTGTAAATTGGACGGATGGATCGTCGCTGATTGTAAAATGGACGGATGGATCGTCGCTGATTGGACATTGGACGGTTAGATCGTCGCTGATTGTAAATTGGACGGATGGATCGTCGCTGATTGGAAATTGGACGGATGGATCGTCGCTGATTGGAAATTGGACGGATGGATCGTCGCTGATTGGACATTGGACGGTTAGATCGTCGCTGATTGTAAATGGACGGATGGATCGTCGCTGATTGGAAATTGGACGGATGGATCGTCGCTGATTGGAAATGGACGGATGGATCGTCGCTGATTGGACATGGACGGTTAGATCGTCGCTGATTGTAAATTGGACGGATGGATCGTCGCTGATTGGAAATTGGACGGATGGATCGTCGCTGATTGGAAATTGGACGGATGGATCGTCGCTGATTGGACATTGGACGGTTAGATCGTCGCTGATTGTAAATTGGACGGATGGATCGTCGCTGATTGGAAATTGGACGGATGGATCGTCGCTGATTGGACATTGGACGGTTAGATCGTCGCTGATTGTAAAATGGACGGATGGATCGTCGCTGGGGATATAAAGCATTCTTGGCTCTGAACATCTTGTAAGGATCCAATATTACTTGCAAGTGCTAGGAAAAACTTGTGGGCCTCCAGTATGATGATGGGCCGAACCAGGGATCAACTTTGGTCAACGGCCCAGGAGGACCGTCGCGCGAGAGAGCCAGACCATCGCGCGATGGTTCTTTGCTAGGGCCTGAATCTGAAACAGGCCCAGACCCGGCCCGTGACTGCTGGATTCCTTTTAATCGACGGGGACGTTCAGAAACCGCTCACAGCAGTTTCGAACTTCCTTCAAACTCTAATCTCTCTCAAACTTCCAACTCCAAACCCTTGCAAACTTCTGATTTTGCTTCGAAATCCAGGAGCCCAAGCACATTCACTCATCCATGGCAGACCACGGCGACGGGGGCAGTGGAGGAGAAGTTGTTGATCGTCCGGAGGACGAGGGGGGGCCCATGGCGGTCCAAACGGGTGATCAGCCGCTGGTAGGGGCTGTTACAGGCACGGGTGCAGCGGCGACAGGCGGCGGTGATGGCGGACAGGGCCATGCACAGGCGGTCGGGGACGACGGCGAGCATCGCGCGACGGAGTCAGATCGTCGCGCGATGGAGGGGGACGGAGCAGTGCCTTCAGGGGTTGAGCAAATGGATCCAAGCACGGCCGTGAGCGGCTCGGTAGTGGTTGGTGGTGCCTCTGGTGGCACAGACGGTAGTAATGGTGCCGGTGGTGACGATGTCGGGCCAAGTGACATTCCGCCAAGAGATCCGGCGAAAGGTAAGGATGTGGCGACCGAGAGCGGGCGAGCCACAGAGGTCCCATTCGCGTATAGAGAAGAGGACGTGCTTTTCCGTCCAGCGGCGACATCATCGGGTCATAGGCCGATCACAAAGCAGGATGTCGCCGAGCTCTTGAGTGACGCGCAGCTTGCGCGGCTTTTGGAGGACAACCCCGAGATAGGGGCTGCCGTCTTGGAGGCCCGAGAGGAGAGAGAGCGGGAGATTGCCGCTTCCGAGGCCGCGGCGAGGGCCGAGAGAGAGAGGGCTGCAGAGGAGGAGCTCTTGAGGGATGTGGAGGCCGAGGAGAGAGCCGGCGTCAGAGTGGGGGGTCCCAGAGTGACGGCAGTGTCGGAGGCGGAGAGTTTGACTCGAGCTCCGTTTTCAGTAGAGGGATACAGGGCACCGGTACCACATTTGTTCGTGCCGTTTGGGTTTCACAGCATATCGGCCACGACAGGCGGATTATGACCCTGAGTTGGTCTTGAGAGACCCTGATACTCACATCTCGCGCAGCTGGTCTGAGGTAACTTTCTAATAGATGCTCATTCCTTTGTTTAGATACAATTCAAATGTTCTTGAAAGTTTGTAGAGTAACAGCAACAGCAAACCCCTGAATAGAATTTGAATAGCGATACTATAACTCCATGTTTGAACATCGTGCATGAGATATAATAACTTGAACCAACCATCTGTAGGCAGGCTGCATTGATTACTTGGAACTTGAAAATGAAAGCATTGCATGCTGACATGTCTTTTTGTTGTTTGTATCCAATGCAGGAGAAGGCGCGGCCCAGAGATATCCGCGGCTTCGGAGGTGCATGCAGTTCTTTAGCGCTGTACCAGGGTTTGCCAGAGAGCGTGAGACAGTTGGTGGACGCGGCAGGCTTCAGAGAGTTCATTGAGACGCTCACTCCGGCTAGGAATGACCATGCTGTCTTGGTTGCACTTGCAGAGCGGTGGTGGGATACCACAAATACTTTCCACCTACCGGTTGGGGAGATGACGGTGACGCCCACGGACTTTGCGGCGATCACGGGCCTGAGAGTTGGAGGAGAGCCCATCCCGTTTGATTCGGGCATTGAGAGAGATGAGGCAGCCTTGGAGTGGTTTCTGGGCGAGGTGCCCAAAATTGAGGAGGGGATGGCGAGGTACGGGCAATTCACCCGATACCTGAAGAAGAAGGTGACAAATGAGCAGGAGGCAGAGCAGATGGCCCGGGCGTACTTGCTGTACCTTTTTGGCGCTACCCTGTATCCAAACAGGCGTAGCAAGGTTCACTTGTCCTACTTGCCAACGTTGAGGGACCTGAGGACGGCCTCACGCTTTGACTGGGGTGGAGCAGCGCTAGGCGGCCTATGGCTTCTTTGGAGACTCGTCGAGGACGGAGGTGAGCACTGCGGGGTACTGGCGGATTTGGGAGGTATGATTCTGCACACTTTGATATTCGCACTTGTATTCATTTTGATAGCATAATCTGTTCAATAGCGTCTTTGCATGCATTATCGAATTAATCCATTGACAATCATGCAGCTCTGGGCTTACGAGGTGTTGAATATGTGCCATCCGGTGACAAAGAGCCTGGACTTGGGGATGCTCCCACGCGCACACATTTGGAGCAAGAAGAACATGGGGGAGAAGAGAGGCAGAGGAGATCTGAACGGCTTCCGGGTATATCTTGACGAGCTTCGCCCCTCACAGGTATAACATCATACTTTGTAGAAATAATGAAAGTGCATGCCCCTTTTTATTGCTTCAATGCTGTCGCTGACCGATACTTGCATTGTTTGTCTTTACAGGTTGAGTGGGATCCTTGGAGGGGGACAGAGCCTGAGCCCGAGTACTTGGGCGTCGTAGCAGGGCTGTCACGGCGAGCAGAGTGCTACTGGAGTCGGCCTTTGGCTGGCAGTGGTACTTGGGTGACCGAGTGACACGCCAGTCACTTGGCTATGCGAGGTTTCAGGTGCCCGGACCGCTTCCACCACGGGCCTCACACACAGGAGAGTACACCTTGGCTGAGTTGGAGGTCTTCACGCGGCCTGATACCGACTTGACACGCCACTTGCGTCCTGATATGGACTATGCAGTCTATCAGAGGGAGCGCTTGGCGGGGCCACTGGGAGTACGAGAGTTTAGAGAGGTTCGAGGCCAGGCCCGTGGGGCTGCTGAGGCGAGGAGGGCCGTTTCAGGGAGGCCAAGTAGCAGTGAGAGTCGCTCGAGGCGAGGTCCGAGTGGACCAGTGAGAGGCGGGCCTCCAGAGTTGACATGGCAGATATCAGTGGTGGATTCTCAGGGCAATCCAGCTGAGTTGCACCTTACCCCGGCCAGAGTTGAGCCAGCGCCTGTTACTGTGCCCGTAAGATACTGTTGCATTCATTACTGTATTCTGATAAAGTTTGAACTGCCATTCAATTGCTCATATTTGAATCCTCCTTGCAGGTACCCAATGAGTGGGTGAATGAAGCTGTCCGGCGCATGCTTGCGTTGGAAAATGTGATCAGAAGGGCGGCGAGTGGCCTACCGTTGGACTTGCGCTACCCTCAGCCAGCAGCTCGGAGATCTCAGGTGTATTCCTTTTAGAAAATGATAGATTCCCGCTTCCGATATATGTCTGTATGCGATACATTCCTGCATTCGATACATTCCTTTGCTTTGATTGCTTCTTGATTTTGCTTAAACACACCTGCTTTTAGAAGACGAAACATGCAAACACATGCTAATATATACAATGTTTATAATGCAGGCACAGGGACAGGCGGCTCCTAGGAGAAAGAGCGCACGAGAGCCTCCACAGAAGAAGCTAGCTGCAAGGACTCCTGCTCCTACGCCTAGCACCAGGCCACAGGCACGGGGCCCACAGCCACCTGTTGGTAGCGAGGAGGCGGCTCGAAAGGCCGTGGCGCAGGCCGAGGAGAGGTATCAGCTGAAGATGCGCCAGAGGCCTTCACAAGACGAGCCGGTCCGCAAGAAGCGGCTGATCCTGCCTGAGGTCTCCGAGGAGGAAGACGAAGAGGAGGAGAGAGAGAGGGCGTGCGGAACAGCAGTGGGTCTGACGACTCAGCAGAGGATCCAGGCTACAGGGTGGACCTCACAGAGAGAGACGACGAGGATGACGACGGAGAGGGCGACTGGTTTGGGGATGACTGAGGGCTGCTGAGGAGCCTTTTCCCACTTTTGCACCTTCTTTTTGCCTTTGGGCCTGCGTGCCCGCATAGATAGATGGAAGGCCAGAGTGCCTTGGTCGATACTTTGATAAACGTTTTTAGAGGCCTGCGCGCCTTTTTGACTTGATGGGCGGATGTGCCCGAACTTGACATGATAGCTTTGGGTGGCCGAAGTGCCGTACATGCAGTAATTTTCTTCATTTGGATGTGGATAGATCACAGTGTTAGCCATAAAATTTGCATTTTGCGGTTTATTTCACTTGTGCAATGGGTTAAAGTAGATAAATGCTTACCACTAATACCGTACTTGCATTGATAACGTACCAAGACTGTACACAGACACGGAGACGCGTACCAAAAGAGACTTAGCTCGAAAGAAAATGAGAAAATACCTTAGGACACAGCTAGGATACGGATAATACAATGGAATTTTGGACATTTGCAATCAAAAACTGAAGATATCTCAATTGGGATGAAACCGACACTAAGGTAAGGTCATATATGTGCAAATGACCTATGAGAATAGATGGAATTCGAAAAATATGTCCAAAAATGCCAAAGAGCCACAGACACGTCGAAGGACACAAAGGGGACACGAGATAATAAACTAAGACTCTATTGTCCCGGACTGAAACCGACACCTCCGTACAGTCACATTATGTCATTATGACCTGTACGGCATGAGAGAATGAGGGGAAACCCTTTGAAACGAGTTTTGACTCCCTAGAACGGCCTTTTGAACTTGAAACGAGCCACGGAGGGTCCGAAATCTTCGTTAAACGCAATTTTCCGAATCCGGCGCTTGGATACAGTCACATATGCTTATAATGACTTGCTGGAACCATAAAAATTGCAAGATAACCTTTGGAGTCCAAAATGACGAAGTTGGGCAGTAGCTGCTGGAAACTGTCAAATTGCAGGTTGAACCGTCGCGCGATGGACTGAAACAATCGCGCGATGGAGGGGTTTTGAACAGTCGCGCGATGGAGTGACATCATCGCGCGATGGTTTGGGCACTGCAGGCCACCTTTATTTGACCATCTCAGGAGTCCAGGGCGGCCAGGCCTTGTCATCACCTTTTTCAGAAGTTTTTATGGGACGGTGCAGAGATGCCCTGGTTTCAGAAGAAAGGACAGTGCAGCAGAGGCCTTTGCTTTGAGAAGGGAAATGCTTCACGCATTCAGGCTTATAAAGAGATTGGTGCTTCATTCAGTAGAAGCATCTTCCTGGTAATTTTCCCCAAAAATCAAGATGGCGAACAACCTCCCAGTGTTGATTAGCCCATGGCTTACTGCTTTTGTTGCTGGAGATTGGCTCTCATTCCGATCTCACGGGCTAGCCGCATTTCGTTTTCTCCGTGATGTAAGGGTTCGCCCTGAGCTCTTGATGGCGGCCTTGCAATTCTGGGATCCGGAGGTCCATGTGTTCAGGTTTGGGTTAATGAGCTGTGCCCGACTGTGGAGGAATTCCAAGCGTACCTCCAAGGTGTTGCCTCGAGCGTGATTGTCGTGCCGCCTTACCGGAAGAACATACCAAAGCTTCTTCAAACCAGCCTTGACATTACTAGGGGAGCAGCCGAAAGTTTGCTAGTCGGAGGACAAATCAATATCATGCGCCTAATGGAATGGTACGGGCCAGAAGGGAATGTAGAGGACATGGCTTTGCAGGCCAGGCGTCGCTTCGCTTTAACAATCAGCGTGCTGGCTGCTTATTTATTGGTGTCCCCGAATGGGCAAGTGAACCCTATGCTGGTGAGCGTTGCTGCTCAAATGGGTTCTCGAAGGAATGTGGTGCCGCTTGTCTTGGCTGAAACACTCATGGGGTTGGACTTGGTTTGCACAGGTCAAACAAACGTTTTTGGCGGTAGCCCACTTCTGTTGCAGGTAAGTTCTCACTCAGCTCACCTTTTTCCGTTTTTCGCACATTCTGCTTTTACCTCGTCTCTCAGCTAAGGCTATATCAGAGTTTCTCACTTGTTTTTCCGCTCAAGTTTTATGTGGCTTCTGACTTGTTTTTCCGCTCTTGCAGCTTTGGTTGTCCGATAAGTTGGGATTGCTCACTGCGCCAGAGGCAAATTGGCCTCATCTGCCCGGCCGAATGCATCAGCGGGGCATGATTTACCCGGAGATGATGTGCATCAGTGGTACACATTCATGAGAGAAAATGTTGCCGAACGAGATTACTTGGAGGCATGAGGCCTGAACATCCCGGATATGGCCTTGAATTCTGCAGGTTTTGAGAGGATGTTGATAGCTGGGCTGACCGCTTTCACATTCTCATTCCCGGCCGTATTCTTCGTCCGTTGGGAAGTACAGCAAGGCTTCACCGAAGCTGGGATGAGGACTCCAAGTCCTGCCTGTTTACCTTCCAGAATCTGAGGGGATGAGCATAATTGGGCCTGAGAACAACTCGGAGGAGCTGACCCAGATTTCAGCCAGAGCTTATGCCCCGATATCGAGCATGGCTCCCGAAAAGGGAGATCGCAAGAAGCAAAACAATGACTGACTCTGTGACAGACTCGAATGATCTAGAATAAACTGGGAGCTCTGTTAATGGCCTCGAGAATTTATTCTGTTGCGCGAGACTGCTTAACTGTTTGTAAGACTGCTCAGCCAAAAAATTGAACGTAGGTTCCATAGGAATCTGAAAATGAGTTCATGCCACCCATCATAATAAAGATGGATTTCTGAATCTGTTGTTTTTCAGAAGTCCAAGAAGTGATCAATTACGCATTCCATTCATTTATCACAATTGTGCTCAATACTTTATCGTGTAATTCGTCCATTTTCAATTATCACAAACATAATGCAAATGCCATTCTCATGTCAAACTCATTCAGATGTCACTTAGTGCTTTCTAGGGTTGATCATTAGGAAAGGTTGATCAAAAGATTCAAAACCAAAAGATGAACATCAGAGAAGTAAGTATTCTTCCAATACAAATGCTTACCTGTCCCTTTGGACTACATAGTTTTTTTGCCCATGCATGATGAGGTTGGTACGCTCCCATTGCAATCTCAGTGTCTCTGGTGCCCTCCATTGATCGCTGATTGATGTTTGCAGACCCCAAGATTACATACTCATCGTCCACTATCATTCCTTTTGAATGAACATAAATCATGAACCTTCGGCTTTTCTGGCTCAGTGCCTGAAATCACCTTACAGAATTTACACCATAGACAAGGAGCAGAACCACTGAGAAATAGATGACCCTAAAAATTAAGTCACCAATTTGGACCCAGCGACTAACAGTGTTTGGAAATTGTGGAAAGAAAGAGAAGAGAAGAGAAAGGAAAGGAACTACAGTGAAGGAGAAATCATTAACAAAATACTACTTTATTTTGTTTGATTTTGCAAAAAAAAGGGAAAGGGAAGATGAGAAAATTTAACTTTCCCTTGTTTGGTTTTGAAGAAAAGAGGAAAGAAAATAATAACTGAACAAAGAAAATGGAGGAAAAGAAAGTGAGAAGGGACATTACTATTTATTGCTTTTTCTTTGAAATTTCCCTCATTTCTAAATTAGAAACTGAACACAGAAGAAGGAAAATTACTATTCTTTCTTCTCTTTTTTGTTCTCTCCCCGGGTTCCAAACACATTCATAAACATCTGAACTCACTAAACTAAAGCATCACAGACACAAAACTTCCAAGACATTGTTCAATTTGAAAGAGCTCACTGTTACCGACATGGCATCTTCTAATACTAGAACAAGAGATCAAAATCATATGCTACACAATATGTTTGGAGAATAAAGAAAAAGAGACCTGAGGGGTGTTTGCTGGAGCAGAATTTTCCACAAATGAATTATCTCTGCCTGCGACTTCACGGTTGCCAAGACAGAAGAAGTTCAAATAATCTAGAGGGGTGAATGCATCCTCCAGCCCAAGCTCCACTAAAGCCTTGTAAATGGTCTCGTACATCATTTGCATTGTTTTGTTCTGTATATGATACTCCATGTTAATGCCAAAAAAGGGCAAAGTGGCCCTACTTAAGTGCAATACTGGAGCAATGAATTTCATCTCTTCATCTAAATTTTCCATCTCTTTTTGTTTGAATTTTCCCTCCTTTCTAAATAACAATCCATTCTTCCTTCTCTCCCTCTTTCACTAGGTTCCAAATACATCTATTAAAATCTGAACTCAATAAATCAAAGCATCACGAACATAAAGGCTGTGTCTAGATCACGGATTTGTGAAGGAATTTCCAGGGTAAAGGAAAATGATTGGGGCCCAAAGAAATGAATTCAGATTCTTTTGATTACCAAATCCATAATCCAAACACAACCAACATGAACAAAACCAATGAAAACAAAAGTAGCAATTATTCTAGCACCCAAAAAAGGTCATCCATCTCCATAGCTTCCCTTGAGAAAAAAAAAAAAAAGTGTCACAAACTATGATATATGAGTTGAGGTCATAACTGCTCCCTACCTGCCAAAATAAAATCCTTTGTGTAGCAGCACCTGTTGGATTGCCTTCTGGCCACATTGGGATAATAATGTAAACTGCAAACCTCTCATGTGCTCTGATTTTACTAGCAATTTTAAGGGCAATTTCCATGGGAATCAAATTGTTTGCACCTGCAGCAATGCGATATGCTCAGAATTTGTATCGGTAACGAAATTTTGACCATAAAGCTCAGGAAAGAAACTATTATTGTCATATCACCATTTCACTAAAAACATATGTACCACAGAAAAAAGAGAACATATAGACCACACCATGAACACATGACTAACAATTTCAAGGACGATTGATTTGTCATTTCTTCATATGCTTGTTTATTTCTGCCTAATAGTAAGTGGCCAGGAGGGACTAGTTTCGTCATTTCTGGCTGTTTTCCTTCCCATTGGTTACTGAAGTATGTGTTTGTACTCAACTAAAATATAAACAAACTCACATAGACGATGAAGAGTCCACCCCCCAATGAGATCAAATAAGGAGCTTCCATAGTCATATGAAGCAGAACAGTGTAAAAAGAAGAGACATGTTGAGACGATAACTTCTATGTTCATAATCCAAATCACCACAGATAAGATCGACTAACTCTGGTAAATCAAATTAAAGAAATCATCATTTGAGCATTTCCCTAATGTCTACCGCACATCAACCACTCTCAAGTTCACAAATGGTGCTTAAATTGCATCAATTTGTGGCACCTAACGAGTAGTGCCAGAAAATTGTCTATGAATCACTGGAAAAACCAGGTACCCTGTTTAAGTTGGTCGACTCATATTCCATCTATACAGCTAAAAACTGGTAAATCAAACAGTTTAATCTGGTGTAGGTTAGCTTCAGGACTGAGAAATGATTTTACATGTAAAGAATAGCTCCTTACCCAAATCTTTGGAGGAGTTCCAGTTGAAAGAAGACCCTATGAAATACTGATTTTCAATATAGATAAAATGCTGAGCAGCACGAATAGCCTTAACATACGCTGTATGTATGCTCATATCAATAAGTACATTCTTCCCGCATATCAGGTTCTGGAGAGAAAGCAACCAATAAATTCCAAAAAAATCAAGGCAATAATAAAACAATTATGAAACACGGTTATCGCACACCTTGTTGATAGCTTCTTTTGGGTCCTTTGGAAACCCTTCAACAGAATTTGAATCAATGGATCGAAAAATCTGCTTTTACGGAAGCCACAAAATGAGAGGATTGTAAGTACATCATCACCACTAAACCATTTCAATTCTGACTCGATCACTGTAAATACAATGTGGCATTGTTTGTTTGATTGGACTAATAGTGAAAAGATATGCTCCCTCCAACTCAAATTGCTGGCTGCCTGCCCCCCTACGAAAAGTCATGCAATTTTAGGATAAAATAAAGTACTTTCCTACGTAATATTTTATATTTCTTTTAGCAAATTAAAGAACTTGTGAAGAATTTTATTTTGGTTTTTCTTGCATGGAAGTTCTTTAATTTTTTATCTCAAAATCGCACTACTTTTCGTAGGGGGCAAGCACTTTGGGGCGGAGGGAGGAAAATCTAGGTAACTGATCTCAGGTCAACAATCAGGGGCCAATAATATCCCATCCCAGGTTACATGTATCCACGTTTTGTGTGATGTAATATGTGAAGGATATTTAATCCCAGCAGCAAAAGTCAAAGTGGACAAGAATGCGGTCCCCCTTGATTTATAGTCCAGTCCTATGCTTCAATTCAAACATACAAACTGGCCATTCCATTAGTTATATGTGAATAATCTACCTGAACATGCCAACCCTCAGGATCACTCTCACTACGGCAAGGAGCATCAGCTACCCCGATTATGTCAGGAATCCTTTCTATTCTCAGTAAAGCATCATCATCAGACATCTTAAGTTTCTTGATACCGGAGGGTTTAGAAGCCCTACACCAGCGCTCCTCAAAGTTGGTCAGAACATCATAAGCTGCTGGACCATCGATCTTAGAGTGCAAATCATGCCATGGTTCTCTTGGACAACCAGCAACACTCCCCTGTTCCGTAACAACACAAATGCTTACACAGAAAAAGTTTTAAAACAAGAAAGCCGCTGTTCAACTGAGAAGTGCAATTTGTTCTTTTTTGTTGAAAAGTGGCTATTACTATGAAACCTGTGTAGTGAAGGCTAACAACCAGGACATTGCTCCTTAAGGTTGTGTCAAAATCACATAAAGAAAGAAAAGTTGAAAAAAAGTACAAATTTTAACTGTTTAGCTATTGCAAATCTGCAATGGCAAATATAAAAAGCGCAAAAGTACCGTGTAGGTAGGGTTGTGAAAGTCATCTTTATGCACAGATTGTAGGGTCCTAAATATAGGATGCTGTGGCGTATCATATCGCCCGTTGCACAAATCAAGCCCCCCAACAAAAGCTGTGATTCTTCTTCTATTATTGCCAGCGTCAGCATCCACAATAACAGTTTTCTGATGATGTGTATAGATTGTTTCAACTTCCTGATAATAAAAAAGAGAAAATTTAATTCAATTGTCTCATACTCACCAGATACTACAGACTGAAGAAGCATATAGGCAAAGCAAACGTCCAGCAGTCTTATTATGAGGATAATTAGCAGTTCAGGAGTTCTACATTAAAAGGAGTTTATAGATCAGGGTAAGGATGGGAAAAGCTACAGACATTGTTCATATCATGTGGTACTTCTGGTCCAGCAGGAGAATAACTAATGAGTACCAAGCTACCACAGAACAATAAGCAAGGTAGTAGAAAAAAATAAGGGAAATTTATAGAAATGGTCCTCCTAGTTTCACATGAGTCTCATTTTTGTCCTCCAAGTATCAATTGCAACTATTTTGACCTTTAAATTTGGTTTTCGTACCAAGTTGGTCCAATTGATAACGTTGATCAGCCAAACTGAATGAAAAAAATCAGATTGAGTGCAAACGTTATCAATTGGACCAACTTGGTACGAACTGCAACGTCCAAACTGCCATCAATTTGATTTTTTTTGTCCAGTCTGGCTGTCAGAAGTTATCAATTGGACTAATTTGGTACGAAAACCAAACTTGAAGGTCAAAAGAGTTGTAATTGATACTTGAAAGAGAAAAATGAGACTCGAATGAAACTAGGAGGACCATTTATATAAATTTTCCAAAAAATAATTAAGTGATGTAAGGGGATTCTCCTGAATGCTAAGTCAGGAGAGCAACTAATTCCGCATTGAAGTTAAACCTGTTATATCCATTTTAGGCAACTACACAGCACCAGTGTCCTTCTGACCTAATGGCGGCTGCAAAATGCAACCACCATGTCCTCCTCTGACTGAGATCGGACTAAGAATTAACCTCCTCCACTAAGTCCAGGCCTGTTATTAGCAGGAAAGAAAAGAAAAGAAAAGAAAAGGTCCAGGCCTGTTCTTTCCAATTATTTTCAGCTTATGCAGCTGAAAATTTGCATGCACATGCTATAGTTGAACTTCAAAAGGGTAAGCTGTTAGGTTTACTTCTAAGGTCACTAGTTTATTGCTTTGTGAGTTAAAAAATCTCCAAATACGCACGAAAAGATAACTTTTAGAAAGTTTACTTTTTCAAGTGGAAACGGACATGGCTAAGTTATACTTTCTCATTGCTAGTGTCCGGTTTCCCACTGTCATAAGACTCATAACTCACAACATAAAACAATCGCTTAGGTGGCAATTTGTAAAGCAATAGGCATAAAAAAGAAGATTACTTATTCTATCGTACCCTCTGCTTGACCCAGCTGTGCTTCTTTCCAGCAGTGCGGGGACAAAGTAGCACCTGAACTGAAGAATGCTTGAAAAATCGGCGAGTTTCTTCGTCATGTGTTTGCATGATTCCATCCTGCATTTTTCAAGAATTAGTGTCTGGAGAAAAGATAAATCTCTGAACTCTTTAGGCCCATAGACACGAAACCCATTATTTTGACAGAATATGTTGGGAAAAGGTTTAACTAGAGCAAATCTCAATTGTTCTTATATAAGACACAAATATGAGGATCCACAGCTAGATACAGGAACATAATGTATATGCAAGTCAAGTCAACATCTCTAAATAAAGAATAATCACGTGGCCAAGAATGAACATTGACAAGACATGCTATGTAATGGAAACTCAAACTATCAACACATGTCTGAGGCTGGTAAACTGATCAATTTCCAAATTTAGCTGCTGCGAATACCAGTCCCATTATCTTGTGTAATCGTAAAATAAGACAACTAGTGATGCTTGTAAGTGTAACTTTGGTTCCACATGGATAAGATCACACCACAACATGGAGATTTTTTCACGAGATTTTGCACAAAGACATCTAATGATGGAGATTACTTTAATGTCAGCAAGTGGGGAAATGTACTTGATTGTCTTAATGTGGCGATTAAGCGTTACTGAGTTTGCACAATGTCCAAAAGTGGAGACATTCAGTGTGCGTGTTTGCAGTTCAAGGATCAAAAGTAAACTCCACGCATATGGAGCCCTAGCAGTGAACTAGATACAAAGAACAGATCACACATCAACTCCTAAAAGACACTCAAATATGTAATTGCAATCAAAGTATCTTTATGTCATACAGGGTAGATTACTCACTGTTTTGTAACCTAAGATGCTCCTTGAAGTCGGATCATCCCAAACAAGCAACAACACTCTCACTCCTTCCTGTGACTTTGACTTCAAAAGATCTCCCAATGTGAAATCTGATGCTCCCAATGTGAAATCTGATGCATTTCCACCATCCCTGACCAGTTTAACATTGTGCCATACAGACCACCCAGTAATATAAATCAAACGTCGCGCTTGACGAATTGCAACAAAGATGTCATGCCAGCACTTCCCTTGCACATATTGCATCCCATTATCAAGCTTCAAATTAGGAAGGAAATCATCAGGTAAGGGGCGTCTTGATAAAGAGTCACTATTCCACCTCTCCGAAGAGGAAAATAAGTCCCAGGAACCCCAAAATAATTGGGACCCGCTCCAACTCCATGGTGATAAATACTCAATCTCTCTATCGGTGTGTATTGAATCGAGAGGCTCAAAACAGCTCCTGGTTTACAGGGTTTTCCATTAGTGCCCAGAATTGGATAGACACCCTGGACTTTTTGCCCCGAGTATATTTGTTCTACTGGAATTGCCACAACTCCCATGAGTTGGGATCCCACAACATCACTGTCCTTAACAAGAAAATGCACTTCAGCAGCATAATGTGCTACAGGAACATAAAACCGTTGCATCCAAATAGGGTTTTCGCTGTTACTAATGACGTAAGTCCTCCCAATCACTGCACTTGTCACCGAAATGGAGACATATGGATCACTGGTGATTTTATGAACACTGCCTTCAATCTTGGTACTCATATTCCCGGGTAGCTTGTTAAAGACATCTCCTAATGTTTTATGAAACATGTCCATGTTTGGAAGGTTTTCGGCCTTGTCAACCAAAATATCTAAGTTCCCATGTAAGAGCAAAACTTTCAAGGACCCTTTAGAAGTTGGAAACGGCACAATTTGCAAACTCTGACTATGGGGGGAGTCAAGAAATGAGGTTGAATGGGTTAAAGCAGGATGAGCAGACGAATCAATTGAACCCGAATGAGAAAACGATGAATCACCCGACTGAGAAAACGATGAATTAGAGTACCCATAAATGTCCACTTGGGTGTCATACTTTGTACTAGAAGCGTGCAATGTAAGGGGAGAACTTGATACCAATGGTGCTGAAGGCGCTGGGGGGGATGCAGAATTATCGGATATGCGAGCATTAGATAAGAGATCATCTATGGGTGGATAAGGTGGTGGGTAAATGGGGCTATTATCGGAAAAACTACCAACCCGAGATGGGGCATTGGAGTAAGTTTCTGGAGGTGGATAGGGCAAGGGCGCGGAGGGTTGATAGTGGTGATGAGATGAACCATACGGGAAACTACTCTGGTGAGTTAGGGTTGGCTGAGGGGGGGGAGTGGAAATGGGCGTGGTTGGGTATGTTTGGTTTGATGGATAGTGAAGGGGACCGGAATGTGAGGGGGGAGGGTAGGGGTATTCCGGGGGGCCGGGATTGGAAACCGGACGGGGGTAGGGATAGGGAAGAGGGCCAGAATGAGGGTAATAAGGAGCAGGGGGATAGGCAGGCGGAGGGTATGGGCCAGAATTGGGAGGAGGGTATGGACCAGAATTGGGAGGTGGGTATGAAGGTGGAACATGAGGGTATCCATGGGCAGGATTATTGTAAGGGTATGAAGAAGAAGGGTTGTTGTAATTGTCCATTTGATGTATTGTATGGTGTTCTATTGAGGTTTTCTGTACATGTGTGTGCGTACAACTTGAAAAGTGAACAATTAACACAAATACCACAAGGATAATATATCAAAAGGGTTTGATTCTTTACACCTATTTAAAGATTCTTGTTGGATTCAATACTATAAAGATCAACAACATAACCGAGAGAGAGAGAGAGAGAGAGAGAGAGAGAGAAAGAAGAAGAAGAAGAAGAAGAAGAAGAAATGTTTTTGTTTATCAGTTGATCCAATATCACAAATAATACAACTGCTTATTGAGTTTCAAAAACCAAGCTAACAAGATAGAGAATTACACAGAAAGGCCAGCAAGGGAGATACAGAAAGAGAAAATTGGAGGCAAAGAAAAGGTACCTTCACATGGATGTTTAAATGCAACAGATGTGAAATTCCGAATCGAAAAAAAGACAAAGAAGAAAGCGATTGAGGAGAGAGAGGGAGGAGAGAAAACGGGATGAGTGGAAATTTCCCATTGGGGAAAATATTAAAACATTATATCATTTCGGTCCCTAGTATTTTAAGCTCATCATCATCAATGCCTCACCCACTTCCACTTTTTTCAATGCAGTCCCTCTATTAAAATTCTAGGAAAAAAGTCTCCTACAAAACCTAGGTATAGGATAATATGTAAACTCACATATATGCTCAATCTACACACAATTAAGATATCACAATTTTCTTTTATGCATAAATATATGAATATGTTCATGAAGCGCATGAGAGGTAGTATATTTTATTCTCACTTGTACATACATCAATAGTACGACAATAGGGAGTATAAAAAGATATAACCTTTTGAGATTGGAACAAGTATATTGGATGGTAAGAAATATTGTTTGTGATGGAAAATACCTCTATTTCATATTCAAAGCTACTCACATATAGCGAAACAACGTACAAGTAACAACGACAACCAAGGCCAACGCCAATATGTAAATATGTGGGGTAAGTTGATCCCATTCCAGGCAGAGTAATAATGTTGTTGTATGAGCTTTTAATCGGCCTATGGTTGACACCATCAAAATGCTCTTTGATCCCAAAAATGAGGCAAGAGCACAAAATAATGTTATTTGTATAGTATCCAAACTTTTGACGTTTTATGTCTATGTGCTTTCCTCCCTCTCCCTCCAAAAATCATTTCAACTTCAAAACCTTTTGAGTGGAATACTTATTTAGGATTTCATTCAATTAAAAGCTAAGATTCTATACTTTCACTATGGTACGTAGTAATGCTGGCCAGCAATTGAGGGGCTCAATTGTCCCAAATTAAAAAATGACTAGCAATTCAATCAGCCAAAGTGGTTCTTCTTTAAAAAGAGTAGGATATTTTGTAGAAATAATTATTATGGTTGGAATTTGTTTCTTTTTATAGATTGGTAGTGTTATTGTTATTATTATAAAACCTCCCAGCATGTAAAGTTACTCTTGTTCAAAATAGAGACAATTAAAGCTTGTAAATTAATGACCCTATTAGTGAGGATTTCTAGAGTCGCGACTGACAAAAAAAATGGAAATGTCGTAGAACGGGAGTCAACTGGAGGAAGAAAGAGTTTGTAACAAGATGGAGGGGAGCAAGGGCATCTCCAAAAATTTTGTAATGGTCCAAATTTTAGAATTACATTTCTATTAAAAAAAATAAAGTTTTATTTTGTGTAGTTGTGCAATGTTTTATATAACATGTTGTAATGTGTGTACATATGAGTGTTTGGATACATTACATATATGTATGTGTACGTTACACATATATCTCTGTTATAAAACAGAAAGGTGTGGGGATAAATTGTTGGAAAAGCTTAGATTCATTTGATCCAAAGGCTGTAATGCATATTCCCACTTTCCGGTTAAGTGCCCATGGTTTCACCTAAATCACACAACTACCATCCCCTTCCAACCGGAATGCGTAGTGTCGTAGGCACAAGTTAGCACTAATGTAAATATGTATGTATATATATATAGTAACCTATCATATTATTTTCTAAGATTGTTAGAACTGTGTCATATATGTTTGGTATGAAGAGATACTAAGGAGTTCTAGAAAGAAGGACAGATGCCAGAGCGTAGCGGAGCGATGATATTTGGCCCATTGTTGATGATCGAGTGAAAGTAGATTGGGCCGAAGGCCCAAGCATTCCGTAATTGGGGGGTGGGGGGCGATGCCCCCCGCGGTACGATACGGTTTGTATAGGGGTATTTTTTGGATACATACCAAATACCAGATTAGGGTTAGAATAGAGTCGGTATAAATACTATTGGGATTTTTATTCCCTCGCCGCAACAGAAGCACGCCACAAAATTAAACAAACACAAGAAAAATAAAGAACACAAGATTTCCGTGGTTCGGTCTCAATACCTACTCCACAAACAAAAGAGAAATTCCACTATATTGATCAAGTACAATGAGATAGAAAAATATTAATCCCCAAGCCCACACTCACTAATATTGTAACGCCCCTAATTTAGGGAACGTTAAATAAGGCTACCACGGATAACCAAGCCATATTACCAATGAGGCTACCACGTCCGGCCCCATTGGCAATCTCACAATAGGCTACCAAGTCCAGCCACATTGTGGTTTTCGAAATCCACACGATGGGCTACCAAGTCCGGCCACATCACGATTTTTCATACACACATTGGGCTACCTAGTCTGGCCACATTGCGGTTTTCGCAATCCACACGATGGGCTACCAAGTCCAGCCACACCGTGGGTTTCCATACACACAATGGGCTACCAAGTCCGGCCACATTGCGGTTTCAAAACATAACTTGTCATTAACACACCCTAGGTGTCATGTCTCTAACTTTCTCAATTTCTTTGTCTCATTTTCATGTATAGACTCCGTGATAGGACTTTCCATGTAATTGATCATAAATCATTCATTGTAATCTTAAAACTAAACTAGCAAGATCATCCAACTCTATATTATTTAACAAGTTCAATTTTACCACTTAAAGCATAACGCCATATGTACGGACGCCTTTGGAGTGGAGACCACTTATACTTTATCACACAACCACAAGTAATGCAAGAAATACATGCATGCATTCTCATAATCATTTTAAGGATTAAAATTCGAATACTTACAATCAAACGTTGAATTATTAACCTTCGAAATTCGTTCTTTCTTTCTTTTTTGGGAATTTCTAAGCAACATATGTTTTTTAGAGTAAAGGTCAATTATTCCAACATGCTCATACTTCCATTAGCAAAATAAGTTTGTTAACTACCATACATTTCAAACATTATAAGCAATAGATAACCTTATATACTTAAAGAAAATAGTTAGGGATATTCTACTTATACTTAGAGATAGGGGGTAAGAATATCCTACGTATACGAGCTTTATACTTAGAGAGAGTGGTTAGAAGTATTCTACCGTTCTTCTGGGCGGTAGGGCGGTTACGGAAAAGTAAGTTGACGATCGGGCGGAGTGACTTCCTACGGTAAGCTTCCGGTTGCTTCGGAAGAGAAAGGTTTCTCTTGAAACTAAGTCTTGACTAATACTACTAAAACTTTTGGATCGAGAGGGTGGTCGAGTGGCGGTTTAGGATGAGTTTCTTGAAAAACTTAGGAAGAACTTCAAGAACAACTCAAGAACAAGAAGAACAAAGTAAGCACACAAAGATTTCTAGAGAGAAAAGTTGAAAGGTTGGAAGGATTGAGTTAAATGGCCAGGATGTGGTGCGATTTATAGCAAAAGTCTAGGCTATTACTCAAGGAATAAAATTTTCCCTAGCAATTATTGTCCAATGGGTAGATTTTAGGAAGATTTGATGGAGGAAGGAAGGGATGGTTCAAAGATTGGATTGTAAGGATGTAAGAAAATCATGTCAATGTACTCTCCAAATCTCTCCCATATCTCTCCAGCTCTCACAAATACAAGGTACCTATATATATATATAACTATGCATATATAAGTATATTTAAGTACTATGTGGTCTAGTCTAGAAATATATATAGGTGATAGGCTTGCAAGTGTCAATTAAAAAAAAAATGGTCAAGATCTGCCTAAAAAGCCTATATGTCCTTTAGACATGTTTATAAAAGATTATGGGGTACATATCTCTATATTTTAAGCATACAAGTACATAGGAAATCTAAGAAAGTGACTTGCCTTATAAATCTAAATATTTATTGGCAAGATTATCTTTTTATTACCCAAGGGATAACATTCTCCCTTGTAATTATTGACCAATGGTTAAGACTTTCCTAGAAAGCTTATATGTCCTTTAGACATATATAGGTTGCTTAAAATAACCTATGAGGCACATATATCTATATAAAAGTACCTAAAAAACTAAGGAAGTGACTTTGGTGGGTGACTTACTTCTATTACCCAATGAATAAAATTTTCCCTTGTAATTATTGACCCAAGGGTAAAGATAAAAAGAAAAAAAAATACACTTGGAAGATATAATGATTTTCTAATCTAGGGTTGGAAAGGTACTATGTGTATATATATATACACACACATAGTACACTAAAGTACTAGGTAGCCCTATTAGGTCTATGGAAAAATAAATAAAATGATGAGTGGTCAAGCTTCCAAGAATATTGTCCTTTGAGTGATATTTTTTTTCTAGAAAATACCTATATGCATATATAGACTTAATATAGCCCAAAAAGTACATATGTACCTATATTCATATATGTGTGTGTGTGTGTGTATATATATATATATATATATATATATATATATATAAGTACATAGGAAATTTAAGAAATTGACTTTGGTGGTAACTTAGGTTTGGCCTATTATTCAAGGGATAAAGATTTTCCTAACAATTGTTATCCAATGGGTAGAAGGATGAAAATGATAGGTAAGGCTTCAAAAGACTAGAAATGAACTGTAATAATGACCTCTCTGGGTCTAAAAGGTTCAACTAGGGTTGGAGGTGTTCATAAGGCTCAAAGAAGGTCAAAAAGGTCCATCTAGGGTTAGGTAATTGTAACTAGGTGAATTGGTAGTTTGGTTCCTCCAACTTAGTCGATTAGAAATTAATTCTACTTGTCATGTAGGACTTCTAACCAAGAAATAAAATTTTAAAGATTTTATTTAACTCGTTAGGAAAATATATAAGTGCTTCTATAAGCATACTTGCCTTTAGAAAAGGACTAGATCGTCCGATGTGAAAAGATAAAATTTTTTAAGTCTCAAATCTAATTATGACGGATTATTAAAGTTAAAAAGAAATTTTAAAAGTAAATCCAAGTAATTAAAATAAAATTCAAATTTTTAACGAAATTTTTATTTACCAAAAATCAGGGTCGTTACAATTTTGCCCTCAAATGTCTACAAAAATCCACTCTCTCTCTCTCTCTCTCTCTCTCTCTCTCTCTCTCTCTTCCATAATCTTCCCCATTTCTTCCGCCCACCACATGTTTTCACCATTTTTTCCGGCGAACCTTTAGCATCATTACAAATTCCAAATGATACCCAACAGCCACCCAGTCAGAACCTCAACTTACCATGGCGGACTCTCCGGAATTGGTTGCCAACGAGGTGGAGGCCCATCTTTTCTTCTTTTCAATTTCTTCTGGTTTTTTGAGAGGGTTTGACGTCACAGGAACCGGTACAGACCTCGCCTCAACTCGACTCCGTCTCGAATCCCGCCCTCCCAACGTTGACCCACCAGTGCAATCAACTATAGATTCCCCACGGTGGTGATTCCCATCCCCGGATTACAACTATAACCTTGCATTACCCATCCCCAGATTCCCCCACGGTGTCCTCAACCTATCTCTCTCGCTGTTCAATTTTTTTGAAAGGCAAAACTCTGTGTGTATAGTTATATATATACAAAGGCATATTAGACATTTCATCCTTTCCGTTAACGGCGTAAGCGTTGAACCCCCTTTTAGAAACCACGGGTAGGTTATGTGCTCACTTTTAAACCATGAGGGAGGTATCAGCACAAGGCGATAACCACAGGGGGTCAAAGTGGACTTTGCTCTTTCTTCTTCATCTCGTGTACAAACTCCACCAGCATTTCCCCTTTCCTTTCCATTTCTGGCACCTCCGTCGCACTCCACCATTTAAACCTCCACAAACCACCGCTGGACAAGCTGCTAAACCGCTCTGAAAATAGTCGTTCCCGCCACACAACACCCCCGAAACAGGTCCAAACCAGCCCCGAAAACTATTTCGAAAGCAGTCCAGTAAACTAGTTCCAAACATGCACCATTCCGCCTCGTTTTAGGTCCGAAACAATCTGAAGAATCGCTTGCAAACCAGCCCTATTTCCACCTCATAACAGCCCCGAACCGGCCACCAACGGAGTCCTGTCACTGTACGTTCAACCCACCAACTTCACCACTATATCCGTCGCTAGCCGATAGAACTATCGGACCGAGGTACGTAATTAAAACTTATCTCCCTAAATATATTTATAGTTGGTTAATGTAGAATTTTGAGTGCTCTATGTATGTGATTTTACTGGATTATATGACTTAAAACAGCGGGAGTATAGTTCGGCGTTTGTAACTTGAAATATCAAGTTTAAGTTCATGTTACATGTACACTAATTAAGTTTCCTAGAAAAGTGGGAATATGCATGTAAGGAGATGTCACTTGATTAAAAAGAAGATCGAGGATTGGATAATATTTATATGGATAAGGTCAAAGCAGAATGGAGTTTATTTTATAAATGGGAACTTCTTACAAGCTGTAGTAAACCTTCTCTTCCTAAATGCATGCATATTTTACTTGTTTAAGGTAGTGATCCGAGGAGGATTTATGATGAATGTTGACAGTCTAATTAACACGAAACGTACATGAGCTAATATGCCTCTTACTGAGATACTCCCTCCGTTCCAATTTGAGAGTCCATTATTCCTTTTTGGGTTGTTCCAAAATGATAGTCCTTTTCCAAAAATGGAAGGAAAATTTTGGTGATTTTCCAAAAGTGTCCCTGACAATTGAATATAAGTGTTATAAGTAAGTAAAATATAGGGGTAATGGTGGAAATAATAGGTAATATAGGTGTAATCATTGCTGTCCCCTAAAATAGTTGGAATCCCCAAGAGGGACTCTCAAATTGGAACGGAAGGAGTATGTTTTATATGTTAGCTTAATTTAACCTTGCATAGATGTGATTTCAATTCTCTGAAAGACAATGGCTTATTGTTAGTTTACATTCTTCCGAGAACCTAATATGGACATCAGGACACGGGTTGGTTCCGAGTTGTGAGGAATTCATCATAGATACGATGATTAGAGAATAATGAAAAAAGAAAATATGTGAATTGATGATGAGACGAAATGTGATGCCCCATAGTCAGGTTGATTCCAAGCTCTAGAGGTGAGTCCCAGTAGACATTTGGATGGGTGATCATGGTGATTGATTTGGATTTGGTTACTGAGATTATGGAACCCTGGGTATGACATGATTATGATTAACTTTTGAGAAATGGGATTAAAGCGCAAGGGGTGGTGTAGAGCAAGGGGTGGAATTTACCGTGTTTGTTCCCCTTGTGTTAGTCGTGGATGAATTCTACTAAGCAAATAGCTTAGGGTCTTTCATCCGGGCTCCTGGACGGTCAAGTAAGGAGGGAGTTTAATCATGCCATGGCCATAGCTTGGAGGTTAAGGGTAGGACGGATCTCAAGGTAGAGATCCTAGATTTCACATAGGTTGAAGAATAATAACAGGTACCCAGCATTGTCATTTACATTGCATTTTATCCTTTTTAAGTTATGGGTTATGGGTTTCGAGTAGGTTTTAGCTATTGAGCGTCAATCGCTCACGGTACTACGTTGCCTTGGTATTCAAACGCTAGGTACGGAAGACAAAATAGAAGAGCCGTACAACCAAATTGAGTTCAACCCTCCCGTGGACGAAGGTGAAGAACCTTGGTTGTTGTACGTTTAGTCACTCTAACTAATTTAAGTTGACTTTATTTTGGAAGTTTCGAAGTTTATTTTTTAATTGTAATATTTTGACAAATTTGAGAACTTAAATTAAATTTGATATAGTCGTATTATGGTAACATATGCTTTTGGAAGGGTGATGTAGTAAATCTATGAAATTCCTTTTGGGAAAATTATCTTTTAAATGTTTTGAAAATCGGGTCGTTAAAATATTGTTTAGAGATGACAAAAATACACTCCCTCTGTCCCCCATTCTTTTGGCCCTTTTGGGAGTCCGTGCCACTTTTCAATTGATTATATCTTGCAATCTATAATTTTATAGGTGAATTTGAAAATATCTCATTGAGATATATTAAACAAGATCAATATTGCATATAAGTAGTATTACTGATTAAAAGTTATAACTAGTTTTTTATCTGGTTGGGATAGGACAAGGGACAAAAGAATGTGGACGGATGGAGTATCAAAATTTTGTTTAGAACAAGCACTATATAAACTAAAGATATTTATTTTGGTCGAAATTTTGTAGGGCCTGAGATTTATTTATTTATTTGTTGAATTGGATTATCTACTTATTTACAAATTTAGGTTAATTATCATTTACTTTGGCTTCACATCAATGATTCAATGGAACAATGTTACAAAAAAAAATTGAAATTATGTGTAAAAAATAAAAAATTAGTACATTTTTTGAATCCAGGGGATTCAAATACCTATGGAGTAGTCCCTGGAGGGAAGGAAAAGATATTATGGGGTTATTTGGGTAATTAGTTAAATTGGTCAGTAAATTATTTGGTTATTAGCTCATATCGTCTGGCTATTCAATTAGATAGGTTGGCGTTCCAATGTCCAGAGAAAGAAAGAAAAAAAAGCCCTCAAAAATTAAAAATGTTAGCTAAAACCTGTGTTATTTAGTTCGATTACGTTGAAGAATAATGATGTAAACGGTAGTTGTACCACATCAAACCAAATAGGAACTGTAAGATCAAATTAACGAAGTTGGAACTATAGGAACCAAAAGTATAAAACCAGTGTAGGAAGGTATTCCCGAACAGGTAAATCCGGGTGCCGAACATGTGATGTATTAGTGACACGTGGCAGGCATGATAAGTTCATCTCTGATTAGTACGATGAACAGCTATCTGGACCAGCGACACGTGAAGTCATTGGTCCAGACAGTCTGTTCGGCAGACAAGGTCAAGAGACATACGAAGTCATTTGACCAGATACAACAATGTGGACCAGTCGCATGTGATGTCATTGGTCCAGGAGGACTGTTCGGCAAAGAGGATGCCGAACAGTGCAACAAGTTGCCTTAGGTCGTGACGTAGCAAATGATAATCCAGAAAGTTAACACTCCGTAAAAGGGTAAGATCCCGGGTATATCGGATCGAGGCTAGAGACCCAACGTGAGTGGGGTGTTCGGATAATTATGGGAAAGAGTCCCAAAAGGACTGATAGTCCTATGAAGATTAAGATATCATATAGATAAGGGAACGAGAATCCATGAGATACTAGGTTTCCTATACAAAGTAGGAATCCTAGGGCAACGGGGATGCTTGGACGATAAGCATCCCTGAACCTATAAATACGAGGTAAACCTGGAGGTAAAAGGTACGCAATATTCGGCTATCACTGATTGCTTTCCTACTGATAATTAGGATTATTACTAGTACGTGATACTAACTTAGGCATCGGAGGGCCTTTGCCACGAGAGGCAAAGGTGCACTCACCCCTTGTCTGTTTTGCAGATTAGGGTTCCGACGCAGATTAGGGTTCCGACGAAGATTAGGGTTCCGGTGTAGAGGCACGTGAGGCCGTTTGCAGTTTGGTACGTTCAGGGCACCAACTGTTTTCATCCCCCTACAATTGGCGCCGTCTGTGGGAAACGAACCGATTTTCCTTGAAAAACGATTATAATGGCAGAAGATCCTGAAACACCGTTCAATCCGAAAAGTCAGTTAAGCGGTGGAGGAGATAAATCTCCACCGGGTGCTCCGAGAAAGCCCACTGGAAGGCAGGATAAAACGGCTACGGGCTCCACGAGAAGGAGCAAGTCTCACCGAAGAGAGGCGTCTGTAGAACAGTCAAGAAGTATACATAACAGTGAGGATGTCCTCGATCGAAAGAGGAAGGAAATAGAGGAATACGCTCGATTGATTAGAAAGCGAGAGTATGAGATACAAGAGTTGCAGCGGGTACGAGAGCACCCAGAAGATTCTGGGCTCTCGAGGAGAGACTCTGGGAGAGATAGACGGACTTTAGCAGTCCAAAAGCAGGCTCGTTCACGAGAGAGAAGGAGCAGAAGTCCTACTCTAGGACGACATAGGGTTTCTCCGCGAAAGAGGAGAGACAGAAGCAGAAGCCGTACACCCGAAAGACGAAGGGCTTTTTCGCGGAAAAGAAGAAACAGGGAACCTAGTTCCTCACCTGAAGAAGAAACAAGAAAGCATCATCGCGATAGGTATGAGAGACCTGATGCTGATTGGGCCAGAGCTACGGCTCACAAAACAAAGGAAAATGAAGAAGGGTCAGTGTCTGCACGAGAGGCGGCACGTAAAGCCGTAAGTAATATTGCAGCCTCCCCTTTTGCAAGGAGACTGCAAGAAGCGAAGTTGCCGAGCAGAGTTAAACACGGAGCGTTCGTACTTTACGAGACAAATACGGATCCTGTGGCTCACATACAGCATTACCAGCAGGCCATGTTCATGCACGATGGCGATGATGCCATTCTGTGCAAGATGTTCCCGTCCAGTCTAGGCAAAGTGGCGTTGAGTTGGTTTCATAAATTAGCACCACGATCCATAAGAGGATGGAGGCAGTTGGCTGAGGAGTTCACTGCTCGGTTTTTGACAAGCAGAAAGGCTCCAAAGACGTTTGAGAGTCTGTCCACCATGAAACAAACGGATGACGAGCCAATCAGGGATTACGCAAAAAAGTACTGGGAAACTTTCAACGAGATTGAGGGTTGCAGTGAGGAATATGCCATAGCCACCTTCAAAACTGGTTTGCCTGTTCGGGGAGAACTGCGTCGCTCATTAAACAAACATCCGGTGGCTACATTGGCCAAATTGATGGAGCGAATAAAGCAGCATGCCCGAATGGAGGATGACATACTTCGAGAGGATGGCAGGATTGCTGCCGAACAGCCTAAGACGGTTGCCAAGAAGGTGGATAAACCTGAGCCCAAGACGTACAAAGAGCGAAAGGAGTACGGACAGGCTAAGAAGGATCCGTACAAGGAAAAGCCAGCCCCTGATCCCAAGTCTTTCTTTTCTATTACTACTGTTTGGAAGGAGCCAATTTACAGGATTCTTTATCGAATAAAGAATCAGCCATACTTCAAGTGGCCCCCAAGTCTTGGTGGAGACAAAGACGCTAAACGTGCTACGAATCAGCACTGCAGCTACCACAAAGATTGGGGCCACATGACTGAAGATTGTGAGATGTATAAGAAACACCTTGATGACTTGGTCTCTCGGGGTTATCTCAAGGAGTTTATCCAGGAAGATCCCAAAGAAAAAGGAAGGGCCATGGAACTGGATTACGAGCGGAATCCTAAGGGAATAATCCATATGATACATGGGTTGGCCGCACCTTATACGAGAAATGAGGTGAGGCTACTGCAAAGGCAGGTGAAGCATGACCAACATGTGATGCGGTTGGGAAACAAAAGAGGACGAGAGAATGGTGTATGCAATGAAAGCATAGCATTCACGGATGATGATCTGACAGAAGTCCAAGTACCCCATAATGATGCCTTGGTCGTAACCCTACGAGTAGGGGAATATGACATTGAAAGGATTCTGGTGGATCCAGGAAGCTGTACAGAGGTGATGTACTACGATGCATTCAAAAAGTTGGGACTGGCCCAAATAGATTTGGAGCAATCCACGACACCTCTGATCGGGTTTGGTGCGGGAGCCGTCTGGCCCCTCGGAAAAGTAACCCTCCCTGTTCGGGCTGGAACAGTTGTCTTAAAAACTGATTTCCTTGTTGTCGACGTTCCTTCTTCCTATAACGCAATCATAGGCAGGACCTGGCTACACAAGATGAGGGCTGTTTCCTCAACTTACCACCAGATGTTGAAATTCCCAGGATCCAATGGGATCGAAATAATTAGGGGCAACCAGAAAGTAGCCCAACAGTGCCTGATTTCCGTGGTCAAGAAAGCTCCAAAGGCTCACCATGTTCACACACTGGAAGTGCCAGATCAACCGACAATCGAAGATGTTGGGAGGAATCCGGCGGAAAAGGTGGTTGAAGGCCTGGAGAAAATTCAGATCAACGAGAATGACCCTGAAAGATATTTTCTAAATGGGGAGTCACTGCCGGCAGACGAGAGGGCCGAATTGATTGGATTCCTGATGGAGCATATCGACGTATTTGCATGGGTCCCAGAAGAGATGCCCGGAGTTGATGCAGATGTGATTTGTCATCATTTAAATGTTGACCCCCAGCACAAGCCAATAATTCAGAAAAAACGAAGGGCAGCCGTGCAGCATGTGGATGCTGTAATTGAGGAAGTCGATCGTTTGTTGGAGGCTAGGGCTATTCGAGAGGTTTACTATCCTGAATGGTTATCCAATACAGTTGTGGTAAAGAAAAAGAATGGAAAGTGGCGAGTATGTGTGGATTTCACAGACCTCAACAAGACGTGTCCAAAAGACAGTTTTCCCCTTCCGAGGATAGACCAACTGGTTGATGCAACTGCTGGCTACGAACGGATGAGTTTCCTGGACGCGTATCGAGGATACCATCAAATTGCTATGTTTGAACCCGATCAAGAGAAGACTTCTTTTATTACACCACGGGGGTTGTATTGCTATAGCGTCATGCCATTTGGACTTAGGAACGCTGGGGCAACGTACCAGAGGCTCGCGACCATCATGTTCAGAAAACTACTCGGCAAATCTATGGAGGTTTACATAGATGATATGGTGGTGAAGAGTCCGGATAAACAGGGACACATAGCAGACTTAAAGGAGGCTTTCGAAATCTTGAGGAAATATAAATTGAAACTCAACGCCTCGAAATGTGCGTTTGGAGTTGGTTTTGGGAAGTTCCTGGGCCACTTAGTGACTATGAGAGGAATTGAGGCCAACCCAGATCAGATTGTGGCTCTGCAGAAGCTGCAAAGTCCCAAGACTACGAAGGAAGTCCAGCGGTTAACAGGAATGGCTGCAGCACTGAACAGGTTCATAAGCAGGTCAAGTGACAAGTGCAGACCCTTCTTTCAGTTGTTAAAAAAAAGGGAGGAATTCGAATGGGGAGCAGAGTGTGAACAGGCCTTCCAGGATTTGAAGAAGTACCTGGCTGAGCCTCCTCTTTTGTCAACTCCACAACAAGGTGAGTCTTTAGTTTTGTACTTAGCTGTCTCTGAACATGCTGTTAGTGCAGTCCTGTTAAGGGATTTGGGAGTTGAGCAAATCCCAATTTATTATGTTAGCAAGACCTTGCTGGATGCAGAGACGAGATATCTGCCCTTAGAAAAACTTGTTTTGGCACTTAGAACGGCCACAAGGAAGTTGCCACACTACTTTCAGAGCCACAAGGTAGTGGTTTATACCGAATTCCCGCTGAAATCACTGCTACGAAAAGCAGATTTTTCAGGAAGAATCTCAACGTGGTCTGTTGAGTTGAGCCAGTATGACATTGATTATCAGCCACGTACGGCAATTAAAGGCCAAGTATTGGCAGATTTTGTGGCGGAGTTTTCTCCTACGGTTGCACCCTTGCCTCCTACGAGAGAGGAGCAAGCGTCCAAGCCAGCACCCATGAAGAATCAGCTGTCAGCCGAACAGGACCCCACGGAATGGAAATTATTCGTTGACGGATCAGCATGCAATACCGGTTCGGGAATTGGGGTGGTAATATTTCCTCCAGGAGGCGTAATGATCGAGCTGTCTGTTCGGCTAGGGTTCACTGCATCAAATAACGTAGCAGAGTACGAGGCACTCTTAGCTGGTTTGAGGAGTGTGAAAACCTTAAAGGCAAAACGAGTTAAGGTGCATTGCGATTCGCAGCTCGTAGTTAACCAACTGTCCGGCGAATATCAGGCCCGGAATGAAAAAATGGCAGCATACATGGAAGCAGCCAAAGATCTACTTGATACCTTTGATAGGGTTCATGTTGAACAGATAAGTTCTGGACAAAATGCCCATGCTGATTCTTTAGCATGGCTGGCAGCAGCTGTTCCAACTGAACTCAAGCGGAAGGTAGCAGTTGAGTATCTGACAGAGCCAAGCATTGGAAGGGGTATTGACTTGGTCCTGGATGTGAACCAGGGACCAAGTTGGATGGATCCAATTGTGGAATTTTTACGAAATGAAATACTCCCTGTCGATAAAAAGGAAGCTCATAAAATCAGAACCAAGTCCGCAAGGTTTTAGCTGTCCCCAGAAGGGAAGCTGTACAGAAAGTCCTTTACAGGACCATACTTGCTCTGTGTGCACCCCGAAATGGTGCAGAAATTTCTTCATGAAATCCACGAGGGAACATGTGGAAGTCATGCTGGGGGCAGGTCCATTGCCCACCGAGCAATTACCCAAGGCTATTGGTGGCCACATATGCAGGAAGATGCCAAGGTATATGTTAAAATCTGTGAGAAATGTCAGAAGTTCTCACCCATGATTCGAACACCAGCCGAAGACCTGGTACCTCTGACAAGCCCTTGGCCGTTTGCCCAGTGGGGAATGGACATCGTGGGTCCCCTCCATAAAGCAACTGGGAACCGAAAATTCCTGCTAGTTGCAACGGATTATTTTGCCAAGTGGATAGAAGCAGAACCATTGGCTAAGATTACTGAACCCATGATAGAAAGGTTCGTATGGAAGAGTATTATCACTCGATTTGGGGTTCCCTATTCCCTGATCACGGATAATGGGTCGCAATTTCAAAAGAAGTTCAAAGCATTTTGTGCCCAATATGGAATTAGGAACTACTATTCCACTCCAGCGTACCCTCAGAGCAACGGGCAGGTAGAAGCATCTAATAAAAGTATTCTTGACGGCATCAAGAAAAGGTTGGACAAGGCCAAAGGGAAATGGCCAGATGAATTGCCCCTTGTTTTATGGGCACACAGGACAACTCCTAGAAGGTCTACGGGAGAGACCCCCTACTCGTTGGCATATGGCACAGAGGCAGTCATACCTTTGGAAGTGGGACTTCCAACTAATAGGACTGTGTTGGTTGAAAATGGGGGCAACGACAGAGCCTTTCAAATCGAACTTGATCTTGCCGAAGAGAGAAGGGAAAAAGCCCTGGTTCATTTAGCTTCTTACCAGGAACAGTTGATGAAAAGTTACAACAAGCATGTACACCCTCGAGAGTTTGGTGTTGGGGACCTTGTACTACGGAAGGTGCTCGGCAATACCAAGGTGGCCAACGAAGGCAAGCTAGGGGCCAACTGGGAAGGCCCGTATCGAGTAACTGAGATTGCGGGCATAGGGGCCTACAGATTGGCTGATCTGGAGGGTAATCCAATTCCAAGGCCATGGAATGTCCATAATCTGAGAAAATTCTTTGTTTAGAAGAATCGAGTTTTATTGCACTATGTGATTGTGTGGGAGCTACGAACAAGGCTCCTTCGTTTTCCATTATTTTTTAAAGTTACAAGGGGTACGAATAATGCCACCTTGAAGTTTTAAATGCACTATGTGATTGTGTGGGAGTTACGAGTATAATTCCCTTGTCTGGTTTCATTCTGTTTTAAGTTATAAGGGATACGAATAATGCCCCCTTGAGTTCAAGATTATGAATAAAGTATTTTCTTTCGACATGTATCCAATTTGTTGAAATTTTTCGATGTAGAAATATGGAATATGAAATTTGGAGATATGCTTTATTTTCCTTTTTTCATATTGGGGAGCAAGGGATTGGCACGAATGCCAAACGTAAGTACGAGATACTTAGAGTACGAGAAACTGAAACAGCTTGCAATAAGTACGAAATACTTGGGCAACAGACATAATGAAATATGTCTAAAAACAGAACTAAGTACGTGAGGTTTATGAGTATGAGTAAACTCAAAAATTGCATACGAACGCATGCAGTCTGAGTATGAGTAAACTCAAAAATTGCATACGAACGCATGCAGTCTGTTCGGATACAATCATTTGAGTAAACGATTGTGGTAAAAAGTACGAAACACTTGAAACAACAAACATAATGAGATATGTTTAAAACACTAAGTACGAATACACTTATTAAAATCCAAGGACGAAATACTCGGGTAACAGACATAATGAGATATGTCTAAAACCAAAATCAAGTGAGTAAGATTTATGAAACACTTGGTCTAGCTTGGTTTAGCTTGAAAACGCAACAAGCGTATGTCAGCTACTGAGTTTAGGCATGAGATACTATCAAATATGCATACATTAAGTACGAGACACTAATAGGTAAAAGCATATGTTAGCTACTGGATGTAAACATTTGTGGAACGAAATACCAGTAACGAGTATTTAGAAAGCTTAAGCAATAAATCTGTGGCCAAGAAAGGGCCGAGCAAAATCAGATGTTTAATGCCACGCAGGGCTAGCAAAACCACGGTCACACAGGACCTGTAAACTGTTCCAAAGGTGGGGAATAAAACTCACACTTAGTCCAATTCTTGGACCTCAGGAGCAGGCTGGTTTATCGTCTCAGTGTTTGGCTCTCTTGGCATACCACCACCAGTGTCTCCTTCCACAACGATGGGATCGTTGGTCGATTCCCGAGCAGGTGACTCCGCAGCAACAGCCCCCAGAACGTCAGTAGGCGTATCTTCTTCAGCATCGGCAAAATCTTCGATCTGTTGATCGATGTCATCTTCTGGGTTGCCTTGACGTTCTTCTACAGCTTGAGCACGTCTGCTTGGTAGGTCATTGTCCTCCCATAAGGGGGAATCTTCAGCAACCCCAACTTTTGTTAAGCATGTCTCCCAGCATGCTACCCAGATTTGGTCCTGGATAGCGGGCATTTGCTCAACATAGCTAGCAGTGGTGGCATCGAACCCTTTTTGGTATCCCTCCTCATAGGCTGCTTTCTTGGTACTGTCGATTTCAGATAAGGCCTGGTTGAGGCTCTCCTCGGCTGTGTCCAGTTTGGCTTTAGTATTATCTGCTTCTAGTTTTGCCTTGTCTCTTTCTCTCTCCAGCCTCGCTACAGTCTGAAGTAGCCTAGTGTTATCCCTCATGAGCCTGTTGCGCTCAGCCTCAGTTTCTTGCACTCTTTGACCCATGGTCACCATCTTTTGGATAAACTGAAAATTCCCAAGTATTGAAAAGGACGTGATGAATACGACATCAGAAAATGAAAGATGAAGTATTGAATATACTTTACCTTGATCCCACTGACGAGACCAGTGGACACCAGCCGTTCAGATGTAGATCCAGCTTCCTTTTGCATGTCAACCGGAAGCAACAACCCTTGTGCAAGAGCGACCGCCGTCTCAGATGAACTGACGGTGTCCCCAATGTGCACGGGACGATCACCCCTAGTCAGTGGGGGAGCCCATGTTTGGGGAAGAACCTGGCCAGGGGGTGATTGGGGTTGGTTATTCCCCCCATCAGTAGGTATGTCAGAAGGGTCTTCAGTCCTGGGACGCCTGTCCCGATGAGCATCCATAGCATCAAGGGAGCTATCCCGTGGAGATGAGGATGATCGTGTTGACCTCCCCCTCGTGCGCCGAGGTGGTGGTGGGGCAGCACCAGTAGATGCCGCCCTGCCGGCGGCACCACGATTCTGTGTGGATACAGTCAGAAGTGTGCTAAGGTCAATAGGTTGACGAGCCATCGTACCTGGGTTCGTAGGGGACTGGGAATACCCTGAAGAAGACGACTGGCTAGTGACACACAGGGGAATGGCCTGTTGAGACTGATGCTCGGCGGTGTTCCTCCTTCGCTCCGACCTTCTAAGCACTACACGCGTTTGCAGAACGCCTTCCGGAACCTGAATTTCACCTGATTGCCCGGCGAGAGTAACTCCTGCCTGCAGTCTCGAACCTTGCGGCGGGGGAGCGGTTGAGGTGGAAGCAATACTTGTGCTCGGGTGGGCAAGTCTTCTATCGATAACTCCCCTATAGGCAGGATCGTATCCTAAAAGCACGTCAGCATTACGACCCCGTCCAGCTGTTCGGGTACCTGGTTCGCCCGTGTATTTCAGGATCCTGTTTATTTCTTCTGTTCGGACGTAACTCGGCTCTCGACGAGGGCGCTTGTTCGCGTTCTCCGCTGAAATAAAGAAAGCATAAATATGAATTTAAAAGCATGAAGAGGCTAAAAAAACACAGTAAACGAGAATTACGAAAGAAAATTAGAAGCATACGTGGGTAACCCCATATGTGGGGGCAATGCAAGCCCACCACTTGGCCGTCTTCCCCTATTGGCTCGAAGGCACCAGTCACGTAGAGGAAGTCGATTTCATGGTCGCGAGCGGAATCTGGCAGGTTTAGCACGAGACGCTTGTCTGCCCTTCTAACTTTGAAGTAAAAAGTATTGTAATCAGGGTTCAATACTATGCTGTACCACCATTGGATGTCCCAAATTCCTAACTGGGTCCCTAGAATCCGATTTAAAGCTATGACCCCCATTATCAACCTAAAGACGTTGGTCGAGACTTGCATAGGGGTGAGACGATACCAGTTCAGAATCTGGCGGAGTAATGGATGAAGGGGAAAACGCACTCCGCCCTCAACGATTGCCACAATAGGGATGCACATCCTGTCCCATGAGCCACCATCCCTGTCTGCCCCCAGTGGGGCGAGTTCGAGCCCCACATTGTCAGGGATGGCGTACTCCGCCCTAAAAGCCGCCATGGCTGTAGGATTCTCACAAAGTCTTCTAAACTTACTGGGTTTGGGAACATTTTCATTCCCATCCGCCATGACTATTATAGAAAGCTCTACGACTTCCTAAAAATGAAACCCTACTGATAGGTACGGTTGAAGATCAAAGATCTCAGAAACCGAATGAGGAAAAAGGAAAGGTGAGATTCTTACGAAGCTTTTGCAGCGGTTGCTCGAGGTGCGATGGAGTTGCAGGCGGCGGCAATGGCGGTGACACCTCTCGTCTGGTTTTCGTAGAAGATGGGAGAAAAGGGGTTGAGTTTTGGTAAAAGGGCTGAGACCCCCTTTTCTTAAGAATTTAAAACGAAACTGACAGAGTCGAAACGTCACCTCTTACGCCGTTACATGAAAAGTAACGGAAAGCAAGGATATCGTTCTGACGCCGTTCTAGAGACGTCAGTTCAATATTTATGAAGGGCATACGAAACATGCCACGTGGCGTCATTGCCCTAAACATGATATAATGACTAAGCCGCCAAGAACCTTAAAAGGTATTAACGAATTGGCTGCCCGGGGCTAGCAAGTACAGTCCAGAACTGTTGTTTCTAAAAGCTTCATTCATCGCCCCCGAACAGAGGCGAGCGGATGAAGCTGGGGAGCAATTGTAGGAAGGTATTCCCGAACAGGTAAATCCGGGTGCCGAACATGTGATGTATTAGTGACACGTGGCAGGCATGATAAGTTCATCTCTGATTAGTACGATGAACAGCTATCTGGACCAGCGACACGTGAAGTCATTGGTCCAGACAGTCTGTTCGGCAGACAAGGTCAAGAGACATACGAAGTCATTTGACCAGATACAACAATGTGGACCAGTCGCATGTGATGTCATTGGTCCAGGAGGACTGTTCGGCAAAGAGGATGCCGAACAGTGCAACAAGTTGCCTTAGGTCGTGACGTAGCAAATGATAATCCAGAAAGTTAACACTCCGTAAAAGGGTAAGATCCCGGGTATATCGGATCGAGGCTAGAAACCCAACGTGAGTGGGGTGTTCGGATAATTATGGGAAAGAGTCCCAAAAGGACTGATAGTCCTATGAAGATTAAGATATCATATAGATAAGGGAACGAGAATCCATGAGATACTAGGTTTCCTATACAAAGTAGGAATCCTAGGGCAACGGGGATGCTTGGACGATAAGCATCCCTGAACCTATAAATACGAGGTAAACCTGGAGGTAAAAGGTACGCAATATTCGGCTATCACTGATTGCTTTCCTACTGATAATTAGGATTATTACTAGTACGTGATACTAACTTAGGCATCGGAGGGCCTTTGCCACGAGAGGCAAAGGTGCACTCACCCCTTGTCTGTTTTGCAGATTAGGGTTCCGACGCAGATTAGGGTTCCGACGAAGATTAGGGTTCCGGTGTAGAGGCACGTGAGGCCGTTTGCAGTTTGGTACGTTCAGGGCACCAACTGTTTTCATCCCCCTACAACCAGTTAAGCTAGAGGTCCGACGACGTCATTTTCCTTTTCAAATCCTACTTTTCGTCTTTTCCTTACTTTTGGAATGAGCGAACGTGTAAAAAAGATTTGTTTATTCCAACCAACGTTCCAAACTGAAGTGGACGATTCAACTCATTTCTCTTCTTTTATACGGAGTAAAACTTTTACCAATTCAACTCAAGTGATAACATCTAATTCGTAGCAAAAAAATTGAGGTGTTCCACAAAATTGATTTCACAAGTTTTTAAATGTATAAAATATGCTTCCGGATATACATCACTTGGATGAGGGTGTTGATATGATATTGTTCATAATAAACTCGCTTACTCGTTAGCACACAACTTATGGCAAAAAAAGAGAAAAGAAATTAGACGTACGAATGAGATAGATTTCTGAAATAAAAAAGTTGCATAGGGTTGCGCATTTTTCGTCTTTAGACAATATTTGTAACAAAAAAATTAAATTTTAAATGTGCTCAGATGTGTTTAATTTAGCATCTCCCTCCAAATTCTCACCCTCAAATCCTCTAAGTTTTTTAGTTTTTTAATTTTAAAAAGTTTCTGTAACGACCTTGATTTTCGGTCAGTGAAAATTTCGTTAAATATTTGAATTTTATTTTAATACTCTTGTGGTTTGTCAAAACTACGTTTTTGCCCTTCAAATTTCGTTTCTTGTCATTAAGCCCCACTTGACAAGCCTAGTTAGTTTCTAACCAACTCGTTGGAGGAACCGAGCTAGCAAGTCACCTAGTTACTTTCTCCTAACCTCAAATGGACTGTTTTGCCCCTCGTGAACCTTTTGAACCTTTTGAACCCTAGACTAAAGTATTGAATATTCTTTTTCTTTTAATTATTTTGGTTTTATTCTTTGTCCATTGGACAAAGATTGCTAGGGCAACTATTATCCATTGGATAATTGAAACCCCAATTGTTTATATTAAAAGTCTACTTGGTCAAAGTACTAAGAATATTAAGAAAAATACTTTTTAATTACTTTAAAATACTTTTGGGACTATATAAGTTGCCTAATATCTATTATCCATTGGATAATAGAAGTTAGGGTGGTTATTATCCATTGGGTAAAAGGCTTAGTCTTTCACCAAGTACATGGGTTGATTAATTTAATCTTTTTCTTAAACCCATGTGGTGTAAGTACTATAATTTTATTATGTAATATACTTAGTACAAGATTCTAAAAGTACCCTTATTTATGTTATGTTAGGGTTTTGATTTTTCCTAGATACATTAGTACATGTATATATATTATTTAAGTACTAGATGGTTAAAGTATTACCTTAAGTACCATGTGCTAATTGCTTAGTTTATTGGGAAAAATCTTAGTCTTTCAACTTCTTTGATCTCTAAGTACAAAAGTACCTTTATCTTATTCTTTTTCTTGCATATATACATACATATGTAGTGTACTAGAGAGAGGAAGAAAGAAAGAAGGAGAGTTGGTTGTACCCTCCTTGATCTTCTTGTACTTCATATCTTGGTGTATCTTCCTTCCAAGCTAAGACTTAACCTCCATTGTAATCCCATGATTTGTTTCACACTAGAATCTTGTACAACTACCACTAGTTTAATCTTGTTCATACCTCTTTTCTTCCAAGAAGGACCAATCTAGCCATGCAAGCCTAAGATTAACCTTTGATCTTCCATGATGGCATGACAAGTGTCAAATTGAGAAGAGGAGAGAGAGCCAAGCTTTGCCTATAAATAGAAGGCCATTCCAAGCATTTCAACTCATCCCTTGAAGCATTTGCTCTTCCTTCTCTCTAGAAACCATTTCTGGGCAGCCTACTGTCCCTTTGAAAATCCTCAGTTTCTCTTGCTTAGAGTAGTTTTTAGAGCCAACTTCCTTCGGGAAAGTTGTAGAGAACTTCAAGAGCTTCAAGTTAGGCTCAAGAACCACTCCAATCGGTGAAGAAACGACAAAGATATTGTCATCCGAAGTTCAGTAAAATTCTCGGATTTCCATTTCCAGACAGCTTACTGTCGCTTCCTTTGTCCCTATTTTTCTCCTACCTAAATTCGTTTCTAGGATCAACTTCCTTCACGAAAGTTGTAGATCATTTCTAGAGTTTCAGTTTAGACCCAAGAACGATTGTATTTGGCCAAAGATTGACCGAGTTACTGCCATCTGAAGTTCGGTCCAGATTTGGAGTTTCACTGCCCATAGAATTTTCCAACTTGCTTATTCGGCCCCGACTAGTTTCGGATCGAGGTAGATTAATCTCTACTCATTCTCTCAAATATAACGTATGTGGTTTTAATCTCTAAAGAAAGAACGTCTTTTCGAAAGTTAAACCTTTACTATTTGGATCGAAGTATTCGTATTTTAATATTTCAAAGAGTTTGAGTTGCATATGTGAAATGATTGTATTACTTGTAATATATTCTAGAGTTGGATGATCTTGTTAGAATGATTCATGCTTACTTTTGTCCTGCCTCGGAGTCTATACATGATAATGAGATACGAGAACCGAGAAAGTAGAAACATGACACCTAGGGTGTGGTTAAATGGGAAAAAATGTTTCAAGGATGGAAATATTTTTGAAACGACATAATGACCGTTTTTGGTGGCATTATGTGTGTGCGTGTGTTCCAATGGGAATCCGGAATAGCGGAACCATTGTGAGGTTGTGTGTGTTCCCATGGGATCCCGGACTGGCGGAACCATGGTGAGGTATAGCTTGGTTATCCGCGGAGAGGAGCCAATGCAATTGTGTGCCAATGGGAACCCGGCACGGCGGAACCATTCTGAGGATACTCGGGAACCCGGCGCGGCGGAACCGAGGTTGGGTGTGTGGCTTGGTTATCCGCGGTACGGAGCCAATGTCAAATGATTTTGAAAGGATGGGTGTGTAGCATGGTTATCCGCGGCACGGAGCCAATGCAAATGATTTCGAAAGATTGTTTTGTAAGTGAAAATGATTGACACGGTCTACGATGAGTCGCGTAGGAGAAATTCTGAAATTTTGGACACCAACGATAGTTGAATAGCGAATGTGGATGTGTCATCGTTACTGTCTGTTATATAAATGATCTATTGTTATAAGTTAAGGGTTAGTGGGTAGAGTTTACTCTATTGAGCTTTCGTAGCTCACGGTGTTGCCTTTTGGTGACCCTGGCATATTATATTGGTGGCGACGCCGGTATAATGTATCAGACCTTGTAGATGATCAAGATGAACAGTTCCCTTGGAGACCTTCGGAGCTGAGGAGCGTGCAAGAATGAAGGAGCAAGCGGAGCAGTAGTTAGGAGACTTAGTTCCTCCTTTGTCGAATGAATGTAACCTTTCTTTTGATGTATTTATGATGTAATAATGAGACAAACTCTCTTTATTATGTAATAAATGCCTCATTAACGTACCCAAAATTCGGGGCGTTACAGTTTCTCAAATGTCTTATCCTCTTCCCTCTTTTCACATGTCGAAAAAAAAAACACAAAAAAGTACAAGTACAAAATCAGCCCACAAAACTAGAGAATATACCAAAATCAAAAAAGCAAAATCAATTGTAAAATCACTAAATTATCCAAAAAACACAAAAAATAAATTATAACATAGAAAACATATTTATATGAAAAAAGATGACTAAAATCATTGGCACATGATAACATTATTCTTGATCTCCATATGCGAGAAAGAAGTCCGTTTAACGAATGGTGAAGCAGAACATGAGATTATTTATTTTATAACTCCTTTGAAATCAAATTAGCAGAGGTATCTATATAATCAGTGACTTATATACACAAAAAAGGGTACAAGTACGAAATTTACTCAAATTATATAGAAGATCAAAAAGGCAAAAGCAACTGTAAAATCACTAAATATTTAAAAAATAAAAAATATATTTATTTAAAAGAAAAGGGCTAAAGTTATCTGCACATGATAACATTATTCTTGATAGAGATATGCGAGAGAGAAGTCCGTTTAGCGAATGGTGAAGCAGAACAGGAAAATATTTATTATATGTCTTCTTTGAAAAATCAAAATAGCAGAGAAAGCTATGTAATCAGTGACTTTTTATATACACAAATAGAGTACAACTGTACAAGTACGAAATTAGGTCACATGATTGAGAAAATTAAAAATGTAAAAGCAATTGTAAAATCACTAAATTGTCAAGAAACAAAAAAGAAATTTGTAAAATAGGAATATCAAATATGAGGGTTAAAATCATCGGCATGTGATAACATTATTCTTGATAGAAATATGCAAGAAAGAAGTCCGTTTACCGAATATATAAAAAATCAAAGAAACAAAAACAATTGTAATATAGCTAAATTGTTAAGAAATATAAAAAAAATTTAAACTAAAATTTTTTTTATATCAAAAAAATAGCAAAGACCATCAAAAAGTCATCAACGTTATTCTCGATAAATAAATGCGAGAGAGGCTTTTTTTTTTAGGAATGATAAAGCCCAGAACAAGAGAACTTATTTTATATATCCCTTCCGTCCCAAATTCTTGGTTCGAGAGTGCATATTATTTTTCAATTGATTATATTTTATAAAAAGCACTCATTTATGGGGTTCTTTTTGAGCTAATTTTAATGATCCTATCCGCTCACATGTTAGAGCTTGTTTCATTAGTACTATATCAAAGATCATGTCACCGGTTGATATGATTTCGGCGTTCTGCTCACAAAATAAATAACACAACAATTGACACTCAATCTCAGCCCTTGCTCTGGACGACTGAGATTAGATCTCCCAACACAAGTATCTCCTCTCATCTCAGCTCACGTGCTCTCTTCGTCCACAAACAGAACGACGCCTCTCTCTCTGGCGAGAAATCGAAGCCCTTAACACCGGCAACCAATCACCGCCCTCACGTTGCACTGGTGAACAAACGAAGATACCGTGTTCAAGTTCCTTTTTCAGATTTGTTTCTGGTTACCTAAGGGCTTCGATTTATTTTTTTCTTGTTAATTACTCCACTTTGACAGTTCTACAGCTGTTAATTTTTTAACTCAAATTATTGGTTAATTTTTACTACAGTGACATACCTTTGAATTTCTGGGGATTTGCTCGGGGAATATGGTGATGTTCCACAATAACTGTTTTGGGGGAAAATATTTTTCACAGTATGGATTGCAAACAGGAGAAAGAAGAAGCACACTATGGGTTGGAAATTTCACACCACCAGGAAAGGTTTTGCTTGGGGAGAGAGAGAGAGAGAGAGGGGAGAGTAGAGGCGTCATTCCGGGTATAATTGGTGTTTATTGTTGATGTGTACTGTTATTACGTTGTAGGTTGTGAAAGCTGTATCTAGTAGAAATATGTGTTGAAATAATAGTATGTAGTCAGGTGTGCCTTTTGTCTGATCCATGGATTAGTAATAGTCATATGTAATTATGTAAGTGATATAAGTGATGATGTAATCAATCCTCCTTACGACTATAAAAGGGCTCTCCCCATTGTAAAAATCAGGCCAGTTGAAGCCAGTGTTTTCCTAATATATCTAGTGTCTTGTAGTTACTCTCTTTGATCCTAACTTACTTTGTGTTTGTATCCACTTCGTGTCTGTCCAATTTGGTATCAGAGCCAATGTTTACTGTTCTAGCTTAAACCCCTTCTAGGAATTTCATTTCCAAATTACTTCAAAATTTTTGTAAAAGAAAAAACTGAAGCGTATGCGCTGTGGTTGCGTTTAACGGATCCTCCATATCAGAAACTTCATTAACTATTTTTGTTAAAGAATTTTGTATAAGTGGGTTAAAAGTACCTTGAGACTTTGGCTTTTGAGCAGTGTGTCTCGGTTTATCTACCCTAGTATACATAATTTTATTAATCAAAATTGGTTAAGGATCTTACATTAAAAAGAAAAAGACTTGTTGTATGAGGAGATGAAGAACCCAGAATTTTATCTAAAAAATGAATCATTTGTTTTCCACTTATTCCTCTGCCACCTCATCTTTTGTTCCTTCATGATCATCCACCACTAGAAATTCCTCCACCTCTTCTCCTAATCTTGAGTACTTGTATGAGTTTGAATAACTTCCCGATGTTAGTAAGGTTCCCCTTACTGATCTTTCTTTCCTAAATCCTTATAATATTTTTGTCTGACCACAAACCTCTGTAAAAAAAACTGTTACCCAACTCTTCTCTACAAAACGTCCATCTTCTGTAAAAGAGTATATCCAAGCCTCCAAATTTGATCAGTGTTTCATAGCAGCTACAAAAGCTGAACAACTTTTACCCTTGGAAATCCCAATTGATTTGCCTCGCATTTGGCAACAACAAGGATTTACTCATCTTCCATTTGGAGCAATCAGATTGGTTGTTAGTTTCCATGGAAGAAAGGGTTTACCTGTTACTTGCAGATTTGCTCTGGTAGACACCAGGTTTATGCAGTACCAATATGTTTGTATTGCTACAGTCCAAACCACCTTAAATGCTGGAACTGTAGTCTTTACCTTCTACCCCAACTTCAATATGCCATTAACAGATCCTCATCTGCTAACAGCTCTGAAGCTGCAAGTTCAAATTGGCGGTGCCTCCCAAATTTTCACCACATATGCAGCAACCCTCCACTACCAAATGACCTATCGTCTTCAAAATCATGCATTAGACATGTCATTACCTTCGTCCACAGACGAAGCATTTTTCCAAACTGTCAACGCACCACACCGAGCTTCATGTGTCCACGTTCCTCGACAAATTTCCCATCCTGAACTTGGAACAGCCCTGATTTTTGGTCAGTAAAAATTTCGTGAAATATTTGAATTTTATTTGAATTACTTACTTTCAGTAATTCGTCGTAATTACTCTTTAGCCCTTAGAAGTTCGTTTTCTTGACTTGAGGCCCTACTTAGCAAGTCTAGTTAGCTTCTAATCAAATAGTTGGAGAAACCGAATTAGGAAGTCACCTAGTTACTTTTCCCTAACCATAGATAGACCTTTTTGCCCATCTGTGAACCTTGTGAACCTTTTCAACCCTAGACTTGAAAATTGTTTATTTATTTTCTTTTATTATTTTGATTTTCTTCTTTGTCCATTGGACGATAAAGGTTAGGGGAACTTTTATCCATTGGGTAATAGAAACCCTATTCTTTATATTAAAGGTATTCATCGGTGGATTTGGTTAAGTACCAATATCTATATAAAAAATAGAATTTTATAATTGATTAAAAGGACATTTTGGTTATTTTAATATAAAAATTTCCTTATTACTTTTGTCCATTAGACAATAAATATTAGGGATTTTATTATCCATTGGATAATAAGGGTTAGTCTTTCAATTAGTACAAGAGTTTAATAAACTAGTCTTTTTCTTAATCCCCATGTGATGAAGTACCAATATTATATTATGTAGGTACTTTGTGACTTAGTAGACCTAAGATTCTCCTTAGTACTCTTTTATTATTTTATATTGGGGTTTTGTACCCAATTGGATTAATTTAATGGGGAGATGATCTCCCTAGATTACCTAAGTACCTATGTATATATTATATATGTACTTGGTTGATTAAAGTATTGACTTAGTACACATGTGCTCATTTATTTGTTTAATAGGAAAATCTTAGTCTTTTAAAACCCCTTTGATTTCTAGTACCAAAGTACCTATTGTTTATTGTTTCTTGTACCTTGTAATATATATATGTGTGTGTTTATACTAGTGCATGAGAGAGAGAGAGAGAGAGAGAGAGGAGAGAGAGGCCGAGAGAGAGCAAGGGAGAGAGAGAGAGAGGTAGAAGATTGGATTGGACTTGGGCTTGATCTCCCTTTGTACTTAAAATCCTCGGTGTATCTCCTTCCTAGCCAAAAATCTATCCTTTCATTGTCCTTCTACAATTGTTTAAACACAAAATCTTGTACAAACCCTCCCTTCTTCCACAAATCTTCCAAGAATCAAATCCAAGGACTAACCTAGCCATGCAAGCCTAAGAAACTAGACTTTGATCTTCCTTGAAAGCTTGATTTTTGGAATAAAAAAATGTGATGTATAGAGAGAGAGGGCCGGCCTTGATGAGAGAGAGGGAGCGTTTGCCTATAAATAGAAGCTCACTCCAAGCATTCAACTCACACCTTCACACTTTGCTCTCACCTCTCTCTAGAATTCTAAGTGTTCTTAGTTCAAAAGTTCTAGTTTTCTTGAGTTTCTTGAGAGTTTTTGAGAGAAACTACCAAACCACTTCCAAAACCACCTCTAGATCTTTAAAGTAGCTTAGTTTAATTAGTAAGTTGTTTCTAGGAAGAGAAAAGATCATCTCTCTTCCTTTCGAAACAATCCGGAGCCGTTACGCCGCCAAATCACAAAACTGACGACCAAATCTTCGTAGCCGACCACCGCCAAGGTAGGAATCCTGTCCATTAACCTTATGTATAGTATAGAATCGTATGTTGGAAAGTAGAATGTCTTTAGTTCAAAGATCTTAACTGTTTTCTCTAAGTATATAAGGTTATCTGTTGACTGTTGGTATATAAGGTTATCTGTTGACTGCTGGTATATAAGGTTATCTGTTGACTGCTGGTATATAAAGTTATCTGTCACAAGTATATAAGGTTATCTGTTGACCGTCAGTATATAAGGTTATCTGTCACAAGTATATAAGGTTATCTGTTGCTTAGAATGTTAGAAATGCATGAAGTACTTGAAAGGCATTCTCTTGAAATAATGAAAAGGATGGGGAGTATGCTGAACTCATCAACTTACGATATAAGCATGTTAAACAACATAGAGTTGGATGATTTTGTTGGATTAGTTTCAAGGTTTTGTTAAATGCTTGATTATATGGAAAAGTCCTACCGCGGAGTCTTTGTATGTAAACGAGACACGAGAACCGAGAAAGTAGAAACATGGCACCTAGGGTGTGGTTCATGAAAGGAAATGTATTCCGAGGGAGGAAATATTTTTGAAACGACGTAATGACCAGTTTGGTGGCACTATGTGAGATGTGTGTGTGTGTGTGTGTTCCAATAGGAATCTGGAATAGCGGAACCATTGTGAGGTTGTGTGCGTTCCCATGGGAACCCGGAGCAGCGGAACCATGGTGTGGTATGGCTTGGTTATCCGCAGTACGGAGCCAATGCAAATGTGTGCCAATGGGAGCCCGGCGCGGCGGAACCATTGTGAGGATACTCGGGAACCCGGCGTGGCGGAACCGAGGTTGGGTGAGTTAAACTAATGATTTTAAAAAGGTTGATTTGTATGTGAAAATGTTGACATGGTCTACGATGAGTCACGTAGGAGAAACACGGAAATCTGGGACACCAACGATAGATGATTAACAAATGTGGATGTGTGATTGTTAGTGTTGTTGTAAATGATTTACTGTTGTAAGGTTGGTGGGTAAGGATTACCTATTGAGCGTTGTAGCTCACGGTGTTACCTTTTGGTGACCCTGACATATTATATTGGTGGTGACACCGGTATAATGTTTCAGACCTCATGGATGAACAGAGTGAGATGTACACACCTTGGAGACCTTCGGAGCTGAGGAGCTTGCCAGAATGGAGGAGCAAGCAGAGTAGTAGATAGGGACCCTAGTTTCTGTTCCCGTATGTAATAAAAGTACTCTTGTGAGAGTCATGTTGTAATAAAGAGCTGGACTCTATTTTTTTGAAGTTTCAATAAAATTCTCCATTTAACGTACCCAAAATTCGGGGCGTTACAAAACTTCTCAAGCTTCTCCCAGAGTCTTGAATTATAGCTTATGAGAAAAACCAACAAAAGCCCATACCAGTTCAATCCTCAAATCCACTTTTCATTTCAAAACCTGATGGTACAGTAGAAATTTCGTTCCCAAAAGACGCCTCTACCTCATCATCCACATCATCCACCCATCCCGTCATTTTTCCCTCTCGAATAGATCGACATGTTTATAGATGGTTTTAGATCTGGCCCTCCAATTAAATATTTCCAACCCAGTGGCCTTCCAGTCTTTTATTTTAAAAATCCAGAAACAGATCATTATTATTTTGATGCCTGTGATTGTGATGAGTGTCTAGAAGACAGTCTTCTAGAAGATGACGAGGACTCTGAAGATCCATGTCCACTATGTTCTCCTTTGCCTCACTCCTTGTAAATCTCCATGTTCTCTTCAACCTCCATCTGATAATGGCCCTTCTGCTCAATCCAGTGGGTATTTTATGTTCACCTCATCATCTTCCTAGACTGAAGCAGATTTTCCTCCTTTGGAGTTCCATAATTCTCAGGAAAGGATAACCCATCGTAATAAAATTTCAGACCCTACTACCATCCTCCCTGATGGTAGCACCAAGGTAGTATCAACAGCAGAAGCAGTGATAAATTGGCAGTCAGCAAATTCTCTATCTCAAAACAAAATTCTTCAGCGAATTGCTAACACCCAGCAAAATTTGGAGAATATTGTTCATAAGAAGTTATCAACTTTAGAACTTCTGATCAGAGTTTTGCAGTAGAAGATCCAAAATGTTCACCAAGAACTTCTTCAGATGACATATGCCAACCAAGTATTTTCAGCAGCTTTTTACCAAAAAGATGCTGAAATAAAGCATCTAAAGAATCAACTTCAATCTCTTCAAGTTCAGCAGTATTTTCAACAGAAAAATCCATTTGACATGTTCGCATCTTCCTCTCCACAAAGTTTTTCTGAGTATCCTTAGATATCTCAACCCTTGCCTATAAACCCTACATCCGAATTTGGTGAATCGAGCTCCAATATTTTTGGGGACTCATCAGTCTTCTTTCCTCCACCAAAACTTCCTTTCCCAAAGTCCCAGATAAAACCTATCCAATCTTCAACAATTCCGTCTCCACCATCTACATCTACCTCTACCTCTGCTCCAACTAACTCCATTCCTTCTAAACCAACTGATCCAACCTTAAAGTCACCCTAATTAATGGTCCAGCTAACTTCTAGCCCTTCCAAAAATCCAATCTCCACTCTCCTACATACCTTAGCCACTATACCTGAAACCCCATCTCTGGAACCAACCATTGAGTTTAATTCAGATACTGAATCCATTAACTCTATGCCAATTCCTCATGTTTTCATGATGAACCTAGAAAACCCAAATTTTTTTCTAGAGGAACATGTTGAAGATCTTATTATTGAAAAAGGTCCTGAGTTTGACATGCCTCCAGAAATTCCAACCTTTGATTCATTTTCACATTCTAACATCCATACCCAAGGTTTCTCCTTTGATAACATACCCCCTTAAAATGGTTGGATAAGCTTTATGAGATTCATGCTTGGTGCATTGCTGCTATGCTCTCTCCCAATGCTACACTCAGTATTGTCATTACTAAGTGTACAACAAAATTCCCTGGCCATCTTCGTCAATGGTACCTGACTCTTGGGGAGTATCGACAATTACAACTTAAACAACTGTCGACCCTTGATCAATTCATCTCAGTCCTGCATACTGAGTTTCTTGGAGATCATAACAACACAAAAGAGTTTGTTCGAGAAGAATATCTCAGCATGAAGTGTTGTTCATTCAAAAGAAAAGACTTGGAGACCCATTATGACCGTATGTCTTAGAGATTTTATCTCCTCAATGGCATGGATGATGTCAACCTCAAGCAAGCTTTTCTCAATTCCCTTCCTGAACCATTGGGAAATGAGACAACAAGGCTACTTCAGACAAAAGGATTAACGCTGAATGCAACATCTCTTGGCAATATTTACCAGCACTCTTTGATTGCCTTGGAAAAGTTGTGCAATCATTAGAAATTGCCCAGAACTCTTGAAGAATAGGAAAAACATCTTGGCAAAGCATGTGACCGGCCAGACCTATCTATAAAGTGCAAAGACAAGAACTGCACTTGTTGCTCTTCATATTGGAAATCCAAACACTTTCAGAAATGGAAGTTTCAATCTCCTGACAAGTTTCCAAAGTTTCCAAAATCCGGCAAGTTCTCACGCCAGAAAAAATGGAAATTTTTCAAGAAGAAGAAGTTCAGAGGGCAGCGAAAGTCTTATCGCTGCTACATATGCAGAAAGAAAGGGCACTATGCCAAACAGTGTCCAAATAAAGCAACAAGAAACAAAATGGTGAGCTCTTTAGCTCTCATTGATGGTGATCTTGAGGATGCCGATGTTGAGTCCTTATTTTCTATTGATGATGAAGTAACAGCTGAAGCAGTCCTAGCATTTACCTTTGATGATTCGTCAGAATCAGATAACTCTTCTAACGATTCAGATTCATTCCCCTATGAAATCCAAACATTTGGATTCTCAAACATCATGCTGGCTCAGCCCTTAGTCAATGTTAGAATCTTGCTTGGGAAATATGAGAAACCTATACCAGTTATCGCCTTCTTTGATACTGGTGCTGCAGCTTCCATTCTCAACCCAGCGATTCTCCCCAGGTCCTACTAGCAGTCGTGTTTCAGACCCTTTACAGCAGCCAATGGAGAAACTTTTGTCACTACTCTAATCAGTAAGGCTATTCTCATCCAACTTTTCCCTGGATACATCATAAAACACCAAGTCTATGGTTCCGATCTCTCAGGAAAAGATTTATTGTTAGGCTTTGATATTCTCCAAAATCTTAGCAAAGTCTCCTGGCTTAAAAAAAGCTTAAAATACAGAAACTACCTATTACCTTGGATCTCTCAACCAAATCTCTTTTCCCTAGAAAATTTCTCCTCCATCAAAGAAGCCATAATCCAAACTTCTTGTGTTAAATCCTATTCCCAGTTCCTCACCAAATGTTCCAACCCATTATGGAAAAACCCAGAATTCTTCATTTCTCTTCCCTTTAAGAAAAATGAAGACATCAACCCCACCAAAGTTACCCATCATGGAATGAACCCATAGTACTACCAGCTTGCTCTACAGGAGCTCCAGCAACTCCAGTCAGAAGGTTTGATCGAGCCCACAACCTCTCAGTAGGCATGTAAAGCATTTTACGTTAACAAAAGGATAGAGCAGATAAGAGGAAAGCTTCGCCTGATTATTAATTCCCAACCGCTTAATCATTTTCTGCAAGATAACAAATTCCCTCTTCTTCGGAGAAGTGTTCTTTTTGCAAATTTGCCTAAAGCTCAAATTTTCTCAAAATTTGACTTGAAAGTAGGTTTCTGGCAACTAGGCATTCATCCAGATGATTGTCCCAAAACTGGCTTTTGCATTCCAAATCACCACTTTCAGTGGTCCGTTATGCCTTTTGGATTAAAAACAGCTCCATCATTGTTTCAAAAGGCCATGATTAGGGTATTTGCTCCTCTTCTGTCCTCAGCACTCGTCTACATTGATGATATCCTACTCTTTTCACCAGATATTGAATCTCATGTTGTCTTATTACAAACTTTCCATTCCTTAGTTCAAACCCATGGGTATTATGCTTTTAGAGACAAAAATGCCTCTTGCTCAACCAGAAATTGATTTTTTAGGGATGCATATCTCTAAAGGTCAATATATCCTCCAGCCTCATATAGCCTCACAATTTGACCATTTTCCAGAAGAAAATCTCACAGTCAAGCAAGTCCAGCAGTTCCTTGGAATTGTTAAATATATGGCTGATTTCATCCACAACCTTACCAAATACTATACTCCTCTTTCAGCTCTACTAAAGAAAATGGTTAGCCCATTGTACCAAAGCTGTCAAAGACTTTAAAACCATAGCCTTTTCCCTTCCTCCATTAACCATACCTTTAGATGGGAAAAGAGTTCTTCAAACAAATGCCTCTGATCAATATAGGGGAGCAGTTCTTTTGGAAGAAAATTCAGATTTCAAGCGTAGAATTTGTGGATACAAGAGTGGTGCATTCTCTCCTGCAGAACTTCATTACCATTCTACTTACAAAGAAATTCTGGCAATTAAAAGGAGCATTGAGAAGTTTGAATTTCATCTAATCGGTCATCATTTCCTAATTGAGACTGATATGATGAGTTTTCCCTGCATGCTCAAGTTCAAACAGAAACACCTTCCAAAGGCGCAATTGCTTAGATGGGCAAATTGATTTTCCAATTGGAGTTTTGATACTATTCACATAAAAGGAAAAACAAATGTCCTCCTAGCTTTTCTGTCAAGGCTAAAAAAAGAAATCAATCAGTTTTCAAAAACAAAGCCATATTCCTTTGTTCCTGGATGTTTTCCAACAATTTTCTATTTCCACCGAGTCAATCTTCCTGTTCCCCTCTAGTGTCATATTTTAGAGTTAACCCTTCTTTCCAGATGTGTCCAAATATGTCAAAATGTTCAACATCCCTGCATTTTCAAGTATGGTCTTGATGAATGTCCATAGGAGGTTTACCTTTCCATCTTGTCTACCCCTTTCTTACCCAGTTTGAAATATATGACCGCAATGTCTTTTATTTCAAAAAGGAAGCCCATCTCCTCTTATGGTATTTGGTAGATGTTTACACCATAAGTGTCTGTTTTAATAAATCAGCAGTGTTGGTTTATCTGGCACATGCGACATTTAGTCAGATTCATCCTCTATAAGATTTCTTTTTGAAATTTCTCATGCTCTTCGGAAGCATATCCTTTTGGCCACAAAAGATCAGACAAATCCCTAACAATGCAGGCGGAAATCTCCAATTTGCTTTTTGGACAAGTCATAACAACAGATGTCTTCCTAATCCAGATGGTTCTATCACTTGACAGAAGGAGTATCACACTATATTCCTATCTGCATATCCAGAGTCTAAGAGAATCCAGATCAACAGTGGAAATTATCTTGTCATGACTCAAACACTGTGTTCCCTCAATGGATTGACACCTGCAGAAGTTCCCTCATCTCTCCTCCATTATGAATCTGCAAACTGGAAATTCAATGATACTTATCTTGAAGAATGGCGCCAAAATATCTGCTATCTTTTGGAACAGTATTACTTGACTGACAGAGCTGAAGACAATTCTGGAGAAGGAGGTACAGATGATTCAGAGTGACAACCAAGTGCTCATGCCATTTGTTTCTCCATCCATTTCCAGAAGGTGGTAAAATTATTGGTGTTTACTGTTGTGTACTGTTGTAGGAAGTATAATTGGTGTTTACTATTGATGTGTACTGTTATTACGTTGTAGGTTGTGAAAGCTGTACCTAGTAGGAATAGGTGTTGAAATAATAGTATGTAGTCAGGTGTGACTTATGTCTGATCCATGGACTAGTAATAGTCATATGTAATTATGTAAGTGATGTAAGTGATAATGTAATCAACCGTCCTTACACCTATAAAAGGAAGGTTCTCCCCATTGTAAAAATCAGGCCAGTTGAAGCCAGTGTTTTCCTAATATATCCTGTGTCTTGTATTTACTCTCTTTCTGGCCTGATTTTTACAATGGGGAGAACCCTCCTTTTATAGGCGTAAGGAGGGTTGATTACATCATCACTTACATAATTATTTATGACTATTACTAGTCCATGGATCAGACATAAGTCACACTTGACTACATACTATTATTTCAATACTTATTCCTACTAGGTACAACTTTCACAACCTACAACGTAATAACAGTACACATCAACAGTAAACACCAATTATACTTCCTACAATAGTACACAACAGTAAACACCTATTTCAACACCTATTCCTACTAGGTACAACTTTCACAACCTATTTGTGGAGGGAGTGAGCACGTGAGCTGAGATGAGATACTTGTGTTCCGAGATCTAATCTCAGCTGTCCAAAGCAAGGGTTGAGATTGAGTGTCAATTGTTGTATTATTTATTTTTTGAGCGGAACGCTCCCCATATATATATATATTTCGGGGCGGTTCAAGGGACACAAAAAAAATACTTAAAAAAACACGTCATAGTTTTCCATCAAATTTTGATGATCCAAGCCACTCAATGTGATCAGAACGTGATTCTAAGTGTATCCGCGAGAAATTAGCAAAAAAAAAAATGACCGCAAAGGGCTTGATCTGTGCAGTTTTTAGCTTAGATTTAATGAACGGTTCAATTAAAAACTGCTCAAAATAAGCACTTACCGGTCTTTTTTTTTTTGTTAATTTTTTGCGGACACCCTTAAAATCACATTCTGCACACATTGAACAGTTTAGATCATAAAAAATTTGATCGAAAACTATGAGATTGAGATTTGGGGTATTTTCTTAGGTATTCGCGGAACCGCCCTGTATACATATATATATATATATATATATATAGAGAGAGAGAGAGAGAGAGAGAGAGAGAGAGAGAGAGAGAGAGAGAGTCCACTTCTCCTAAGGACCACCTTAACTTAATAAAATGAGGACCTCCCTTTCCCGATAGAATTTCAATGATCCAAGCCGCTCAATGTGTTCAGAACGTAATTTTAAGGGTACCCGCAAGAAATCACAAAAAAAAAAAGACCTGAAAGGCTTCATCCAAGCAGTTGTTGTTTGTTTTTTTATCAAACGGTTCAAATAAAAATTGCTCGAATGAAGCCCTTTCTCGGTCATTTTTTTTGTTGATTCCTCGAGGGTAATCTTAAAATCACGTTCTGAACACATTGAGCGGCTCGGATCATCGAAATTCGAATGGAAAATGGGAGAAATGGAGAGGTCCTTATTTTAGTCCTTATTTTAACTAAAATAAGGACCTCCTTATTTTAAAATGACTGTATTCTATATATATATACACACACACACACACACACACATACATACTAGCGTTCAACCCGTTCTATGCACGGACAAAACTAACCTGTTCTAGCGTTGTGCCCGTTCGATACGTGGGACAATTAAGAAAAGTAAGTTTGAACGGGCACAACGCTAGAACGGGTTAGTTTTACCTGTTTATAGAACATGTTGAACACTAGTTTATGAAAAAATATAATGATAGCATGTGAACATTAAACACAATTACTGGTAGCAATCATGTATGAAAAAGAAAAAAAGGTTCATAATGACACCGTTTTGCACAGAAGATTATTTTCAAATAGCTTACACATTTTACCATTTGGTAGTAAAAACAAATCATTTGAGTCTCATTGCTATGCAAGTATACAACTGTAACTACTAAGCAGGCCCCAGTAGGGAATGTGGGCAAGTGTTCTCCAGTTGATATATAGCTCAGAAGCTGCAAAAAATAGAATTAATGCAAAACCTACATTCTAATTCAGATGGCACCCCTAATCACCGTTCCCATGGCAGTAGCAACAACGACGACATGGGCTCTACTACTAACAATACTTTTACCAAGCCAGCAGCTTTTAATGATCAGCCAATATCCAAATCTGGAGTCAATACTCATCCAAGCTTTGCATTCCAACCAATTCCAAATGGCCATGTCCGAGTTCAGCACCACCATCATCATTACCACCACCATCACCATCATGTTCACAATATGAAGTAGGAACAAAAACAACATGTCGTACCTATGCCGCCTCACTATAGGAAATTGTGTTGTTTGCGACCAACAAGAAGGTTGCAAAAAGTCATCATTTTGGTCTCAAATTGATACAGCGACCAAAAAGAGTGGTCACCAAGCTAGTCGCAACAAGCTAGTCGTATTTGGTATTTCTTGACCAAACTTTGATGTGGTTGCAATATGTTCCACCTTAAGCAACCACATGGATCCAGTCACAATAAGGTTATGATTTTGTGACCAACCGCTGGTTGCAAAAAGAAGTAAAATCTGGTCGCCAAATACAAGCTCTGGTGGCAAAAAGGGTCCATTGGACTTCAGAAAAACATGTTTTGGAGACTCAAAAGTGGGTCACAGAATATATTTTCTTTTGTCGCAAAAAAGATCCTTGGACTTCACATCTACCTGTTTTGACAACTAGAGAGTTTGGTCCCAAAAATATAGATGTATTTTTTAATGATGGATTGCATTGGTCACAAAATTAATTTTGCTACACTTTTTTTTTTACGATGGATTGTGTTGGTCATAAAATTAATTCTGCTATAAATATCTTTTGTAACTACAATTAGCTTATATTTCAAAAATACCAAGACCCAACTACGCAGTCCCAAAATACACCATTAACAATAAAATCCTTGATAACATTAATAACCACATAATATATATGTTTCTCAAAAGCAACAAACAGTCATTAACCATCTCCAAAAATAACAAATTCCACAACATACTTGTTTTCCAATATGTGTTTAGTAACACCACATCCAAAACTATAAATACTAAGTAAAGTCTATGATAAAGTAGCAAAAAGTGGACTTCATACTCCAAGCTATAACCAAATCCAAGTTAGTTCTGAACAATTGCAAAAATGACTCCATGCTCCATTTTGCCAAAAATTGATTTCATAGTTCACCTGCAAAGTTCAAAACGTGGTTAGAGTACAAAATGGTTAAAGTCAATTGGAGTTGCAAGGTAGTAAAAGTAGCAAGCCACTTTTGAAGGAACCCAAATGTGTAGACACCCCAATCTGATCTCCCAATCGTTTTACTTCGTTTTTTGGTTTCTGTTTCCCCGATGATGAATCAGGTCGAAAACAGTCTAGAAAATGAAATGGCTTGAGCATGGAGTGTGTGTAACCTATCCTTAGCCCCCAAACCCTTAAGATCGAGCCCTGACCTCAGGTTTGACTGTCGCGCGACCTACTGGGTCTCTCGCGCGAAGATTTACTTGCCAGGTGGTGGTCAAAGTTAAAGTTTTGACTTTTGACCATCGCGAGGCTAGTTGAACACTCGCGCGATGGAGCCACTCCCTCGCGCGATGGTCAACACCTGTCATTTTCACCTTTTTCCAGCTAGATTGTGTGATGATCAGGGAGCTACAGGCCTGTGTAACCCCGTTTCGTCGACTGGACAGCGTTCTGCAGGGATGCCCTTGCACCACCTCTCCCCCACTCTCCCATCACCCTTGGCACCCCACTTCTCTACCAAGCAACCACAACCAGCCTTGTTGGCTGGTTGTATACCCTTGTAGAACCACCAACCAAGCCCTTTTCCTTCTCCTATAAATGCACCATTGCCCTTTCTTTACAAGGGTTACAAAATTTTTCAAAGAAAAGAAAGACATACAAGCCCAAGCACGCTTCATATTTCATCCACTCAAATCACTCCCACATACTCATTTTCCAAGCCACACCATCGCATTCAAGCCATTTTCAAAGCACTCAAGCAAATGTATAATCCCTACTGTTTACTGTTTTGATCCCTGAGTGGGGCTGACAGGAGCAAGACTGGTAATCAAAACCAGTCCTGGTCCTAAAGCCAACAAAGTTACAAGTTACTGTGGACCAGCACTCCCACACGCAAGATACCCATACATCGCGCGACTGTTCAAGCCAGTACGATACGGTTCTCGTGGGGATGGGATCCTGGTCCTTATTTATTTATATGATTTTCTGCTTTCCTGTGAAGAATACTTAGAATATTCCACTATTTTGCATGATGAAATCAATTAGTTCAATTCGTTTTGCACTTTTAATTGCTCTGAAATGCCCCTGGGTTGCTTCTGAATATGTCTCAGAGCCCAGGCATGCAAAGCAATTCCTGGAAGTCGAGTCATGACACTCGCACGATGAATTGACTTCGTCACGCGACTGTTAGCCTATTTCCGGTGGTTGCCCTTGCATGGGCAGTTAGACTCTTGGCCCTCGTTTTAATATCCCCCACTATTTAGGGGTTGCACCTTATTTCTGTTGATCTTGTTTGTAATAATTATTTATTTTCAGCACATATAAACTGCTTGGTTTGACCCTGGGTGCACTGGTCCTTCCAGACCCCAGAAGGGGATAAAATTCAACCTGTTAGAGAATATCAATTCTCTTGCGATTGTATGGGTCTGTCGCGCGATGGTGGACTTGCATGCATAAAAATCCATGCATGCAAGCTGGCCATTGTTTGTGCCAAATTCATATAAGCACGCTGTATTGATATCCAATTACAGTGTTAAATTTTATCTCATTTATTTTTCGCCATTTCATCCGTTCATGTCATTGCCTATCACATCTTGCAAACTGTTACAATTTTAAATCCCTTTTAACTGTTCCCCCGCCCTAATTAGCTAAAAAATATTGATTAATCAAACAGAATCGCAAACACCTTTCACAAATGAATAAATTAGAGATTGATCTCCGGATTGGGCGAGAGGAGTGCCATAAAACCCTTCCCCTTTCGTAACCTGGCTCCCGAACCCATATATGGTTATGATGGACTGGTTCTTTAACCTTTTCAAATCAAATAGCGCGACAAGTGCTTCGAAATACGGTTCCTTGGGTGTCGGACCTTCAAACCTGAATGGTGACTCTGTATTTTTACGAGCGCTTGTCATCCAGCTTTAAAGCGCTCCCGCGAACTGGCATTTTCTCTTTAGGAAGGGGACGGAATCCTTTCCTTTAAAGAAAAGCGGGCACGCATGCCCACAGTGGCGACTCTGCTGGGGATCGAACCAATATTGGTCTATACTTAGATTTTAATACGCTCGAGAACAATCCCACAAAAGTCTGTCAAAATAGTGAGCTTCGCACTGCTAAAGAAAGGATTGGTGATTTAACAGGACCTCGTGTCCAGCCATCCTGACTGGGGCTTTTCCGATTGTTCTCTCGTGTAGTTTCTTCAAAGTATTGATCAAATAAGAGAGCCAAATTTGAAAAGGCATTTGCGAATTTGCGATTCTGTTCCATTAATCAACTTTTTGGCATTCTCATTTGCATCGATGTGGGATAAGCCCCGTTGGATCGTTTTGGCAAGCCGGCACGGTTTATCGGAGCCCGGGGACCCCGAATGACTAACAACCTTCGACGATGATGAGTCATTCTACCGCTTGACTGTTGCTCTGCGATTACGCGGGCAGCGGGAGGTATATCTTGGCTCTAGTCCGAGGAGCCTGTTACAAGCCAAAACCGGCCTTTGCATATACAAAGCACTAGAACTCTTCAAACTAAGACAGGTACTTACAGGGTAAGATCTACTTGCATCTAACCCCATATACTGTCTACATGTTACTGCTTTCCCTATCACATGCACTGTACATACATACCGTTTTGCGTAGGAGCATGTTTAGGGCGGCTTCTAGGTTGTCTCTCTTTCAAGTCTGTCTTATGCATATTAGGACGTTCCCATGGCCCGATGAAGAGTCGTGTATCTCAATGGTGCACGTTATCTATTTTCAAAGTCCTTAGATCCGCTAGACTTTGGGAAATCCAGACTTTCTAAATCCTTGTCTAATACCCGATCGAGGTTTCAAACAGGTAATGAGGAACAACGGAAAGAATGTCGTGATGCTTACACCACCTTGGTCATCGTGCGCAACACGTACAACGTTTAGGCTATGGCACTGTGCTGCCTACGCCGCCCTGGTTACAGTATCACGTCATCCATACCGAGTTGTTCCGACTCCAAAGTTGAAACTTTGAGAACGGAATAGTCAAAGGCTTAGACTGTTTTGACATCTCCTAGTGTTAGTTGATTCAAATAAGGATACACCCTCGAAAAGAAATTCGAGGAATGTGGCAGCGTCCAAACATCATGAGACAGACTTGTCTGTAGTCTTAGAGTCTAAGGGGGACACTGACGAAGATGACTGTGCTTTCACTTTGGTTTTTTATTTAGATTAAAGTTGCTGCAGAGCCCTTATTGAGCCTTTTCTTACTTTCTGCAAGCAAAGTTCTGAACCATTGCATCGCCAAGAAAAGTATCGAGGTAGAAAGCCAAACCCACTTGGGAACATCTGCATCGGAATCCGGTTCAAAGGCTAGTCAGATTGAAATCCCAGTCAGTCACCACGGAAGACTCTCCACTTTCTCTGCTCGCCACTCTACAGTCAGGCTCGTCTCCGATCTTTGAAGAAATGGAATCTCCGGAATCACCCACTCCCTCTTCTGCATCAAGTACCTCGGGAGCACCAATCATGGCAGATCAACCGCAACCTCTCACTTTAGAAACCATCCTCATGAACATCCAGACTAGTATCACTGTTATACAGCAAAGGGCCACTTAGACAGATGCCAATATGACCTGTTTGAATGACCTCTTTAACACTCGTCTTCCTCTAGCTGTTCAAGAGGAGGGCGAGGCCGAAGAAGACGTGTATAAACAACCCATCATGGTCGAGGATCCGGACCACCTAGGGCGTCTAGTAGCCTTGCTCAATCCCAGGAGAGCTCGGACCTCCTCTTCGAATGCAAACACTACCATTGCTAGGGCTACTCAGAACCCCGACATGGCTGCTCTTGTTGCCAAAATGGCCAAGCTTGAAGAATCTGTCTCAAAGTCCGAGAAAATCAGTGCTGGAGGAATCGACTTGGACTGCCTCTGTCTCTATCCTAATGCCAAGCTCCCCGACGAGTTCAAGATGCCTGACCTCGCTAAGTTCGACGGGAGTGGTGACCCTAAGACACATCTCTACAGCTACCATGCCACCATGAAGCTCTTGTCAGTAGAGCCCAAAGTCATGTCTCAACTATTTCCTCAAACCCTCTCGGGTCCTGCTTTCCACTTGTTTCTGTCACTCGACATTGCCAAGCAAAGGACTTGGGAGGATATTGGGGCTGCGTTTATTTCGCAGTATAGTTATAATTCCCAGCTGAAAATGACAACCCGGGAATTGGAATCCACCAAAATGGAAGCCAAAGAATCCTTTGCGGATTTTGTCAAAAGATGGAGGGCCAAGGCTGCTTAGATGACCGAACGCCCGAGCGAGAGAGATCAGCTTCGTATCATCTCCCGCAACCTCCAGCCCGATTATGCTAGGCACTTGGTCCTCGTTCAAGCATCCTCCAATTTCGACACCTTCTTCGAATCTAGCCTGCCTATTGAGGATGCACTACAGAGTAGGATTCTGTCGAAAGGGGAATCTCCTAATCCGCCAAAATCAATGCCTCGTGCATACTCTGGGAACACCAATGCACTGTTTGGGGGAGGGACTTACTCCAACACCACGACCAGTGGTACCAACGCCTCTTTTTTCAATACTACCAACCACATTGCCGAAGTCAATCAGGTGCAGACCTCGCAGAATAACTGGCCTCGTAATCAGCCTCGCAACTTCTCCGCATTTGAAGCTCCTTTGTCATCCGTCATGGAGAAATTGATCCAGTCAGGGCATCTGAAACCCCTCGACCCGACTCCTCTACCTAAGAACCCTTCACCCAACTTTAAGGCCAATCTTTATTGCGCCTACCATCAAGGGGCTGGTCATCTTACGGACTCTTGTTTCCGTCTCCGGCATGCGATTCAGGATCTCATAGATGAAGGAACTCTTCATGCTCCACCTCCGCCATCTCCAAAACCAAATATCCTTTCCAATTCCATGCCAAAGCACCATGCTGCTCCACGCATCAATCAAATATCCCTCAGCTCCACTGATATCAACCCTAACTCCACTATGTTTAACCCCACCGACCATATAGCCTCAACAGATCAACCTAGACCAATCGTACCCATACCTTCTCAAACCGACGCCGAGGTGCTCCATATTCACCTTGAGGATGGACAGTCATCCAATTCCAATACGCCCTCCGCACGCCTGCAGAATGGAGCATTTGTGTTCAACGCTTCTATCAGCGACCTGTTCCACCAGTCCATCCCTTCCATGCAACTCAATTCTGCCTCTTCCCTAGATAGCCCCTATTTCAATGTCACGGATCCGAACCCCTCTCCAAGCTTGGTGAGCCGCTTCAGGTTTGCTATCCCCCCTTCACTAGAACAGCAGGTTGACATGCAGGCCGTAGGTTGGGCTATAGCTGATAATGATGACTATGCAACCCCCATAATTAATGAATGGACAGAGCTGGAATTGGATGGTTTCCCGCAAAACCCTGAATATGTCCTTTTTGACCATGCTTGGTATGACGTTTGGATGGCTAATTATGAAGCAACCATGCTTGATCCGTTAGATGGATTTTTGTTGGACATGCTATTTCAACAGCCTGAGCCGGTTCTACCCGAGGAGGAGTACTATTGGGATCCCGAGCCTCCTTGGCAGTTTTCGTTGGGATTTGACCCTAATCCTCTCCAAGGTTACGCCTTGCCAAGTCACGAGATTTAGTTCCTGGAGGATGGTCTTGTCCAAGATGAAACTCGTGTTCTAGGGGAATGTTTCTTCCCTTCTACTCTCGATAGGCTGGTTGATTCAGTGACTGACGTCGAGTATGATCCTATATCTTACATCGTCAACGAGGGACTTCTGTGCCCTACACCGCCTTATCTAACTGAGGAGGATTGCAACATTATGGTCACAGACCTTGTTCCACCGGCAGATCTTTGGGACGTCGACGACGTTGTCAATATCCAAGTTGGATCCGAGGTTTGGACTGTCAATCGCTCTTTCGCTGATGGAGGGCTTTGGGATGTCCCTTTCATTGCTAATCCAGAGCCTGTTGGGGAGGCTGTAACTGTTAAGGATTCGAATTTCTGGGAGTCGCTGCTGTTGAAGGATTTAGTTGAAGACCTAAGATTGGACATGGAAGTGCCTGTAGCCTTTCCGGCCTTTGACAAAGGGAAATACAAATTGGGGGAAGTCCCCGCTGATCTCTGGGATGATAGTCAAGACCCTCAGGTGGTGCCTTCTTTAGAGAACGTTCTCAACGTTACGAGGAGTGGGCGAGTTTTTCAACCTGCTAATCTGCAAGTTGGAAGTTCATCCAATTCTTCTTTTCGAAAGAAGGAGCCTTCCGCTTTCTCAAGGTCTGCACCATTTGAGGTACCTATTAGCTCCCCGAATGATGACATGATTCAAAGGCAACTGGAGCGGATTCCCGCTGCCATAGTGCTGTGGGGACTAATCTGTTCCTCCTGTGAGCATCGTCAGAAGTTTTGCCACACTCTCTCTCGCCTCGAGATTCAACTGGACGTCACGCCCGAAGCAATGATATCTCTCATCCTCCCACCTACTTCTAAACACACTGTGATCTTCACCGACAAGTATCTGCCAATCGAAGGGATCAACCACAATCGCCCCTTGCACATCACTGTTAAATGTCGAGGACTTTGGGTTCCGACAGTTCTCATCAACAATGGTTCGGCAATCAACATTTGCCCTTTGAGGGTGGCTTACCCCTTGGGACTAACTAAGAGGGACTTTGCGCCTTCTAATTTGGCTGTTAAAGCGTACGACAGCACTCGTCGTGTGGTCGAGGGTACGCTTGTGCTCAAACTTGATGCAGAGGGATTCGAGATGGATGTCGAGTTCCATGTAGTTGACATCCCAGCCACCTTTAATCTTTTGCTAGGAAGGCCGTGGCTCCACAGATCTGACATCATGGCTATACCACCTACTCTTCACTAAAAGGTTATGTTGGGACTTGCTATCGGCACCTTAACTATTTGTGGGGACTCGGGCATTCGCCCGCTTAAGGAGGATGGTACACCTGTTCTAGGCATTACGCATGGCAACGAAGATATTGATCTTGGGGGTTTCTCTTTTGACACTTCTGGCTCGGTTTTGGTCATCAACGTAGATGAGGACTTCATCATAAGCTCTGACATTATGAGGAGAATGTCCTATCTACCTGGTCTTGGTTTAGGAGTTCACCAACAAGGGATCCCGGAGTTCCCTACCTTTCCTTCCTGCAAGGGCCGCTTTGGTTTGGGGTACTCTTCCTCTGCCAAAGATGCCAAAAGAAGGAAATGCACGGGAAAACCTCGATCTCTCTATGGTGAGCCCGACAGCTACTTTGTACGCGAAGTGGGGAATGATATCTACACCGGACAAGCTGAACCCTTCATCGATTCTGTTACAAACAACCAAGCTGAATATGAGGCCTGTATTGTAGGTGTGGAGGCTGCACTCAAGCTCGATGTTGAGAGGCTCGAGGTCATCGGGGATTCTAATCATGTTGTATCTCAGGCCAATGGAGATTGGAAGGTGTGCGAGGAGAGATTAAAGTTTTATCATCAAGATTTGGAGGGGCTAATTCCTCGTTTCAACAAAGTGACTTTCACTCATATCCCCCGGTTGAAGAACCAGTTTGCCGATGCACTTGCGACCTTAGCTTCCATGGTCGAGTTGCCTTTGGGAGTCAAACTCCGCCCTATCTTAATCGAACAGTGGGATTGCCCTGCTTATCAACACGTCAATGCCATCGATGATGTTGATGATAGCCTACCCTGGTACCATGACATATGGAACTTTGTCTAGAGTGGCTTGTATCCGGCTGAGGCCTCTAAAAAGGATCAAATTGCATTATGGAGGATAGCTGCTCAGTACATCATTTGTGGGGGGAAGTTATATAGGAGATCTCATTGTGGAATGTACAAGCTCTGTGTCGACGACACCGAGGCTGTCAGAATCATGGAGGAAATCCACGAAGGGGTCTGTGGCCCTCACATGAGCGGCGTCATGCTCGCTAGGAAATTCTTGCGTCAAGGCTACTTCTAGTCTACCATGGAATCTCAGTGTGTGGATTACGTGCGGCGATGTCACAAGTGCAAATCCATGCTAATCTGATGCATGTTTCACCCTCTAACCTAGTTTGCATGGCTTCGCCTTGGCCCTTCTCTGTGTGGGGTATCGACGTCATCGGCATGGGTAGGCCGTCTGCTTCAAATGGTCATAGGTTTATCCTAGTGGCAATAGATTACTTTACTAAATGGGTAGAAGCTGAGTCGTACAAAACCTTGACCGCAGTTCAAGTTGCTCATTTCATTAGGAAAAACATCATCTATCGATATGGGGTTCCGCAGGCATTTGTATCAGACAATGGGAATCATTTTAAAGGCAGGGTTTTAGAGCTCTTCGAAGAATTCAAGATCCAAATCCATCATTCAACGGTCTATCGTCCTCAAACGAACGGAGCAGTTGAAGCGGCAACTAAGAACGTTGAGATAATCATCAAAAAGTCCGCGGAGTCCGCCAGGGATTGGCACGAGCAACTACCTCTAGCTCTTTGGGGATATCAAACATAGATCCGAACATCATCGGGGGCAACCCCCTATTCCTTGGCCTACGGGATGGAAGCAGTTCTCTCTATAGAACTCGAGGTGCCAACTCTGAGGGTCATGGTAGAATCAGAACTCTCAGAATCCGAATGGCTTAGTGGAAGATTCGTTGAACTCATGCTTTTTGACGAAAGGAGGCTCCGAGCCTTGTATCACGTTCAGGGGTATCAACGAAGAATTGCTCGGGCATTCAACAAGAAGGTGAAGTCTAGAGACTTGGTTGAAGGGGACATGGTCACAAAGGAGATTCGGGCACCAGTTTTCGACCCTCACGACAAATTCCAACCTAAGTGTTCCGGACCTTACATCATCAAGACCATCCTTTCTGGGGGAGCAGCTCAGCTCATTGATCTCGACCGCAACGAGTTCAATACTCTGCTCGTATCCTCTCAAATTCTGGGCAGTGAAAGTAGGGACTTGGAAGTCTTCGATCCCGGCTTGGTGAAGCCCTTGGCTCATTCCTAACTGATGAAGAATGCTACCGAGAATATGGAATGTGAAAGCGGTCAGTCCAGCTATCACCATTCTTTCGAAACCCGCAGAATTCAGGGCCATGTCTGGGATGTTCAGGGCCTCATGCCTCCAGGTGATCTCATTCGGTAGCATCTCTCTCATGAATGTATACCATTGATGCACGGACATTTTCGGGTAGATCATGCCTCGTTGATGCATTCGACCGGTTAGATGGGGCCAATTTGCTTCCGGCGCTATGAGTAGTCCCAATTTGTCAGACAGCCAGAGCTGTACGAGTAGAAAAACAAGTAAGGAGTCATATAAGGCTTGAGAGGAAAGACAAGTGAGAAGCTTCGATATAGCCTTAGCCGAGAGATGAGATAAAAAAATAGAACGTGTGAAAACCGGAAAAAGGTGAGTTGAGTGAGAATTTACCTGCAGTAGAAGCGGACTACCATCGAATACGTTTGTTTGGCCAGTAGAAACCAAATCCAAACCCATGAGTGTTTCGGCCAGAACCAGCGGCACCACGTTTCTTCGGGCACCCATTTGAGCAGCAACACTCACCAGCATGGGGTTGACTTGCCCATTCGGGGATACCAGTAAATAAGCGACCAGCACGCTAATTGCCAGAGCAAATCGACGCCGAGCCTGCAGGACCGTATGCTCTATGTTCCCTTCAGGCCCATACCACTCCATTAGGCACATGATGTTGATTTGCCCTACGGTTAACAGATTTTCGGCTGCTCCCCTGGTAATGTCAAGACTTGACTGTTGGAGCTTTGGTATGTTTTTTCTGTAAGGCGGCACGACGATCACACTCGAAGCAACTCCCTGGAGGTATGCTTGGAATTCCTCCACGGTCGGGCACATCTCGTTGACCCCAAACTTGAACACGTGAACCTCTGGGTCCCAGAATTGCAGGGCTGCCCTCAGAAATTTGGGACGGATCCTCACATTGCGGAGAAAACGGAAGGCGGCTAGCCCGTGGGACCGGAATGACAACCAATCTCCAGCAACAAAAGCCGTTAGCCACGGACTAATCAAGACCGGAAGGTTATTTACCATTTTGGTTTTTGTGGAAATATCAAACTGTGAAAGGGGTGTCTCTCATTTGCAGGGCATCGGTCTCTTTATAGCCAGGACGCAAAGGATATCCTTTTTTCCTAGGGGAAACACCCAAACAACGTGGCATCTTCTTCTTCAAAGCAAGGGTATCTGCAGGTTGCCCCAGAAGTACCCAGAGCAATTAAGGACGATGATAAGGCTTGTTGGTCTTAAAGATCTGAAGTGGTCAAATAAAGGTGGCCTGGCACGGACCAACCATCGCGCAATGATCTCATTCCCTTGCGCGAGTGAGTGGTCATCCATTCCATCGCGTGATAGACCCACTTCGTCGCGTGATGGTTCAGTCTGCAATTTGACAGATTGCACCAGCTACTGTCCAATTTTGGCCATTTTGGGTTCCAAGGTCTCTTTTGCAGTTTTTATGGTTCCAACAAGTCACTATGAGCATATACAACCGTGTCCAAGCATCGGATTCAAGATATTGTGTTTAACGAAGATTTTGGACCCTTGGCAGCCCGTTTCAAGTTCAAATGGCCATTTCGGGAGTTTGAAATTCATTTCAAAGGTTTACACCCCATTCTCTCATGCCGTACAGGTCATGGCAGCCTAGTATGACTGTGCGGAGGTGTCGGTTTCAGTCCGGGACATAATAGAGTCGTGCTTTTCATCTTGTGTCCACTTTGTGTCACTTTGTAGCACTTTTGGTCTAATTTGTATTTTAAGACGTGTTTCTTGGTTCCGTTGACTCGAGTAGGTTATTTTGCACATACATGATCTTATGGAAGCGTCAATTTTATCCAAATTAGAATATTTTGAGTTTTGGCTTATGAATGCCCGAGATTTCATTGTATTCCCCTGTATCCTCGTATCCTGGCTGTGTCCTAAGGTACATTCTTGTTTTTCTTCTGAGCTAGTTACGTCTGTACTTATATGTGTGTCTGTAAGCAGTCTCAGTACGTTATCAATGCAAGTATGGTATTTGTGGTCAACTTTTGTCTACTCTAATCCATTACAAGAGTAAATAAACTATGAAAATGCAAATTTTATAGCTAAGCCATGATCTATCCATGTCAAAATGAAGAAAACTACTGTAAGTACGGCGCTTCGGCCAATCGAAAGTCATCATGTCAACTCGGGTGCACTCGCCCATCAAGTCAAAAGGGCACGCAGGCCTCAAAAAGGTCTATCAAGTATCGGCTAAGGCACTCTGACCTTCGATCTATCTACACGGGCACGCAGGCCCAAAAGCAAAAGTCAAAAATGCAGAAAGTGAGATGAGGCTTCTCAGTAGCCCTCAGTCCTCCCCGAACCAGTCACCATCTCCATCGTCGTCATCATCGTCTCTCTCTTTAGGATCCTGCCTAAATCCGGGATCGTCCGCTGAGTCGTCAGAGCCGCTACTATTAGACGCGTCCTCATCCTCTCCTTCCTCCCCTTCTTCTTCTTCCTCTTCCCCCTATTCGTCCTCTTCCTCAGAGGCCTCGGGTAGGATCAGTCGTTTCTTGCGTACCGGCTCATCTTGTGAGGGCCTCTGGCACATCTTCAGTTGGTACCTCTCCTCTGCGCAGGCCACGGCCTCTCGGGCCGCCTCCTCACTCGCGGTAGGTGGCTGTGAGCCTTGCGTGGTCTGATAGTGAGTGGAGGAGTAGAAGTCATAGCCGCTAGCTTCTTTTGTGGAGGGTCCCTGGCGCTTTTCCTCCTAGGAGTGGCCCGTCCTTGTGCCTTGCATTATAAATTTTTGTGCATTAGTATACATTGTGCATATTGTGTGATTGAAAAGCAGGTACGTTCAATTCCCAGTCAACAGCAATCAGAATATGCTATGTATCGGGCAAGTGTGCACATATTTGGTATCGAATGCAGGAATGTATCGAATGCAGGAATGTATCGTTTTTCTGAAAGAGATAACTGAGATCTTTGAGCCGCCAGTGGTGGATAGCGCAAGTCCAATGGCAAGCCACTTGCCGCTCTCCTTATCACGTTCTCCAATGCAAGCATGCGCCGAACAACCTCGTTCACCCACTCATTGGGCACCTGCAAAAATGATTTGAACATGAGCAATTGGGTAATGTTTCAAACTTTATGGAAGTACAGTAATGGAGGCTACAGTGTCTTACCAGCACGGTAACGGGTGTAGGCTCAACTCTGGCAGGGGCTAGGAGTAGCTCAGCTGGATTACCTTGAGAGTCTACCACTGCTATGTTCCATGACAACTCTGGTGGCCCACCTCTCACTGGTCCACTCGGACCCCGCCTCACACAACTCTCACCACTACTCTATCTCCCAGTAATGGCTCTCCTCTCCTCAGCAGCTTCGCGAGCCTAACTCCGGACCTCTCTGAACTCTCGCACTCTCAATGGCCCCGCCAAGCGCTCCCTCTGGTAAGTCGCATAGTCCATGCCAGGACGCAGATGACGTGTCAAGTCAGTATCGGGCTGCGTAAAGATCTCCAGCTCGGCCAAAGTGTACTCACCTGTGTGTGAGGCCCGTGGTGGAAGTGGTCCAGGTACCTGGAACCCTGCATAGCCAAGTGATTGGCGTGTCACTCGGTCACCCAAGTACCACTGCCAACCAAAAGCTGACTCCAACAACACCCTGCTCGTTGTAACAACCCTGCTCCGAGTCAGGTACTCAGGCTCCGGCTCTGCCACCCTCCAGGGATCCCACTCGATCTGCACAGACGAACGACACAAATATCGATCAACGACAGCATTGAAGCAATAGAAAGGGATGCATATTTCTATTTTTTTAGAGTTTCATGTTTACCTGTGAGGGTCGGAGCTTGTCTAGGTATATCCTGAAGCCATTCAGGTCACCTCTCCCTCTCTTCTCTCCCATATTCTTCTTGCTCTAGATATGAGCACGCGGGAGGACCCCCAAGTCTAGACTCTTCATCACCAGACGACACATGTTCAAAATCTCGTAGGCCCAGAGCTGCATGGTTATCAACAGATCAAATCATCAGTACATGTAAGAATGTTATTGGACAGGTTGAACTATCGAAATGAATGCAAGGATAAATTGAAAGTATGCATTACTCTATCAAATCATACCTCCCAAATCCGCCAGTACCCAACAGTGCTCATCTTCGTCCTCGATGAGTATCCCAGACAACCATAAGTTGCGCCAAGCACCGCTCCTCCCCAGTCAAAGCGAGAGGCCGTCCTTAGGTCCCTCAGTGCATGCAAGTACGATAGGTGGACCTTGCTACACCTGTTTGGGTACAGGGTAGCACCAAAAAGGTATAGCAAGTACGCTCGGGCCATTTGCTCCACCTCCTGCTCAGTCGTCACCTCCTTTTTGAGGTATCTGGTGAACTGTCCATACCTCGCCATCCCCTCCTCAACCTTGGGCACTCCCCCCAAGAACCACTCCAAGGCTACCCCGTCCTCCTGAATGCTCGAATCAAACGGGATAGGATCGCCCACAACTCTCAAGCCTGTGATCGCCGCAAAGTCAGTAGGTGTCACTATCATCTCCCTGGCCGGTAGGTGAAAGGTGTTGGTGGTATCCCTCCACCTCTCTGCAACTGCAACCAGAACAGCATGGTCATTTCTGACCGAAGTAAGGGTCTGTATAAACTCCCCGAAGCCTGCCTCGTTCACCAACTGCCTCACCCTCTTAGGCAAACTCTGGTACAACGCCAGAGAGCTGCACGCACCCCCGAAACCTCTAATGTCTCTTTGCCTCGCTCTCTCCTGCATTAGACATGGAAACAAGCAACAAGAGACATATCAGTATGCAGGATTTTTCATTTTCAAGTTCTAGGTAATCAATGCAGTCTGACAACAGATGGTTGGTTCAAGTTATTATGTTTCATGCATGGCATTTGACGTGAAACTATGGTATCACCTTTCAAGTCTACTTCAAGGATCGCTATACATCTTTCAATATTCAAGTATACAGTGAATTTGAATTTGAAACCGCAAAAAGGAGGGGGATTTTCAGAAATTTACCTCACACCAGCTGCTCGAAATATGGGTATCAGGGTCTCTCAGGACGAGCTCAGAGTTGTATTCCGCCTGCCGTGGCCTGTATGCTGCAAAACCCGACGGTACGAACAAGTGAGGAACAGGAAACTCGTACCCCTCTGCCGAAAACGGAACTCGAGTCAAACTCTCTGCCTCCGACACCGCTGTCACCCTAGAACCGTGTACCCTAGCTCCGACCCTCTCCTTGGTTTCTGCATCTCTCAAAACCTCTTCCTTGGTGGCTCTCTCCCTTTCGGCTCTCGCCGTAGCCTCTGAAGTGGCTATCTCCCGCTCTCGCTCCTCTTGAGCCTCCAAAACGGCGGCCCCTATCGCAGGGTTATCCTCCAAAAGTCGGGCGAGTTCTTCGTCGCTCAAGAGCTCTGCGACATCCTGTTTCGTGATTGGCCTGTGGCCCGACGATGTTGCCGCTGGCCGGAAGAGCACATCCTCCTCTCTGTAAGCAGGCGGAACCTCGCTGCTCTCTCTTTCCTCGGTCGCCACACCTTTACCCCTCGCCAGAACTCTCGGCGGAGTTTCACTCGGCCCGACACTATCACCATCGGTACCCTTACTGCCTGTACCCTCGGAACCACCGCCGACTACCACTGAACCGCTCACGACCATGCTCGGATCCAACGGTTCTACTACAGGCCCCATGACCCCGACAACCTTCGTCGCGCGACGATCTGGTTCCGTCGCGCGATGCTTGCCATCATCTCCGACCTCCTGTTCACGGCTTTGTTCGCCCTCGCCGCTACCTGTGGCCACTGCACCAGCACCCACGACCTCTTCTTTCACCATTTGATCTGTTGTTTCGATCTCCATGGGTCCTCCCTCGTCCTTTGGACGATCAACTACCCCTCGTCCACCGTCTTCATTGCCATGATCCGCCATGAGTGTGCTTGCATGTTGGGTTTGTTGATTTTCGTGGAGAAATTGAAGGTTTGGGAGAGATTGAGAGAGTTTGAGAGTGGAGAGGAGTTTCAAAATTTTGAAACTGCTGCAAACTGGTTTTCTGTAGCGTCCCCGGGAAGAAAAGGGGAGAAAACAGGTGCGGGCCGGGTCTAGGTTTTTGCAGACCTGAGCCCTAACAGAACACCCTCGCGCGCTAAAGTGGCTCCATTGCGTGATGATATGGTTGGGTCTCTAGGCCCAATTCGTCCTCTATTCGGGCCCGATCGTACTTATCCTTTCTTACGGAGGCCGATGGTTTATTGTTACGGTGCCGCAACGATTTTGGTAATGATCATGAATTACGTGATCTCCGAAGCCAGAATGATTTTATATCCCCAGCAGCAGTCTGCCCCGCACGGTTGTCCATTTTCAATCAGCAACGATCCATCCGTCCATTTTTTAATCAACGACGATCCATCCGTCCAATTTCCAATCAGCGACGATCCATCTGTCCAATTTCAATCAACGACGATCCATCCGTCCAATTTCCAATCAGTGACGATCCATCCGTCCAATTTCAATCAGCGACGATTCATTCGTCCAATTTCCAATCAACGACGATCCATTCGTCCAATTTCAATCAGCGACGATCCATCCTTCCAATTTCAATCAACGACGATCCATCCTTCCAATTTCAATCAACGACGATCCATTCGTCCAATTTCCAATTAACGACGATCCATTCGTCCAATTCTCAATCAGCGACGATCCATCCGTCCAATTCTCAATCAGCGATGATCCATCCGTCCAATTCTCAATCAGCGACGATCCATCCATCCAATTTCCAATCAGCGACGATCCACCCGTCCAATTCTCAATTAACGACGATCCATTCGTCCCATTTCCAATACGCGACGATCCATCCGTCCAATTCATTCGTCTCCCAGGAGTGCTTGCGTCAGCAACTGGCCAGCTCCCTAATCCTTTGGTGCACAGTATTTGTATATACTTGCTCGCACTTTTTGTTTAATCGGCTTTTGGATAAATTAGATGGGTGTCTAGAAATCTTTGACGTTACCCGTACCAGCCAATGGTTCTCTGCGTGCTGTCAAAGAGGAGCTACTGTAGACACCCCAATCTGATCTCCCAATCGTTTTACTTCGTTTTTCGGTTTCTTGTTTCCTCGATGATGAATCAGGTCGAAAACAGTCTTGAAAATGAAATGGCTTGAGCATGGAGTGTGTGTAACCTATCCTTAGCCCTCAAACCCTTAAGATCGAGCCCCGACCTCAGGTTTGACTGTCACATGACCTACTAGGTCTCTCGCGCGATGATTTACTTGCCAGGTGGTGGTCAAAGTCAAAGTTTGACTGTTCACTATCGTGAGGCTAGTTGAACACTCACACGATGGAGCCACTCCCTCGCGCGATGGTCAACACCTGTCATTTTCACCTTTTTCCAGTTGGATTGTGTGATGATCAGGGAGCTACAGGCCTGTGTAACCCCGTTTCGTCGACTGGACAGTGTTCTGCAGCGATGCCCTTGCACCACCTCTCCCCCACTCTCCCATCACCTTTGGCACCCCACTTCTCTACCAAGCAACCACAACCAGCCTTGTTGGCTGGTTGTATACCCTTGTAGAACCACCAACCAAGCCCTTTTCCTTCTCCTATAAATGCACCATTGCCCTTTCTTTAAAAGGATTACAAATTTTTTCAAAGAAAAGAAAGACATACAAGCCCAAGCACGCTTCATACTTCATCCACTCAAATCACTCCCACATACTCATTTTCCAAGCCACACCATCGCATTCAAGCCATTTTCAAAGCACTCAAGCAAAGGTATAATCCCTACTGTTTACTGTTTTGATCCCTGAGGGGGGCTGACAGGGGCAAGGCTGGTAATCAAAACCAGTCCTGGTCCTGAAGCCAGCAAAGTTACAAGTTACTGTGGACCAGCACTCCCACGCGCGAGATACCCACTACATCGCGCGACTGTTTAAGCCAGTACGATACGGTTCTCGTGGGGATGGTATCTTGGTCCTTTTTTATTTATATGATTTTCTGCTTTCTTGTGAAAAATACTTAGAATATTCCACTATTTTGCATGATGAAATCAATTAGTTAAATTCGTTTTGCACTTTTAATTGTTCTGAAATGCCCCTGGGTTGCTTCTGAATATGTCTCAGAGCCCAGGCATGCAATGCAATTCCTGGAAGTCGAGTCATGACACTCGTGCGATGAATTGACTCCGTCACGCGACTGTTAGCCTATTTCCAGTGGTTGCCCTTGCATGGGCAGTTAGATTCTTGGCCCTCGTTTTAATATCCCCCATTGTTTAGGGGTTGCACCTTATTTTGGTTGATCTTGTTTGTAATAATTATTTATTTTCAGCACATATAAACTGCTTTGGTTTGACCCTGGGTGCACTGGTCCTTCCAGAGCCTAGAAGGGATAAAATTCAACCTGTTAAAGAATATCAATTCTCGCACGATTGTATGGGTCTGTCGCGCGATGGTGGACTTACATGCATAAAAATCCATGCATGTAAGCTGGCCATTGTTTGTGCCAAATTCATATAAGCACGCTGTTTTGATATCCAATTACAGTGTTAAATTTTATCTCATTTATTTTTCGCCATTTCATCTGTTCATGTCATTGCCTATCACATCCTGCAAACTATTACAGTTTTAAATCCCTTTTAACTGTTCCCCCGCCCTAATTGGCTAAAAAAAATTGATTAACCAAACGAAATCGCAAACACCTTTCGCAAATGCCTAAAGTAGAGACCGATCTCCGGATTGGGCGAGAGGGGTGCCATAAAACCCTTCCCCTTTCGTAACCTGGTTCCCGAACCCAGATATGGTTATGACGGACTGGTTCCTTAACCTCTTCAAATCAAACAATGTGGCAAGTGCTTCGAAATACGGTTCCTTGGGTGTCGGACCTTCAAACCCGAGTGGCGACTCTGTATTTTCGAGAGCGCTTGTCGTCCAGCTTTAAAGCGCTCCTGCAAATCGGCATTTTCTCTTTAGGAAGGGAACGAAATCCTTTCCTTTAAAGAAAAGAGGGCACGCATGCCCACAGAATGTAGTAATAGTCCAATGTCATAATATTATTCACGAAATGCCATAAGTTCAATGTCATCATAGGTTGGATTCATATTCTAGGGAATCCAAAAGCATGCAACACTTCAAAAATTGCACAAATATCAATCGTGTGTGTGTGGAACTAATTAGATGCATGCAACATGTAGAGTATTCACAATTATTCAATGAGTATCAGTACCAGAAACCGGTACACTACAAATATTAATCACCCTTGAAGTAGTTTTGGACTAAATAACCTATTATTTAGGATACCAAAATGCAGAGAAAAACACGGTATTAAACATGTTTTGTTCTTAACATGTTTCAATAGTATCCCTAGTGTCTGAGTAGGAAAATATAATAGAAAAATTAGATGCATATTAAGTCATGTTAGACACGTTTCAGAGAGTGTCGTGACATGGACAAGTGATGGTCAACGCGCTCGTGCTTCTTAAACAGGTTAGGGAAGACGATGACGTGGACAGAAGAGGTAATGACTTGGATGCTAGCAAGGACCAACCAAAAGAGGACATGGCAGATGCTGAATATGATGTGGAGCATGAGGTGGAACATGGGGTGGGAATTAATGATGATCACATTCAAAGGCCCAAGCCACCTGTGGAAAGCACTTCCCAATACAGAAACAAGCATGGCAGCAGCAACAATTATTACACCAGTTGAGAATATCCAAAATTCTCTTCTACCAAAGTCGGCTGATGTATTAGCCCCAAATGCAGGTGTAATCAATATTGTTTCAAATTCAATTACATCTTCCCACAACTTGGACTCTTTTGTTCAAGACTCCAAAAGCCCATCAACAAATGAATCTTCTAAAAGTGAAATTTCTAGTGCTAAAACCGAAGATGAAGAAGCCCATTTTAGTAACCAACTGGATCAAGAAGTTACTGGATACAACTTTCCAACAGTGATTGGATCTGACTGCAACTTTCATCCATCTCAACTGAAAGGTATTTTGCTCCTACTAGATCTCAACCCAAGTCAAAGTGCCATCAGGAAAACTATAAAAAGCCAAAACTATGAAGAATGCATGAGCTCAAGTGAAAGTGGGCATGAAGACTCGTTCATTTCTAATGAGGCTTGTATGTGACTTCTAAAAACCCTGGATGTACCCTTTGTCAAGTTTTAATAAATTTTTCACCGATCAAAAATAAAAAAGTCGGGACACTTGTCTCATCTCTTGCTAACTCAACCTTTACAAAATTAGAATCAGGACATTGTGTAGGGCAGGGAGAATGGCACCAGCTGTTTGCAATCCAGCATTTGAACTGTCTTCATGCTGCTTTGCTGCTATTGTAATGTGTTCACTGATATTGGAAGCTAGCAGCCTATGGCAGCTGCTTTTCATGTCAAATGATGTATCTTGCTGCTGTCCTATCCTGTGTCAAGATGTATCATGGTGTATCAAGCTATTTTTTCATGTCAAGGTGTATCAAGTTGTTTTCCTATGGCGCTCTTCACGGCTGCTGTTGCAGTCCGTGAGGCTTGCCTGAACCTGCCCAGGTTGCTACAGCTGCTGCAGCTTGAGACTTGTCTGCTGCCTTGCTATTTTGATGGCCTGCTGAATTATAGCAAGCCATGCTAGTTGCCATTACCATGAAGTTGGTAGTTTTGTCCAAGGAATGGTCCAAGGCCTCATGGTTGCACTTAGGGACTTGAGGTTACCAGATCATGCATGCTCTTCATTGGGAAGGGGAACAGTCTCACCCTTGGAGGTAAATGACGTGCATACTCAAATTTTAAATTTGAATGTGGGCCAACAAATTAGAATTGGGCTGAATTTCCATTTGACCAAGAAAAAAATAAAATAAAAGAATTGGGCTACCAAGTGACCAGCTCCCCCCTCATTTGTCTCTCTCTTAAAGTTCCAAGAAACTTGCCACAAAGTTCTGGTCATGAGTCTAACTTAAGCATTGCACCATACAATAGATCATTATGCACGCAATTAATTGCTAGAAGCTATGTTGCTTATTAGGCTACACCTAAAGGGTAAGAGGAAAGTATCCCCACTTGGAAACAATGGAACGCCAACTATTTAGCAGGTTAAAAGGACTCATACCTGCGGTACCAATATTCCAAGTCAAAAGTCCATCAAACTGGCTGTTGAACACCCCCGGAATCCGTAAAATCTGCCAAGATAACGAGGATCTTTAGTCAGTACATTTTACATCCAAAATTCAATGGGCAGAGGGCGGGAATTTGCATTTTGCAGTTTCCATATCAAAGAAAAATAGTTGGATGGATCTAATGAGCACATTTCACGAAAAAAGAGCAAGATTTCACATCGATTTGAATGCACATGCACAAAATACTTAAGGTCTGGGCTAAAAGAGATAGTCAGCCAATCTAGCCGTTAACTAAATCTAAAAAACACCCACAGAAACGTGACAGAAACTAAAGAAACTCAAAGTTACATTTATTCAATCCACAACACCATGAAATTGAAAGAAAAATGGAGCCGAGAAGGCAAATATCTATTAGTTGAAGAAGACTGACTCTACCTAACAATGGTTGTTGGCATCGGATGTATCACACCTTCTGTTGGACAATTCATAGCAAACCCTCCCTTTCTGGGTCAGGTTAAGAATTAGGGCATTGCGCGACTTAAATAAACAATGACCCAACAAAAACGGAATATATGGTAAATCTTGGACTAGGTGGTAATAAATATGTTTCCTTAAAAGTCCTCCAATGTGAAAAAGTAATGCAATGTGAAGAAGACATATTACCAAGTTGATGTAGGTGAACTCCCCATGTCCATTCTTGAGGCAAGTTTTTCGTATAATGTCTCTAGGCGATTTGTTTTCACAGTTAAGAGTTGTTGGTAGACCATTGAGAGATGACCTCCTTAGTTAATTCTTCTGCCCTTCTTTCAGCTACCTGTACCCTTTGTTCAGCCACCTCTGCCCTTCGTTCTGTCTCATCTGCCCTCTTTGTACATTCTTGTAGTTGTCCACGCATGACATGTGCTACCTTGATTGATGTGTCGGGTCTCACTCCGTAGCCAAGACCACATACATATCCTATTGCACGACCAAGGACTTTGTCACATATCTGATCCTTTGTCATAGGTGTCTCACCTTCTGGCACAGGCTGGTTCTCTAGTATTATCAAAGACAAAACTATAGTTAATTTGCATTTTAGCATAAAATATTGTAATTAGTCCACTAGAAGAAAACCGGACGTACATAATTCTTTTCAGCACCATCAGAAGTCCAAAACCCATTCTTGCAATGAGTCGCTTTATAAAACCCGATCCTACCCATCTCACTTTCTTTTTGCGTGGCATATGCAAGTAAAATAAATATGGGTATAATATCTTTCTAACAAAAGCAAATTATTTTAGATATCTTTTCTGCAGTTTGTATAAAAATATCCTACCAATTCTTCTCGACGTCGTACAAAAGACTTTGATCCGCAACAGTGAAGAACTTTCATGTTAGATCGTTTGATTGTATTTGCTTTACTCTTCTCCTGCATTGAACATTCAAAAATGAGAACACATATTCACCTCGGTGGGTTTCTTTCTAATTAATGTAAGCTCATAGGTTATATCTTACAATATATTCTTTTATCTTCATATAATCGATTCTAATAGTTGGGATCTATTTCAGCATCTGGGTGCTCACGAGCCTTTTCTATTGTGGGAAATGACTTGACGCGACGGTATAGTTGATGACGGTAGTCAGAGTAATGTCCATGCAGCATGTAATCAGCAACGGCTTTGACGTGTGGGTGGCTGAAGTCTACATCACACTCCTCCTATTTACAACAAATTTGTAATCAAAATTACAATACGAGAAGCTATATATTCAAGGTTAGACATGCTTGAGGGTCCTGAAGAAATTACAAGGGTTGCTACAAATATTCATAAGATACATAAAAGGTGACAAACACAAAAATCTTAAGAGGTAATTGCAATAAGAAAAAAATGCATAACATAATTGAATGCAACATTTCTCCTTTCTCTTCTCTTTTCTTCTCTCTTTTTTTTTGGGTAAACAAAAGTACCATATTTTTGTATGAATGATTACTTACAGCAAGACGAACAAACATTGGCTCCTTGTCTTGATCTGTCATGTTTTTCCAATATGGGATACTTAAATTCGCAAACATTCGACATACAACACCTACTTTAGTTGTATAAACTTAAGCATTTTGTCCCATTGGTTTCCATTTGTCATCCAGAAAGCACACACCACCTATTTTCCCTTCAGTTCGCAACCTCTTTTGGACTCCAAGTCCTCGTGCTATTCCTCTAGTTCTCTTTGTATTGGATTGAGGACGTCCACCCTTACGAGGTTTTCTCGGTGCCGTGCAGTTTAATCCTGTGATAGCAAGCATATCAACATGTGATAGACATTTTTTTTCAATAGCAGAAAATCTTATTTTATTAACCTTTGAAACTTAAGCTCAAGGCTACAATATACTAAGGGAAAATTTCAAAATGACACCTGAACTTTCACTCAAATGTCACCAAAACACCTAGATTTTATTTTTTTTCAATTAAACACCTGGACTTACAAAATCTCCAAAATGAGGCACCTGCCGCTAGCCTCCATCCATTCCGTCAACAAAATTGCTGATGTGGCACACATCACCCATTAACTAGCCCCACTTTACATGTTAGGAAGTAAAAGACATGCACACAATGAAAACCCACCCTTTCACTGCGCTAGATCCATCGTCGCTTCCACTTCTTGAACCTTCCTAATTTCCTCTACTTTCCCATCAACCGAATCCACAATTTCTCCCAAATTCTGTTCGATTTCTTCATCAATCATTGATTCTGAAACTAATCCTTGGAATCAGGCTTGACCTCAGATGTGGGTCCCTCCTCTGTTTCTCGCTCCCCCCAACCTCTCAGCTCCATTGCCATCTCTATTTCTCGATCCTCTCCGACCTTCTCAGCTATGGCCATCCTCTATTTCTCGCCCCCTTTCGTCTCTAACTTTGACTTTTTCACACCATCCGAACCGAAAAGACCCGACCCATTTGTTGAAACCGGAGGAAAACGATTTGGGTTTGATTTGTTCAAAGAAATGGGGGCAAAACAGATTTTAGGGCAAAATAAAATGGTTTTGACCCACAGGTAGGGGCGGCGCGCAGTTTGGAGGAAATGGGTCGGTGGGCTCCAACTTGGTCGTTGCCAGTGACTTTAGGAGAGGACGGTTCATGGGTCTCGATTGCAGGTGTTCTTCTTAAGATGAACATTGGGCTGGAACGCGATTTGCCTCCGCTTCGACCATCGAAATTGCTCCTAAGAAACCTCATCAGTGGCGGTGGGAACTTCTCTGACTAGTCTAGTGAAGGGGACTAGATTGGAGGTTTGTGGGGTTTTTATTTATTTATTTTTTTTGATCTGTGGAGTTTTGATTGTGCGCACAATTAAAAGGTGAAGAAAAGTGGAGTAGAGTAGTGTTGGGTTGTGATTGTGTGCATTTCATTTGCTTCCTAACATGTGAAATGGGCCCACTTAATGGGTGAAGTGTGCCACATCAGCAATTTTGTAGATGGAATGGATGGAGGCTGACGGCAGGTGCCTCAATTTGGGGATTTTGTAAGTCTAGGTGTTTAATTGAAATAAAGTGAAGTCTAGGTGTTTCTGTGACATTGCAGTGAAAGTTCAGGTGCCATTTTAAAATTTTCCCAAATACTACATAGAAGAAACCAATTGTTTCCATTGCATCTAAGAAGAGGGAACGGAAACAACGGAGCAAAGATATGAAACTAAGACTATAACAAAGCTTGCCCTATGCTCAGAGCAGCTTCAAAATGAAAATAGCACTATGCTATGACAGAATTTTGTAATATGGAATTTGGAGCAGAAAAAGAGCATAATAGGTTGCAGTTCGGCAGCTTTGAAGCCACTGAAAGGCGAGCACAGCTATGAACAACCAGCTTGGACCAGCTGAATAATATCAGTCGGCCATGAAGCCTAGCAACCAAAGTTGGTAGCTCAACTACCGGATTGCATTTTCTAGACAAAATACTAGCAGATATTAAAGCAGGACTGCACACAAAGCAGTAGCAAAACAGAATCCATAGGAAACAGTAGCAGCAGTTAACTGCTGCCATTACTGCAATCAGCGGACAGCAACAAAAGCCAATACAGGCAATCACAATTCAGAACTGGACAACAGCAGGCGAGGGATAGACAGCCCCAAAACTGGCCAGCAACAAAACTGGACAACCAGCTACGGTCATAACAAAAGAGATACCATAGACAACTACGGACATGCCTCCTAGAAAAGCGTAAACACTCCAAGGGACAATCCCCAAGGATAGGTCAACAAAAGAATTAATAGCGGTTGACTGCTACTCATCATACCATAGGCAAAAAATAGCAGACAGTGATTCCAATGATGAACCAATGCAACACAAATGGTGCACAGCATATCCAGGACACAACAGAAAATGGGAATTACAACAAAAGACTTCTCACTATTTACTCCTCACACCTTGGGAGATCCCACTAGAAAATGAGCAGGAACAATTCATGAACAAAGCTAACTGAGAAATTCTAAAGCTTTTAACTGCTCACTCTACCCTCCATCGGAGCCTAATTCATTAACCTTCTATATGCACTAGGGTGAGCCTCATCTCCCTCACCTCTCTCTCATAAGATGCCTCCTTCTAAATATTACCTCCTCTTACAAGAAGATTGGGCTCAAACACTGTAGAGACCCGTATTTTTGGAAATTGTTTAAAGGTTTTATCAATATTAGAATATTGAATAAATATAAAATTTGTTGGATTTATGTGATATGGGGCATAAAAGATAAGAATTGAAAGTGGAGGGAGTGCAAGTGTGATTAATGTGTGTGTCCTAGTATATATGGGTGTGTGGGGGAGTCCAGGGGATTAAAAACCCCAATCCCACTCTCTCTCTAACTCCCGATCTCTCTCCCTCTCTCGGTTCTCTTTCTCTCTCTCACTATTCCACCCAAATTCCACCAAAACAACTTAAAGTCTATTCAAACCGACATTCAATCCTTCTTCTACATGCATTTTGGAGCATGGGTTGTGCCGGATCGAGCTCAAATGAGGTGTATTGCTTTTGGTGCTGACTTTGGAAGCTAGGGCTCAATCTCCCTTTGGGTTTGGTCTCCAACTTCGAGGTAGGGAATGCAAAATTCAGCATTTTGGCAAAACTTCGAACGGGCATAACTTTTTCATCCGAACTCTGTTTTGGGCAAATTTTATATCGAAATTCATGTACCAGAAATGTACTTTCCAATGGTGGTGGTCTCATATCCTAATTCCTAACCGATAAGATTTGCTAGCCAAAATAAGATAGATATGTTCGTATACATTGGGAAATCCTTTTTCCTTATAATCGTTTGGGTGAGACATAGGTGTTCTTAGGTTCACCTGAGTACTAGTTGAATGGTTTGACAAGGCTAGTGGTATACTTAACGGTTGGTAGTGGTCATTGGGCTCCGTATGATCGTTTGACACCGAAACGAGGGTTTAGAGAATATAAGGGACGTAGGTGGGTGAATGTTGTATGTGTTGACAAGCGATGTGAAAAACGAACATGTAGAATACTCCCTTGAGTTAAACAATGCTAGGCGTGGATACATGAAACATTTCCTTGTGTTTGATATGTGGTACACCTCTTACGTAACTTATACGATTTTACGAGTTGTAAGGTGGAAATCTATGAATCGTTGTGAAAGATTATCTTTTGATATGTGAGTGCTTGTACGGTGATGAGAAACCAATAACGTAATGAAAGCGAGTTGATCGAGATGAAATTATCTATACTACTTCTATGTGAATAAGTCTTCATTGTGAATTCATTATATGTGATTGAGATGAATGGCTAAATTGTAAAGTGTATCAGGGGAATTGTGGTATGGTGACCTATGATGTGTGACTTGAATTAGCTCCATTAGTGAGGGAGGTACTAGTGGAGAGTATCGGGATTCCTTAATTGGCCCGGCAAAAGCTTTTGCTCATGATATAGAATGACGAGGAAATTGTGATACGATGTGAATGAAAATGGGCTATCATTGTGAAAGTGTAAGTGGTATAAAAGATATTGGCGTTGCGATTCTTTGATTACGATAGTTTCATAAGTCAAGATATCGGATTGACAATTCGAAGTAATATGAGGGACAGTGGCAGTCATGAGAAAATCGTATAGATAGTAAGTCCTTGTGGTTGAATTAGAGTTTTGGTGGGTAGTCACGGTACTTCTTTTATGTCATCGACATTGGGACAATTACTAGTCCTGTTTCGTTTCACCTTTGAGATACCGTACCTTGCTTCTGTTATTCATTCTACCATCATCCCATTCGTATATAATAGTTGTGTAGATTTCTCTACTGGGCACGTGTTTGCTCAACCTATCATTTTTCAGGTATGAACCCGGAGCAGTAACATGGAGCGAAGTGCATACATTCAAGTGCATATTTTCGAAAGAGGTGGTAAAAGAGACCTATGGACATTTTGATAAAACGCATTTTGGGAATGTAATGGAACCTGAATTTTTTTTTATGATGTAATATATTCAAACTCTTGGAGTTGGATTTATAATTTAATGATTAGAACATGGTGAATTCTTTTGGGGTATTATGTAAGATATTGTGAGGAGTTTTATTTACAAAAATCGAGGGCGTGACAAACACTCAGCTCACAGGTTCACACAAAATCAACTCTTGTACATAGCATATTCGTAGTCTAATCTACTTTCTAAGTTTCCATTCCAATAATCAGAACATCATCACATCACATTCCACATCTGTATTATTCGGCAAAGAAAAAGACTAACTAACAACTAAAGACCCCGAGAAACAAACAACTACGTTGGCAAGATACCAACCAAACAAAGAAACAGACTAACTGAAAAAAAAGAGGAACCATTATCCAAGATCAAAACCAAGAAAATGCAGTAGCAAAGCATAAGAAGAATTGGTCCCCTCGACTGTCAATGAAAACTAAGTAGAACTGGTCCCTTAACCGTCCATGAAAACTAAGCAGAACTGGTCCCTTAACTGTCCATCAAAACCATTACCAAAACAGCTTCTCAATATTCACAATTTCCTATAGCTGTACCAAGAAATTTGGATATTACTTTTTTGTTACGACTCTAGGTACATTCGTTTGTGAAATTTACATATACATTATATCCGTCCAGATGATAGGCTATCAACACAACAACCAAAAATTAAAAGAACTATATATATTTCATACCCTCATTGTTGGTGGCAATACATGGAAGCTGAGTAGGTTGGGCAACCCCCATGGACATGCCCTCAACATGATCAGTTGAAGGTTGTGTTGGTGGAGTTGAGGTTGCTCCCTCGATGATATGCCTCTCTTCTCGAGTTCCTTGCGAGTCTCTCAAAATACGATTACCAAAACCACCTTTCTTCTTTTGTCTAGTTGTACATTTGACTTGAATTAAAAAAAAATAGATTATTAGTACGTTACTAGAGTCATTTTTCAGAAACTATTCAGTAAAAAATTGTGAAAAAGAGTGGACATAATGCAACAGCTGGCCTTTTAATATGCCAATGACTATCCTAGATATATATTATGCGTTTGTATTTGTAACGACCCGGATTTTTGCCCTATATTTTTTTTAATACAAATTTCAAATGTTAAATACTAATTCAATAATTAATTAGATTGAATAACTAAAATACATTATCATGTGTATAATTGATATTGCTTACAAACTTGTATAGAATATATATTATGCTATAGAAATACATGGATCCATACTCATCCCTTATCCTTCCTAACTACACCCTAAAAACTCTAACTAAAATTAATATTTATCCAAATAAAACCCATACTTCCCACGTTCCCACACTTCATTCCCCACCCCTCCTCTACAAAACTAATTGCCTCTCCACTCTCTCATGTTTTTCGGTTGAGATAGTGGAGAGAGGAAAATAATTACTCCTCCCTCTCCTGTATTTCTCCACCCTCAATTTTCATATTTCCCTTTTTCTTTCAACAGAGGGAGAGAGTAAAATTCCTTTCACTTTCATTTCTTTTCTACCGAGAAAAAAAAAAGAAAGAAAGAAGAAGAAACAAAAAGAAAGAAGAAGAGGAGGAAGAAGACCACCACTAGAATTCCTTCATTTGCCGCCAAAAAGTTCCGCTTTCGAAACCACCGATTTCGTCCATTGTAGCTAGAACTCGGAGGACCAAGATAGATATCTCATTACCCTTTAACTCTAAGTATATTGAATGTATCATTAAGTATTATCATGGCTTGGATCAAGACCATGCAAAGAGAAAAGCCGAAACTAACAAAAAATGGTTCGAACGTGCCGAGCACCTCACGTTTGTGACTCAGAGCCTTATGGCCGCAAGAACTCTTTTGAACGGAATCTAGTTAATTTCTAAAACAATGCTTGATTTCATGTCATGAATACTCATAATTTATTATATCTTTTATTCAATTACATTTGTTTACCAGTTATCTGTTAATCCTTATTAATCTAGCACTGAGTTAGTTAATCCTTGACGTGATGTTAATAAGCTTTAATTGGTAAAGCATTATAATCTAATATACACTTACGTAAGAGCATATTTGTTTTGTACTAAGCACTGGATTTTTATATACTTGGTAGTATTAGATATATAAGAGATTTAAAAGATAATGTAAAACACCCAAATTTGAAGAAGTCTAGTAGCTTTCACTGAAACAAGGTAGTTAATTAAAAAAAATCAGGTTTAGTGAAATTGCAAAAAGAAACCTAAACTTATTAGTTACTATTAAAGTAACCCTACAACCACGTGGACCTCTAACTAGGAGTAGGGATCAACTTCTGGATGCGTTCTGCAAACGTCACCCTCCAATCTTTTATGGGGAAGCGAACCCTAGTGCTGCAGAAGCATGGATCAAACAAATCTCCAAGTACCTAGAAGTACTTAATGTGGCCAATGCGGGGGACCACATTGCCTTAGCAACATTTCAGATGCAAGGGGAAGCAGATCGTTGGTGGGATTTGGTCAAGACCACTCACAATTTGACAACTATGACTTGGCAGATGTTTGAAATCCTTTTCCTAGAAAAATGCTTCCCAGCACCTATGAAACAAGCCATGGCCCAGGAATTTATGGACTTGAAGCATCGTACCTTGACAGTAACCCAGTGTACTGCCCGTTTTGAAGAATTGGCACGTCATGCTACTACAGTGGTACCCACTGATGTTGCAAAAGCTAGGAGGTTCGAATGGGGTCTGTCCCCCTCTATTCGTACTAGTGTGGTTTCTCATGAGTATCCCACCTATGCACAGGTGGTGAGATGTGCACTCATGATGGAGCGCGAGAAATCTGATACAAAGTCAACGTGGGAGGCGTAAGGGAAGAATGGCCCCTCATCTGGAGGACCAATTCGCAACAATAATAAGGAGTTTGATACACCCACATCCTACCCTCACCCATAACAATCTAACCAACCCTGGAAGTACCCAAATCAAAAGCAAAGCCAGAACCATGACCAGGGAGGCAGATGCTACCACTGCAATGAGGTAAGTCATTACAAGTTTGCCTGTCCTCAACTAAATGAATCTAGAAGTTCCAGAAATGGAGGACAACAGGCACCAACAAAATCAATCAATTTTGGAAATCAACAAGGAGGTTGGAATCACCCAAAAACTGAATGGAATCAGCAGCTACGTACAACCACCCCGCCAAAGTCTAAATTTTGGAACAGGAAATGGTCCAGCAAAGCCAAATAATTCATTTGGAGGTAGGATCTTCACACTTCAAGGAGATTACGAAGAATATGATCCTATGGCGATCCAAGGTAATCTTATAGTTGTTCAACGTGTATATTTAAGCATTATACAACTTGGAGCATCGCACGCTTTTGTATCTGCTGCATGTGTTAAATCACTGGGACTAGAAATGGAACCCCTAGGAACTATGAATGGAACCTCAGGATTAGGGACAGAATCTCCGTAAGACTTATATGGCAAGTTTGCATAATAGAAGTCTCCAATCTACGTTCGACCTGTGACCATTGAGTCCAAAAAAAAAAAAAAGTGTCAATTGCAAATGTCAATTTGGGAATGAACTGACTACATGCTCACTCTGCTGTCATAGGACACTATTGGAAGATAGTGACCGCTTACTCTTCAGACATAACGCGTCCTAAATTTAAGGGGGATAGACGGATTCATCATCAAAGGCGATTCGGTGTCCAACATGTAATGACAAGCTGTTAGGATAGCTACAAAGTCTCTTTCCAATCAATCAGAATGCAACAGATGTCAACTACTCTCGCGTAATAGAGCAAATGCCATAATTTCAAGGACGAAATTGTTTTAAGGGGGACAGGTTGTAACGACCCGGATTTTTGCCCTATATTTTTTTTAATACAAATTTGAAATGTTAAATACTAATTCAATAATTAATTAGATTGAATAACTAAAATACATTATCATGTGTATAATTGATATTGCTTACAAACTTGTATAGGATATATATTATGCTTCAGATATACATGGATCCATACTCAACCCTTATCCTTCCTAACTACACCCTAAAAACTCTAACTAAAATTTATCCAAATAAAACCCATACTTCCCACGTTCCCACACTTCATTCCCCACCCCTCATCTACAAAACTAATTGCCTCTCCACTCTCTCATGTTTTTCGGCTGAGATAGTGGAGAGAGAAAAATAATTACTCCTCCCTCTCAAGTACTAGCGTGCAACCCGTTCGATGCACGGGCAAAACTAACTCATTCTAGTGTTGTGCCCGTTCGATGCCTCTCTTTCAATTTCTAAGAAACGTTGATTCATTAATGGGTCATTACGTTGAGTCATTAATCTTCTCTTGCGCGCTAGCCGAGCCATTTTGGCTTTAATTCTTTGTTCATTTATGTCTCCGCCATACACCGCATCCATCCTGAATATATAAATTTCAGCCTATAAATTTTTAACTATTAAAAATTCCAACTGGAGTCAAACTTTACCATATAACAATTAAGGAAACAACTCTTGGTACGACAATGAACAATTCTCGCATACTTATATAAAATGAACACCTAAAATAAAACAAAGTACTCTCATACTCATATAAACTGAACACCTAAAATTAATCAAAGCAATATATTCACAAAATGGATAGCATGAAACTCCAAATACTATAGAGTTTCCTCCCTATATAAATTCCAATCTTCGCATCACCTGCAAAAGCAAGACATAAGAAAATGTAATCATTAGTTAGTGCAGTATTATATTGGACTTAAATTTTTAACTAAATGGGCATGTACAAACAGTTTTTCCTAAAAGGAATCTGTATTATTACCTTTTGTCGTTTTTTTTCTTGTTGCTCCTCTTGTTCTGTTAATTGTTGCTCCACTTTGTCCAAAGCTTGCAGACATATGATATCAGTCTCTATCTCCTCTAGCATAGCTCCCAATGCTTTCATATCCATGAGATTTTGTTTTAAGTTTTGAAAAATTCTTGCTTTAGGCCATGTGGGTGGGAGGGTATTAACTATAGCCTGAACCAAATTCTCAATGTTTGGCTTGAAACATTTTTTCCTTAGACTACGAAATTGGTTCTTTTTATTTAGAATGTGCGCTCTCACAGTTGAGTTTGGCATCATTGGCCCTCGTTCAAACTCCATCCACAAATAGTGGACATTATGCTCCTCTTCCATCAAAGCACTCATCAAATGTGTGGCATTTTCTATAACATGTCTTTGAAATATAGTTCGCTTCACATGCATCCAACTTGGTGATAGGAGGTCTACTATTTTTCCTATAAGGTATTGTTCACTTATATTTTCTCCACGATTTTGCAAGGCTCTACATGCCTCTATTTTTTGTCTGACAAAATTTTCTACTGGGTTGTCCTCCCTATGACGTCTAGATTCAAAATCGTATACTTCACTCAACATATCTGAGGGATCACTACGACACAAACATGGAGAAGGCCTCATGAAAACCTGCATAAAATGTAAAAGTACTACCCCCAAATAAGATGTCAGCCAAATTAGCAAAGAAAACAAACCATGTAATGATTTAACATTTCATAGTATACTAATACACGAAAAACAGGAGAAATAATCAAGGCTAGTCACCCTATATATACGTATACATAAATGCCTATATATACGTGTAAGGTTATAAATCACTGTATTTTTTCTTCTTTAACAATGGCTTAGGTTGCGGCCAAAAATCCAGACAAAGAAAACAGGAGAAATAATCAAGGCTCAGGCACCATTTTCTTCTTTTTACGGAAATTTTTATAGGTTCTCGATCAGGTTCTACTTTTTGACATCTTCTTTCACTCATAAAATGCAAGAGGAATGAGACTAATGCTAGCGAGATGCAACAGCTATAAAAGCATACATTTTTTAAGAGAATTTTTACGGAAATTGTTTGCAGCAAACCAAAGAGATGATTTTTGAGAGTTCAACTACATTTCCTTAGGATATTGATAGATTTTCCGGACATGTGGGTCAGATATTTTGCAGCAAACAAAAATAGATGAGTTAGAGAGAAAATCATACCTACTGAACTGAGCAGTGCGAGATCTAAATTACTTTCAATTGTTGAAACCACCTGCCAAATGAAAAAAGCTAGCAAAATTAGCCCTAAAAAATGTAGGTTCACATATGTAGCAACTTTAAAGAAAATTCTGAAGTAGAGAAATTAAAAGAAAGAGGTAAATGAGACCCTAATGTATTGAAAAAAAAAAAAAAAAACTCTCGGGGCAAATCTCGTTTTTAGTTTTTACTGTGCTGCAAAAGGTGCCTTTCTCTTTTCCTTTCATGACCCCAGGGGGCCTGCTTGGCTCTCGAGTAAAAGTGTGAAGTGAATATCACGCTTAGACAACTCATCGACTCATCGTGGAGTATAGACTTCTCTAAAGTTTAGGTTAGCAAAATTAGCCCTAAAAAATGTAGGTTCACATATGTAGCAACTTTAAAGAAAATTCTGAAGTAGAGAAATTAAAAGAAAGAGGTAAATGAGACCCTAATGTATTGGAGCAGTAGTTGCAAAAGGTTAACACTAAAAGAAATGAGCCGGAATGGCTGGGTAAGAATTGTCTTAGCCAAAATCTATGCATATTTGTTTTCTCTTGGAAGTCGTGTGATCGTCACTGCCGCAAACTTTCCAATAGGTACCTTCAAATCTTCAAACGTGGTGTGGTGGGGTGGGGTAGTTTGCATGTGTTTATTTTTTCCCTCGTTGGTAACTGGGCTAGAACAGCTTGACGAATGACGCAATTCGGTGTTGTTATTGTAGTCGGTGAAGATAATCTCTGCCTTCCAAAATCTGGAGAACAAAAAAATCAAAACACCATTAATTAGGAGAGGGAATGTGAGAAAATAGTGAAGATACATGACGAAGATGTGGTGATGGACTTACCTTGTCCGCAATTGTATGTTAATAATCTTCCCCTTTTGGCTTCATAGAAATAGATGGAAGCTTTTCTTTTTTTACGTGTACGGAAATGGTAAGAGTTAAAATAGTAGAAGAAGAGAAAAAGTGAGAAGGAGTTGCAGGAAAAAATTGGGAAGGAGTTGCATGAGAAAGGTTAAAAAGGTGGAAGAAGTTAAGAAATCAGGAAAAGTTAGGAGAATGGTGGCGTGTGAACGTGGGCAGTTTTTTTTTTTTTTTTTAATTCAATTAGGAACCTCTGTAAATGCTTTTGGCCGGACGTGGGGTTTTTTTTTTTCAGGAAAAGTGGGGAGAATGGTGGCTTCACTGGCTTGTGAACGTGGGCAGTTTTTTTTTTTTTTTTTGGGTGGCTGTGAACGTGGCTAAGTTGTTTTTTTTTTAATTGAATTAGGAACGTATGTGAATGCTTTTGGCCGGACGTGGGGTTTTTTTTCTATTTTTTAAAAGTTTACTGAAGAACGTGGGTATATTTTTTTTTAAACAAAATAGAAAATCTAGGAAATAAGGATTGGGGATTTGGAGGATTTTTGAGAGTTCAACTACATTCCCTTAGGATATTGATAGATGATAGATTTCTCCCCCCTCAATTTTCATATTCCCCATTTTGTTTCCACAGAGGGAGAGAGTAAAATTCAGTTCTCTTTCATTTCTTTTCTGCCGACAAAAAAAAAAAGAAACAAAGAAGAAGAAACCAAAAGAAAGAAGAAGAAGAGGAAGAAGACCACCACTAGAATTCCTTCATTTGCCGCCAACATGTTCCGCTTTCGAAACCACCGGTTTCGTCCATCATAGCTAGAACTCGGAGGACCAAGGTAAATATCTCATTACCCTTTAACTCTAAGTATATTGAATGTATTATTAAGTATTATCATGGCTTGGATCAAGACCATGCAAAGAAAAAAGCCGAAACTAACAAAAAATGGTTCGAACGAGCCGAGCACCTCACGTTTGTGACTCTGAGCCTTATGGCCGCAAGAACTCTTTTGAACTGAATCTAGTTAATTTCCAAAACAATGCTTGATTTCATGTCATGAATACTCATAATTTATTATATCTTTTATTCAATTACATTTGTCAACCAGTTATCTGTTAATCCTTGTTAATCTAGCACTGAGTTGGTATAATCCGTGACGTGATGTTAATAAGCTTTAATTGGTAAAACATTATAATCTAATATACACTTATGTAAGAGCATATTTGTTTTGAACTAAGCACCGGATTTATATATACTTGGTAGTATTAGATATATAAGAGATTTAAAGGATAATGTAACACACCCAAATCTGAAGAAGTCTAGTAGCTTTCACTGAAACAAGGTAGTTAATTAAAAAAAATCAGGTTTAGTGAAATAGCAAAAAGAAACCTAAACTTACCAGTTACTATTAAAGTAACCCTACAACCACGTGGACCTCTAACTAGGAGTAGGGATCAACTTCTGGATGCGTTTTGCAAACGTCACCCTCCAATCTGCAAACGCCACCCTCCAATCTTTTATGGGGAAGCGAACCCTAGTGTTGCAGAAGCATGGATCAAATAAATCTCCAAGGACCTAGAAGTACTTAATGTGGCCAATGCGGGGGATCGCATTGCCTTAGCAACATTTCAGATGCAAGGGGAAGCAGATCATTGGTGGGATTCGATCATGACCACTCACAATTTGACAACTATGACCTGGCAGATGTTTGAAATCCTTTTCCTAGAAAAATACTTTCCAGCACAATGAAACAAGCCATGGCCCAGGAATTTATGGACTTGAAGCAGCGTACCTTGACAGTAACCCAGTGTACTGCCCGTTTTGCAGAATTGGCACGTCATGCTACTACAGTGGTACCCACTGATGTTGCAAAAGCTAGGAAGTTCGAATGGGGTCTGTCCCACTCTATTCGTACTAGTGTGGTTTCTCATGAGTATTCCACCTATGCACAGGTGGTGAGATGTGCACTTATGATGAAGCGCGAGAAATCTGATACAAAGTCAACGTGGGAGGCGTAAGGGGAGAATGGCCCCTCATCTGGAGGACCAATTCGCAACAATAATAAGGAGTTCGATACGCCCACACCCTACCCTCACCCATAACAATCTAACCAACCCTGGAAGAACCCGAATCAAAAGCAAAGCCAAAACCATGACCAGGGAGACAGATGCTACCACTGCAATGAGGTAGGTCATTACAAGTTTGCCTATCCTCAACTAAATGAATCTAGAAGTTCCAGAAATGGGGGACAACAGGCAGCTACAACCACCCCGCCAAAGTCTAAATTTTGGAACAGGAAATGGTCCAGCAAAGCCAAATCAGTCATTTGGAGGTAGGATCTTCACACTTCAAGGAGATTACGAAGAATATGATCGTATGGCGATCCAAGGTAATCTTATAGTTGTTCAACGTGTATATTTAAGCATTATACAACTTGGAGTATCGCACGCTTTTGTATCTGCTGCATGTAATAAATCACTGGGACTAGAAATGGAACTCCTAGGAACTATGAATGGAACCTCAGCATTAGGGGCAGAATCTCCGTAAGTCTTATATTTCAAGTTTGCATAATAGAAGTCTCCAATCTACGTTCGACCTGTGACCATCGAGTCCAAAAAAAAAAAAAAAGTGTCAATTGCAAATGTCAATTTGGGAATGAACTGACTACATGCTCACTCTGCTGTCATAGGACACTATTGGAAGATAGTGACTGCTTACACTTTAGACATAACGCGTCCTAAGGGGGGCGTTAGTGATTTCAGAGACTTCAAAAGAAATTTTTACCGAAAACTTGAGTAAATATATGACAAAGGCCTCGAGATTTCTAAGAATTGCAAATCACCAAAATTATTAATACCCTCATAGTTCTTCATCCCGAAAGCTAAGTAACCGAATAAAGGAGGTGATACAATGAAATAAATTGCAAATTTATCGCTACCAGAGTGCTTGTAGGAGTTGAGGTTGTAGAGATTGTACGTTGTTCTCTTTGCTGAACACCACGCTCGTGGATCCGTTGCTGAACTCCTTCACCAGGGACGAGTTGTTCTTCTTCACGATCTCTCTAGTAGCTTTCCCATAATGATTTTCGGAGAGTTAGGGTTTTCTTCTTTGGAGTTGATTTTGCAAAGAAAAGTAAAGTTATAGTGTCAGAAAATAGGAAAAGCGGGAATTGAATATTGGGAAGCGGGAAGTGAATCTTGGACGCGCCAAGTGGTGGAGGCAAAAAAAATTCCACCGATGCCTGTATAACACGACGGTGTTTTGGATTATGTTTTTTGGTTGGATTATGTTTTTTGGTGTTGAAACATTTAGTTTTATCCTTTTCTTAGGACTTTTCAACGAGAACCCTAGATCTAAAAATTAAATATGATCAGTTAGAATAAAATAATCAAAAAAATAAGATCTTTGCATCGGTTCAAATGGATTGAAAATCAGAACACTTAATTCTTTTCATTTTGTTTTATGGTTCTCTTAGGGCTTTTCAATGAGAGCTCTAGAGCTAAAAATTCATTATGATCCTAAGATAAAATGATAAAAAAATAAGATTTTGCACCGGTTCAAGCCTTTACCCATATCCAAATTAGTTGTCTTTTTACGAAAATCTTACAAACATGCATGTTTCCAAAAAAGACTAAAGCTTGATCTGGACTCAAAAAATATTCGCTTATTTTTGTTCCCTTTTTTTAGTTATTTATTTTTGGAGGAATGAGAAATATACATATAGTCAGCTTCCTGTAAATAAATCTCTTACATAGTTTAAGTAAGGACCTCATAGATTAAGCAAGGACCTCATAGATTCTGATTGAATTTTAATGATCCAAACCGTTCAATGTGATCAGAATGTGATTTTAAGGGTCTCTATGAGAAATTAGCAAAAGACATGTCCATAAAGTGCTTGATCTGAGCAGTTTTCATTGAACAATTCAATTAAAACTACTCAAAACAAGCACTTTTCGATCATATTTTTTGTTAATTTCTCGCGGGGTCTCTTAAAATCATGGTTTGCACAAATTAAACGGTTCAAATTATCAAAATTGATCAGGACATATGAGTCCTTACCTAAGGTCCTTACTTAAGGTTATTACAAGAAGCTTGTGGGTTCTACAAGAGATCCCTTATTTTAATAAAATATGGACCTCATGATCTTGATCAAATTTTGATGATTCGAAACGTTCAATGTGATCAGAATGTGATTTTTAAGGGTCCCCTAAGACAAATCAGCAGAAAATATACCTGGGAAGTGCTTGATTTGAGCAGTTTTCATTGAACACTTCAATTAAAAACTGCTCAAAACAAGCACTTTCTTGTCATAATTTTTGCTGATTTCTTGCGAATACCCTTAAATCACGTTATGCACACATTGAACGCTTCAAATCATCAAAATTTGATCGAGAAATGGGAGGTCTATATTTTATTAAAATAAAGGATCCCTTATAGAATCCGTGGTGTATATATATATAATACACACAGAAAGAGTCAGCTTCTTGTAAGTAATCTCTTACTTAGTATAAGTGTGGACCTCATAAATCCTGATCAAATTTTGATGATCCAATCCATTCACTATGATCAAAACGTGATTTTAAAGGTCCCCGCGAGAAATCGGCAAAAAATTTGGTTGGAAAGTGTTTAATCTGAGCAGTTTTTATTGAACAGTTCAATAAAAAACTACTCTGATCAAGTACTTTCTAGTCATATTTTTTGTTGATTTTTAACGAAGATCCTTAAAATTACATTCTGAACCTATTAAACGGTTCGAATCATCGAAATTTGAATAGAAAATGGAGGATTGGATAAAAGGAGATTAAGAATATGAATAAATGGGACAAGTTGGGTTCACAAAAATAATAGATAAGACTATATGCATATTGGAAATAATTATATTGTATTTGGTTAGGTGAGATAAATATGATGAGGGTAATTTTCGACCGTTGGATGCAGAGATAAAGATGATGACGGTATCCCCTCCATTAATTAGTTAGATGTAATACTAAATGGACAAATAGTCCAAACTTTGGGTTGGTGTTGTGTAGTGAGTACCATGCTGCACACCTCCAAGCGGTTAGATGGTGCATCCGACGGCTCGGATCTCATCTCAACAACCAACGATTGAGAGCCGTTCATTGCCGAGATGAGATTCAAGCTGTCGAATGTACGATCCGACGGCTCGGAGGTGCGCAGCACGGTGCTGCGTACACCATTGCACAGCACCACAGTGAGGTGCACAGCATCGTGGTGCGCACCTCCAAGCCATCGGATCGTGCATCCGATGGCTAGAATCTCATCTCGGCAACCAACGATCGAGAGTCGTTTATTGCAGAGATGAGATCTGAGCTGTCGGATCCACGATCCGACGGCTTGGAAGTGCGCACCATGGTTCTATGCACACCACTGTACAACATCATCCCCCAATTGCAAAAAGTCCACTATTGTCCAATTGCCCTTACTTTCTTGTGCAAACATACACTGAACTACGGAGTACAAAAAAGAGGGTATATGTGAGTCCACCCTCAATACTGTTGATAGACCCCACCTATCTTTTTCCCACCATCAAACATACCAATTAAGTATAACATACGAATTGAGACAAATTTTTTACAAATTTTTTGCAAGTCTAATGTGCTTATCGAAAATGTTCATTTGTACAACTCTTTGCTACCCTCAACCATGCCGAAAATCACGTTTTGAGACCAGAGGCCCCGTTCCAGAACACTTTTTTTAAAAAGAGTATTTATTTCACATTTTTTAACTTAAAAATAATGTAAATGAAATTTTATTTTTTTGCACCGCTCAAAAAATCTCAATGAGATCTATCAAATAAGATCCATATTGTTAGAAAAATTATTTGCATAAACACATTATTTTTAAGTTCAAAATTATCTTCTTAAAAAATAAGAAATTAAAATGGGTTCTGAAACATACTTTAAGTCACAAAACAAAAAAATAATTAAGCCTCAAAAAGTTCTGTTATAGCATTTAGTGACTCACATTTGGTCACTAAAATAGGAAAGATTTTGCGACTAGAGCACCCTAGTCGCTCAAACATTTAATACAGGGATATAATGTAACCAGCTTCTTCTTGGTCGCAAAATAGTCATATGCTGGTCGCAATACTTATTCATTCAACTCTTTTACATGACAAAATACATGCTAGTCGTAAAATGAATTGGAGTTCGGTTGCTAAAAGTTTTCCCGCCAGCGGTAAAGTTTGGCGCCAAAGAATAGTTGCCTCGTATTTAGCGACCAGCACATTGGGTCGCTTGTGGGAGCAACTTTATTCTTTTCGCGACTAAGCAAGCTCTTAGTCGCAAGTACAATAGCAAAAGAGACCCAGATTTTGTTAGTCGCAAAAAATTGGTCGCAAAGAACACAATTTGTTGTAGTCCTACTTTGCATATAATTGTACCGTGCATCAAACGAGCACAACGGTAGAACGGGTTAGTTTTGTCCGTGCATGGAACGGATTGAATGCTAGCACTTTGGAGTTGGGCCGAATGAGTTTTACAACTCAATGACCCCAAAGAGGAATGCATCACTGTCAGTTGTAAGGCAAGCATCTACCTGACCTTCACCATTTAACTGGGCACAAAGTCCTTCGGCCTCCCCTTTTGATTTTAGAATGGGCATCCCAAGAAGTTCAAGCAGCTCCTAGCATAACACAATAACTGATATTCAGATAAGATTTCGTAAGCATGGTAACATACAAAAATACAACAATTTATCAGCTTGGCATGAATGAGACGCTGGTCTATGATATAAGCTTCTCCAAGATCTACCGGTTAGGAAAACAGCAAATAAAACTCTCAACCACCAAGCACTACCAAAATCTCACTTTTCGCTGTCAAAGTTTCCAGTAGTCTCAATTGTGTCCCTAAACTATTGTATTTCTATCAATGTTGTCAATTGGTTAATGTCATCCAAATATCTAATATAAAAGATGCTTGACAGTGAACATATTTGACAAATGGCCTTTTTTGTCTGGGGTTTGACAGTGTAATGTACTGGCTGTCTCTTACGGTTCAAGGAAAATTGCTCCAACAGTGCCTCAGATTTTTTTAGTGTAATACCAGATCAATCTGCATTCTAGGTAACACTTGTTGGAAGCAATCTTTTCCTGCATTGGCCAGATATTAGGCAAGAGCAACCTTACGTCTGGCAGATCGTACCATCTTAGAAGATGTGACATACCACATTCCTCCTACTTTCAACTTAAAAGCATTATAGGTGAGAAAGCTTAAAAGAAATATTTTCCTTTATTGGTCAAACATTTCAAATGACCAAATTCAAAGTTAATAAAGAACAAATTCCTTCCTTCACAACTTAAAGTAAACCTAAACAATCATGCATGAAATGATAACGGTGATAGAATGTCCTTGCAACTTAAAAAGTATTTTAAGAAACTATTTACAAACTATGCAACTAAAAGCAACTGGTAGATGGATTTATTGGGGTTGGGGTATCCTATTATAAATTTTGTTGTACACAATATTGTGGGTGACATCATCTTGCATACCGGGTTGTTAACAATCAATATCTTCAAGCCCCATGGAGAGGTGACACGTGACAAAGCTACATACAATTGACCATGAGAGAAACATGAATTTGGAAGATAAAGCCCAACATTTTTTCAAAGTTTGCCCGTGACTTGATAGGAAATTGTCTTCTTTTTATTGTGAACGGCGAATGAGTTGAAGAAGGTGATAAGACAGCATGGTGAAGATGGACTATTTCTCTAGCTCTGGAACTTGTAACAACTTTGGCTTCAATTACCAGATTTCCCATCTTAACACCAATAAGGCGAGTGCCATTACATACCCCCAAGGAAAGGTTGACATTTCTGAGTATTATTGGTGTGCCAACCTTCAATTTCAAGCAATGGTTTGGGAGTCCGGGGAAGTTCAAAGAATGCAAAAGTTCAGGAGGATGCATGTCTTGATCATTACTTTCATACTTTGTAGGACACAACTTATCAGCACTATTGTCAATCCTCATTTCCCTCGGAAGCATTGAGAGCATAATATTATTGATTTCATCAACATCATCATGCATAGGGGCTAAAATGGCGCGTTCTTGCAAGTACCCTATATCCTGATATTTATTAGTGAAATCAGGGTTGGTGCTTTCAATTAACATGTGTAAGCTTCTTTCACCATTTCTTATGAGGAATCTTTTTGAAATTTGAATCCAATTAGGCTCTCAACCTTCGGAAAATGAGGTTCATTGTATTTTTCCTTCCCCGATTAATTTTATCCACTCTGCAAAATCACGTAACTCTTGACGTGTTTGATTAGGATATCTTATGCTATAAGACGCATATTTCTAGTAAGATGCAAAATACGGCAATGATCCCAAATGGTGGCGTTTGGATATGAAGCGGCCACCGTTTGTTCATGACTACCTTTGGGGTAACAACGGGCAGTATTTGTCTAAAATCCCCACCAAGCACAAAGAGTTTTCCACCAAATAACCTGTTTCTTGAACAATGCACAGTACTTTTTAGTATGTCCCTAAATGTTCAGTCAACTGCTCCAAAAGCATAACGGCTAATCATAGGTGCTTCATCCCATATTATTAACGATGCTTCTTGAATCAACCTTGCCAACTCTATTCTGAGGTTTATCGAACAACATGAGAGGATATCAGGGTTCAATGAAATTTTGAAACGTGAGTGCGCAGTTCGTCCTCCTGACAAGTGCAAACAAGAGAGGATATGGACGTACAGCTCGGTGGACGATAATCAATCAATTTGTACATGAGCCCTTATCGAAATTGAATGCATAAACTATATGACACTAACCCCTCAGATAATCCCAACTCGACTCGCTAACCCACAAACTCCACCATCAGTATTTCCACCACTTGCGTTACCGTTTAACACCATAAGGATTACCGTGTTATCACCACTTGCGTCACGGCGATCCCTAACGACTCGGGTTACCGTATTACCACCACTTGCGTTACACAACCATCTAAGTCTCCGTATTACCACCACTTGCTTTAAGGGACTTCCTAAATCAACTTTCGACCCAATCGACTATTTTCTTATACCACATGCGAGCTAAGACTCTTCCTCCCCCCCCCGCCATGAACACATTTATGCAAGGATCATCACACGTTATGCCATTAATACCATCACTATGCCACAAACACTCCCAAGTAACCAGTCAGTCAACAAGTTACATTTTAACACGGTTTTAATCAAATGAGCTCCTAATCGTTTCTTACTAGCGGAGTGCCAACGTGCCAAGGATAACTTCAAAGAATCAAAGGAAGTCAATTGGACATGCTTGGAATAGGTTTGGAGGTGTCCAAAAAGGTTTATAAGTGATTGGGAGCCACAATGGTCAAATCGGGGCAACATGGCAAAACTGCCCAGAAAACCATGGAGTATCGATACCAAAATAACCGTATCGATATGGAAACACTACGTCAGATTGCTGAAGCTATTGGAATGCAGATCCTTTCAGCGTATCGATATGCACACAATCGTATTGATACGGGGACGTTACGAACGACGATTTTGTGCAGAAAACTCAAAAGCAAATACAATAGAACACCCAATGATTTAATGTACGATTTCTACACTTAAATCAACGTATAAACACATAAAAGAGGTAAAGAAATCCCTACCTCGAGTCAAGGAGTGAAACCCAAGCGATTTGTACGAGCCCTAGCCCGAACTCTTTGAAATCAGCCAAAATACTCTCCTCTGAGCTTGACCCACGAAATTTGGAGCTCAATAATGAGATTGAAGGGCTTGAGGGAAGTTGATTCTTGAAGTTTTGTAAGAGTTTTGAGTGAGAGGAGGAGAGAGAGAGAGATCGGCAGGGAGAGAGAGAGAGGGGGACGGTAGAGAGAGGGAGAGATGGGAGGAAAATGATTTCCTACAAACACACCACCACTATTTATACTCACATATTTACAAATCACACATTCACCCGTCTACTAACAATTGCATCAGTTGAAACCACAACTCAAATATTCACCACAAAATCCATATTTTTCTGATTTAAGCATTTAATAATCTTTTGAAAATTTTAAAAAAATTTCGGATCTCTACAATCTACCCTCCTTAAAGAAATTTCTTCCCGAAATTTTCAACGCAAGCCAATTAAGGTTATGCATCAGGTAACCATGCTCATGCAACAACACGTATTACCAAACGATAAGCTAACAATCATAAGGTTGAAATTTCGAGACTCACATTGATTAACTCGGAAACAAATGCGGATATTTCTCCCTCACTTCATCTTCCCTTTCCCACGTTGACTCCTCTTTCCCCAGATGACTCCATAAACTTGCACTAACGGAATGGATTTTTCCCTCAAAACTTGCTCACGCGAATCTAGGATACGTATCGGCTCCTCCCCATATGATGCATCGGCTTCCAACTCGAGTTCGGACTACTCTAGAACATGTGACGGATCCGGCTCATACTTTCGTAATATCGACACGTGGAACACATCGTGAACGTTCGATAACCTGGGTGGTAATGCCAATCAATATGCTACTTTCCCGATCCTCTCAATAATATCAAACGGTTCGATAAAACATGGTGAAAGCTTCCCCTTTTGCCCAAAACGAGATAGTCCCTGATGCGGCAATCCCTTAAGGAACACGTGATCTCCCACTTCAAATGATAATGGTCGGCGACGACGATCGGCGTAACTCTTTTGCCTACTTTGGGCGGTTAGCAATCGTTGGCGAATCAATTTAACTTGCTCGGTAGTCCTCTTTTGTGCTTCAAGAAGAGGTTGACGAATCGCTTTCATGCTCTCCGAAGTTTCTTGGATCAATTCTGGCCCGACCAACGTAGCCTCGCCCAACTCAGTCCAACAAACGGGTGATCGACACGGTCTCCCATACAAAGCTTCATACGGCGCCATCTCGATGCTAGATTGGTAACAATTGTTGTACGCGAATTCGACTAACGGTAGGTGATCCTCCTAACTACCCCGAAAGTCCATAACACAAGCCCGAAGCATATCTTCTAAAATCTGAATTGTTCTCTTGGATTGCCCATCCGTTAAAGGGTGATACGCGGTGCTAAATAGAAGATTGGTACCAAGAGCGGCTTGTAGACTCTACCAAAAACGCGCGGTAAACCTTGGATCTCGATCCGACACGATAGAAACGGGTATCCCATGAAGACGGATAATCTCACGGATGTACAAATGACTAAGCGTATCAATCGAATCGGTAACCTGAATCGGTAGGAAATGCGCTGACTTAGTCAATTGATCAACTATCACCCAAATGGCATTGTGTCCCCTCGGCGATCTTGGCAAACCGGTAACAAAATCCATTGTCACATTCTCCCACTTCCACTCGGCCACTGGTAATGGTTGCAATCCCCCCGAGGGTCGTTGGTGCTCAGCTTTGACTTGTTGGCACGTGAGACATTTAGACACGAAGACAACAACATCTCTCTTCATTCCCGGCCACCAAAACTGTCTACGCAAGTCATGGTACATTTTTGTCCCTCCCGGATGGATGGCTAATGGTGAGTGATGAAATTCCCTCAAAATTTCCTCCAAACATGAAATGGGTATGAATAATTTTCTTTGGTATTGTAATCCTTGATCGGCGTGAATCATCCACCCCTCCCGAGCTTTCCCGCTAAGAAACTTAGTACAAAACTCTCCCGCTTCTTCATCTTTCCATTGAGTCTCAATTACCCGATTTGACAAAGTCGATTGAATGGTCAAGTTGCACAAAGTGACTCCATCACAGACCTCTTCAAAATGTAGCGCATGCGAACCTAAGTCGTTCATTGTTTTCCACTCATGGATAGCTAAACTTGCAAGTTGCGTCAATTTTCTACTCAATGTGTCCGCTACCAGGTTTGCTTTACCCGGATGATATTGTAACTCAAAGTCGTAGTCTTCTAAATGCTCCATCCAACGGCGTTATCGCAAGTTGAGCTCCTTTTGAGAGAACAAGTACTTTAGACTCTTGTGATCGGAAAAGACTTCGAACCTCTCACCGTAAAGATAATGACGCCAACTCTTCAAAGCAAAGACGATGGCCGCAAGTTCTAAGTCATGGGTAGGATAGTTCCGCTCATGAGTTTTTAGTTGCCGCGATCCATATGCTACCACTCGCCCCAATTGCATCAACACACACCTCAATCCCTCTCTTGAAGCGTCACAATACACAAAATAACCGACTCCTCATTCGGGCACAACCAAAACCTGCGCACTAGTCAATCTTCTCTTCAATTCCTGAAAGGCCATCTCACACGCATCACTCCAAATGAAACGAGTCCCCTTACAAGTCAACTTAGTCAACGAAACCACTAGGCAAGAAAAATCAAGTACGAAACGACGATAATACCCAGCCAAACCCAAGAAACTAAAAATCTCAAACACATTCTTCGGTCGTTGCCAACCCATCACAGACTCTATCTTTCCCGGATCAACGGACACCCCATCCTTCGATACAACGCGACCTAAAAATTTGACCTCGGACAACCAAAAGTCACACTTGCTAAGTTTGGCATACAAATGGTGCTCTCTCAAGAGTTCAAGAACGATAGAAAGGTGAGATTGGTGCTCTTCCTCCGAAGGTGAATAAATGAGGATATCATCCACAAAGACGACCACGAATCGATCAAGATAGGCACGAAAGATAAGGTTCATCAAATCCATGAATGTCACCGATGCATTCGTCAATCCAAAGGGCATAACAATGAATTCGAAATGGCCATAACGAGTACGAAAAGCAGTTTTTGGAATGTCTTCTCTCCGAACCCTCAACTGATGGTAATCGGACCTCAAATTGATCTTAGAGAAACAAGTGGCGCCTCGAAGTTGGTCAAACAAGTCGTCGATTCTAGGCATAGGGTACTTATATTCTTAATAGTGACGCGATTCAATTTACAGTAATCGATACATAGGCGAAGCGACCCATCCTTCTTTTGAGCAAATAAAGTCGGTGCTCCCCACGGTGATGTACTCGGGCGGATAAACTCCAAATCCTCCAATTCTTGCAATTGAATCTTTAACTCTCTCAATTCAGCGGGCACGAAGTGATAAGGAGGTATGGCGATTGGAGCGGTACCAGGAAGCAAATCAATAGTGAATTCAATCTCTCTCTCGGGTGGTAAATCGGGCAACTCCTTCGGAAACACGTCCAAGAAAATCACAAACGACAAGTGGTAACTCCCCACGAGCGGATACGTCCTCATCTAAGGCCAAACTTGCTAACAAAGCATACACTGACTCACGCTCCTGAGACTCACATAGATACGGTTCTATCGGTTCCCGACACTTGCCGAAAAACTCGAAACAAGAACCCCCAGGCGGACAAATACGGACCTGACGTTTGAAGCAATCTATAGTAGCATGAAACATCGACAGCCAATCCATTCCCAAAATGAGGTCGAACCTCGACATATTCAGCACGATAAAGTCAAAGGTAAAACGACGATCTCGAATAATAAGCTCACAACCCCTGCAGATGCGGTCTAACGGCGACCTACCTCCTTTAGGTGTGTCAACAAACAACGGAGGACTGATACTCTCGATTTCCAATCGCAAAGCACAAGCAAAAGATGCAGCAATTAATGAATGCGATGCTCCAGAATCAAATAACACTTTAGCAAAGGAGTTAAACAAGAGAAATGTACCCCTCACAACCGAAGTTTCTGGAGCCTGAGAAGTAATAGGAGGTAGTGGAGGCGGAATAGTCGATGTGATAGCAAAAGCCCTACCCTGAGTCATCTGATTTTGAACGTGTCCACCTCGATGATCGGAGCCCTGAGTAGGTGTGGACGAACTAGCTCCTCTCTCAGCCTGAGATCCCTGACCCGAAGTGGTCTGACGGAAGTGAGACTGTTGCTGCCTGTGATTACCCCGAAAAGATTGCCGATTTGAACTCTGTCCACCCCTCGGCTGCCGCACTGATCCCAACTCACTACGAGCCCCTTCTCCACACAGACAATTTCTAGCAAAGTGACCAAGCTTCCCACAAGTAAAGCACGTGTTCAAAAGTCGTGGGCATTGGGCGCGAATGTGCCCCGTCTGACCACACTTGTGGCATACGATTGAAGGTCTATTGGTGACTCCCCGATTTCCAAACGAAGACGATGGTGGAGGCCTAAAGTTTGATGGACCCTCCGAAATCGACATTTGATCTCATTGTCTCTTTCTCCTTTGACTACCGAAACTCCTCGAAGAAGAGCTCATACCTCCCACTGGTTGTCTTGGTTCCCAAGCTTTAGTATTTTTTGGTGCCTCCTTCGGTGTCTCAATGCTCCGTGCACACTTAACAACTTCGGAAAATCTCCCTTTGCGTTGTACCATAACAAACTTTTTCACGGTATCGTGCAAGCCTCTTTCGAACTGCCTACATTTCCTCTCTTCAGTAGCCACTAACTCTGGCGCGAAATGGGACAAGGATTGAAACTTTAAGGCATATTCCGACATAGTCATATCCCTTTGCTGTAGCCTTTCGAACTCATCTCTCAATTGGTCACGACTCGTTTTGGAAAATATTGCTCCTCGAATAGCACCTCAAATTCGGCCCAAGTTAGGTTCTCCACATCTGGCTCATTTGCTTGAACCGCGGTCCTTGCCGCTCTCCTTACGTCCTTTCTTGACTCTAAAACGGACTCCCACCACTCATTTGCTTCCCCGGTTAGTTGAACGACCACTATATTGACTTGCAAGTCATCCTCCATGATTTGAAGAGCCCTGAAGAGTTTTCGAATTTGGGCTAGCCAACGATCGGCTATAAGAGGGTCACTGCTCGACCCGTCGAACGTAGGTGGATTTCTTTGACTGAACTCTCTCATTGCTATCATAGCATGACTATCTGTGCTTTCCCTAGGAGCAAGATTTAAAAGATTTGCAGCCGCAAGAGCCGCACCAAAATCCCTAGCAAAAGGATTTTGAACGATCGGTACCTCCTCTCCTTGACCATGTCCGGTTCCTTCCCCCGAATTCCCATTCGGATTTTTCCTATGGCAGCTAACCTCATCCTCAATGGGTGCTTCTTAGCCACGGCCACCCCTACATTCGGCCTCACCCGCCCTAGCACGCGTTCTCGGAGGCATCTAGCTACAAGTTATAAGAAAAGAAAGATTGATCAATAGCAACATTGTTAAATGAGGTCAAAACCTTCAACTATCCCAACACGGGTTCAAGCGACTCTACACCACTCTACTGTATTGAAATACCATGCTGTTAGATATTTTGTCACTTTCCGGGGTTGTCCAAAACCTCCATTAGTCGATTCCATTTAATTATAATGGGTAGGTTCTTAGGGGGTAGTTTCTCGCACGATGCTCCTCCCATTATCTGCGCCAAATTGACCGCGCTACGGAATCGAGCCAATTGAGTGAAAGGTAAAATCATTACACAGCACATCATGCATATTATTTCCAAGATTAGAAATTTATTCTTGCACATTTTTCTTTCCGGTAAATCTCTCTAGAAAAAGTTCGTTTTCCATATATATATATATCATTATCATTACGGGAGGTTCTTTCTAGAGCAGTAAAACAAAAAGAATAACATTGCACGCTTTCCATCCACCACGCATGTCCATAGACCCTTTATGTCAGACTAGCACGGAGAATAAACTATAGATAGAGGCGAGAGTTCTTTTTGCTTCTGAAAAAGAAAGAAAGAGGTGCACGACGTCCGTAGGAGGCGAGAGTGACCGTTTTCATTACAGCCCATATTTTTTCCTCTTTCTTTTTCGTTCTTGCATCTTGCATTTATTTGAACGTTTTTGGGGTCTGTCGAGATCACACTACACATCATATCATACATCCATTCACTATTCGTGGTTTGGTGTCGTTTGCTGCTGAGGCCGAATCTTTTGGACATTGATTCGGAGCAGGTTGAATCCGGAGATCGGGCGTGAAGTCCATGGTGCATCTATTGGATCTTGAAGAAGATCGGGGAGCATTGGAGATTGGCGAGAATAGGTAAAAGCTTGGGTAAGGATTTTTACTATTTCGCAATATGTACTTCTTTTTGATTAATAGAATAAATCAGTAGTGTTAGGCCGTGGTTTTGGCTTAGGGTTATTTAGGACCCTAAGTTTTTCCACGTAAATTGTGCGTATCCTGTCTCAATTTTTATTCTACTACACTCCTTGATTTTTGGTTTGGAGTAATCAAGATAATTAACCCTTTCATCTTTATTAATTTTTAAATATGAAAATTGGTGATCTTTTTGTCACAACTCCTATTCACCCCCCCCCCTCTAGGAGTAGTTTGAACGCTTCCGCATAATTTCAATTGGTATCAGAATGGGTTGCTCTGTTTAGGTTTAACCACCTGAGTTTAATTCTGGTTATAATGGACATGAACGCACCACGAGAGGGAGCCTCAAACTTGAGGCCACCCTTTTTCGATGGTAATGATTATCCGTATTGGAAAGCCCGTATGACCACGCATTTGAGTTCCCTAGGAGTTAGGGTTTGGAGATATGTTAGGTACGGCTATGAGTCCCCTACCATAGAAGACACTATGACTAAACAAATGAGGGCTAAGGAGGACACTGAGTGCAATTCTGCTGACAATGAAAGTTTTGAGGCAAACTCTAAAGCTCTAGGAGCCATCTATGGAGCATTGAGTAAAACTGAATTTAGTCGTATTTTCGCGTGCACTATTACAAAAGAGGCTTGGGATATTCTCCGAGTCACCCACGAGGGAACTAAGACTGTTAAAACTTTAAAACTAGAAATGCTTACAACACGTTTCGAAGATTTGAGAATGCAGAAGGATGCGACATTTGATAGTTTTATCACTAAGTTGAGTGACATCGTTAATTCCTTCCACGCATTAGGAGAACCAATCCCTAATCTTAAAGTTTGTCGAAAAGTGCTGAGGTCACTTCCTGAGAGGTTTAGCGCTATGGTAGTGGCGACGGAAGAAAATGATAAAATTGATGACATTCTTTTTGAGGAACTTGTAGGTAAACTTCAAACGTTTGAATTGAACCATCTCTTGAAGAAACCTACATTAAAGCTTAATAAAAGCATTGCTTTTAAATCTTGTAAAGAAGAATCCTCTATGACACAAGAGAGTGATGATGACCTTGACGAAGAAGAACTTGCTTTCTTTGCTAAAAAATTCAGAAAATTTGTTAAATTCCATAAAAATAATAATTCTGAAAATTTTTCTTCTTCGAGTAGTGGGGGCAAGAATTTTAATTCTGGGAATAATGAAAAGAAATCATTTATTGATAAATCCAAGAAACCCAAAGGTATACAATGTCACGAGTGTCACGATTTCGGGCATGTTCAAGCAGAGTGTGCAAACACTCTTAAAAAGAAAGTGGCCAAGGTTTATAACGTTACGTGGGATGACGATAGTGATGATAGTAGTGATGGGGGTTTTGAAGCTCCTAGATATTCTGTGCTTGTTGCCAACATTAAGTCCCCCACGTCCCCCAAATCGGTTGAACTTTCTACAACTCTTAGCGATGATAGTAAGTATGTCTCGACTGATGAAGACTGTGAGAATAGTGATGATGATATAGATTCTATTCATGAGGCCTATAATCAATTGTTTAAAGAGGGTGTCAAACTGAAAAAGAAAAAGAATGAACTCATGAGTGTCATCGAGAAAATCAATGGTGATAGGAACAAACTTAGTGATGACATTGAATCTAAAAACATTGAGCTTAAAGAATTAAAAACCTATAATGCTAATTTGAAAGACAAGTTCGCCAAAATTGAGAGAGAGCATGTGGATGCCTTGAAGGCTCTTGAAGGGTCTAAGGATAGGATTTTTGAATTGGAGCATGACCTTAGGGAGGCTACTGAGGCCATAAAGTGTAATGAGTGTGGCGCATCTCGTATTGCTTAGATGACACATACGTTTAGAAATAGAAGCGGCTAGGGTGTTGATCCACCTTCACTAATACATAAGGCTAAAGAGGTCACCCAAAAAAGGAAATCAAGTTTTGTGAACTCTGAAATTGCAAAGAATGAGGTGTGAAGTGGAAAAACCCGAATATTCTATTTAAACCTCCCCACCATTATTAAGAATTGCTTACCGTAGTAATACTGCTTCTGAAAAGATAATGTTTTTTTTTTATTTGTAACTACTGTGTTGGTCAAGGTCACATTCGACCGTTTTGTTATACACTTAGAAGGGGAAAATTGAAGAGAAACAAAGGGGAAACTGTTATGAGCCCCAGTAATAAAAGTGTTTGGTATGGTCAACAACAAATGTCGGAAAAAGACCTAAGATTGTGCGGTTAGTCTCCCACAAACATTAAAAATGAGGAATTTCAAAAAAAAGACATTGAGTCAATTGGCGAAAATCAAACTTCACACCTCAAGTCCAGGAAGTGAAATCAAAAGGTTCGTCAAAATTTAGATAATAATAATGGACGGCGTGAAGTCCATGGTGCATCTATTGGATCTTGAAGAAGATCGGGGAGCATTGGAGATTGGCGAGAATAGGTAAAAGCTTGGGTAAGGATTTTTACTATTTCGCAATCTGTACTTCTTTTTGATTAATAGAATAAATCAGTAGTGTTAGGCCGTGGTTTTGGCTTAGGGTTATTTAGGACCCTAAGTTTTTCCACGTAAATTGTGCGTATCCTGTCTCAATTTTTATTCTACTACACTCCTTGATTTTTGGTTTGGAGTAATCAAGATAATTAACCCTTTCATCTTTATTAATTTTTAAATATGAAAATTGGTGATCTTTTTGTCACAACTCCTTTTCCCCCCCCCCCCCCCCCCCTCTAGGAGTAGTTTGAACGCTTCCGCATAATTTCAATTGGTATCAGAGTGGGTTGCTCTGTTTAGGTTTAACCACCTGAGTTTAATTCTGGTTATAATGGACATGAACGCACCACGAGAGGGAGCCTCAAACTTGAGGCCACCCTTTTTCGATGGTAATGATTATCCGTATTGGAAAGCCCGTATGACCACGCATTTGAGTTCCCTAGGAGTTAGGGTTTGGAGATCTGTTAGGTACGGCTATGAGGCCCCTACCATAGAAGACACTATGACTAAACAAATGAGGGCTAAGGAGGACACTGAGTGCAATTCTGCTGACAATGAAAGTTTTGAGGCAAACTCTAAAGCTCTAGGAGCCATCTATGGAGCATTGAGTAAAACTGAATTTAGTCGTATTTTCGGGTGCACTATTACAAAAGAGGCTTGGGATATTCTCCGAGTCACCCACGAGGGAACTAAGACTGTTAAAACTTTAAATCTAGAAATGCTTACAACACGTTTCGAAGATTTGAGAATGCAGGAGGATGCGACATTTGATAGTTTTATCACTAAGTTGAGTGACATCATTAATTCCTTCCACGCATTAGGAGAACCAATCCCTAATCTTAAAGTTTGTCGAAAAGTGCTGAGGTCACTTCCTGAGAGGTTTAGGGCTAAGGTAGTGGCGACGGAAGAAAATGATAAAATTGATGACATTCTTTTTGAGGAACTTGTAGGTAAACTTCAAACGTTTGAATTGAACCATCTCTTAAAGAAACCTACATTAAAGCTTAATAAAAGCATTGCTTTTAAATCTTGTAAAGAAGAATCCTCTATGACACAAGAGAGTGATGATGACCTTGACGAAGAAGAACTTGCTTTCTTTGCTAAAAAATTCAGAAAATTTGTTAAATTCCATAAAAATAATAATTCTGAAAATTTTTCTTCTTCGAGTAGTGGGGGCAAGAATTTTAATTCTGGGAATAATGAAAAGAAATCATTTATTGATAAATCCAAGAAACCCAAAGGTATACAATGTCACGAGTGTCACGATTTCGGGCATGTTCAAGCAGAGTGTGCAAACACTCTTAAAAAGAAAGTGGCCAAGGGTTATAAGGTTACGTGGGATGACGATAGTGATGATAGTAGTGATGGGGGTTTTGAAGCTCCTAGATATTCTGTGCTTGTTGCCAACATTAAGTCCCCCACGTCCCCCAAATCGGTTGAACTTTCTACAACTCTTAGCGATGATAGTAAGTATGTCTCGACTGATGAAGACTGTGAGAATAGTGATGATATAGATTCTATTCATGAGGCCTATAATCAATTGTTTAAAGAGGGTGTCAAACTAAAAAAGAAAAAGAATGAACTCATGAGTGTCATCGAGAAAATCAATGGTGATAGGAACAAACTTAGTGATGACATTGAATCTAAAAACATTGAGCTTAAAGAATTAAAAACCTATAATGCTAATTTGAAAGACAAGTTCGCCAAAATTGAGAGAGAGCATGTGGATGCCTTGAAGGCTCTTGAAGGGTCTAAGGATAGGATTTTTGAATTGGAGCATGACCTTAGGGAGGCTACTGAGGCCATAAAGCGTAATGAGTGTGGCGCATCTCGTATTGCTTAGATGACACATACGTTTAGAAATAGAAGCGGCTTAGGGTTTGTTGATCCACCTTCACTAATACATAAGGCTAATGAGTTCACAAAAAAGGAAATCAAGTTTGTGAAATCTGAAATTGCAAAGAATGAGGTAGTGAGTGAAAAACCCGAATCTTCTATTAAACCTCCCACCATTATTAAGAATGCTTACAGTAGTAATCATGCTTCTGAAAAGAAATTTTTTTTTTATTTGTCACTACTGCGTTGGTCAAGGTCACATTCGACCTTTTTGTTATACACTTAGAAGGGACAATTAGAGAACAAAGGGGAAACTGTTTATAGCCCCAGTTAATAAAAGTGTTTGGTATGGTCAACCCAATGTCGGAAGACCTCAAGTTGTGCGTTAGTCTCCCACAAACATTAAAAATGAGAATTTTCAAAAGACATTGAGTCAATTGGCGAATCAAACTTCACACCTCGTCCAGGAAATCAAAAGGTTGTCAAATTTAGCTAATAATAATGGAGAGACCGATAGGATTGTTGAAAGACGTACTACACACGGTCACACCTCGCATGTGAACACCAAACTGAAGCAAACATGGAAGAGAGTTGATGTCGTTTGTCATGTTGCACACACTACTTTTCGGGCACATGATGCCTGCGCCTGGTACTTAGACAGTGGATGTTCAAGGCACATGACTGGAAATAGGTCTTTCTTTGCTAAGCTAGAGAAGTATAATGGTGGTTTTGTCACTTTTGGCGATGGTAATAAGGGTAAAATTGTAGGATAAGGCACCATAAATGCACCCGGAATCCCTCCGTTAGATAACGTATTATATGTTGAGGGTTTGAAAGCTAACTTGTTAAGCATAGGGCAATTTTGTGATAATATGCATGAAGTCAATTTCTCTAAAAATAATTGCTCCATTGTTGATACTTCGGGTTTGTGTGTAGTTAAATGTGTTTGTTCCTTACATAATTGCTATTGTGTTGAAATTGCCAATTCTAATGTGTGCCATCGAGTATTGCTTGACGATGTAGAAATTTGGCAACAACGTTTAGGACACGTAAATTTTTCGGAATTGCATCGAATAACTAAGAATGAGATTGTGAGGGGAGTGCCCAAACTTGCCAATGGGCAGGGGCTTGTATGTGGTGGTTGCATGAAGGGCAAACAAATAAAAAGCCCTCATAAGAAGACAAATTTAGTGGCAACCACAAAATGTTTAGAGTTACTTCACATGGACTTGATGGGACCCTCATGTACTGAAAGTTTAGGGGGTAAGCGATATATTCTGGTTATAGTTGACGATTTTTCTCACTTCTCACGGGTTGGTTTTCTTAGAGAAAAATCTGATGCTTATGCTTGTTTCAAAACTATTTGTCAACGTATTCAAAATGAGAAAGGGTACCTTATCACACGAGTCCGCAGTGATCATGGTCGTGAGTTTGAGAACTCTGACATTGAAAAATATTGTAATAAAAAGGGTATTAAGCACGAGTTCTCCGCACCTTGCACACCCCAACAAAATGGGGTTGTTGAAAGAAAGAATAAAACCCTTCAAGAGATGGCGAGAGTAATGCTTCATGCAAAGCGCATCCCTAGAAACCTTTAGGCTAAAACTATTAATACTGCGTTCTATACTATAAATAGAGTGTATGTTAGACCGAGGTTGGGTGTGTGTGGCTTGGTAATCCGCGGTATGAAGCCAATACAAATGATTTTGAAAGGCTTGGTTATCCGCGGTACGGAGCCAATGTTAAAGATGATTTTGAAAGGTTGATTTGTATGTAGAAATGTTGACACGGTCTACGACGAGTCGCGTAGGAAAAACACGACAATCTTGGACACCAACGATAGTTGATTGACGAATGAGAATGTGTGATTGTTAACATTGTTGTAAATGTTTTTCTGTGGTTGGTTAAGGATTTGCTATTGAGCGTTAGCTCACGGTGTTACCTTTTGGTGACCCTGACATATTATATTGGTGGTGACGCCGGTATAATGTGTCAGACCTCTTAGATGAACAGGGTGAGATGAATACCTTGGAGGCCTTCGGAGCTGAGGAGCTTGCCAAAATGGAGGAGCAACCGGAGCAGTAGTTAGGAGCCTTAGTTTCTCCTTTGTTGAATGAATGTACCCTTTGATGTATTTATGATGTAATAATGACCCAGACTCTATTTATTATGTAATAAATGCCTCATTAACGTACCCAAAATTCGGGGCGTTACAGATATTTTAGAAACTACATAATGACCATTTCAAGGGTATTATATGAGTTGTATGAATGTGTGTGTGCCAATGGGAACTCGGCGCGGCGGAATCATTGTGAGGATACTTGGGAGACCGGCGCGGCGGAACCAAGGTTGGGTGAGTAGCATGGTTATCCGTTGAGAGGAGCCAAAGCAAATGTGTGCCAATGGAAACCCGGCGCGGCGGAACCATTGTGAGGATACTCGTGAACCCAGCGCGGCGGAACCGAGGTTGGGTGAGTTAAACGAAAGATTTTTGGAAAGTAACTTGTTTATGAAAATGGAGACACGGTCTACGATGAGATGCATAGGAGGAACTTGGAAAATCTTAGACACCAACAATAGTTATATAACGAATGTGGATATGTTATGGTTATTGTCTTTTGTAACTATTTATATACGTATCATGTGGAAATCGATGTTTTAATATGATCTTTTTGTAGACACCCCAATCTGATTTCCCAATCGTTTTACTTCTTTTTCAATTTCTTGTTTCCCCGATGATGAATCAAGTCGAAAACAGTCTTGAGAGAATGAAATGGTTTGAGCTTGGTGCGTGTGGAACCTATCCTTAACCCTTAAACCCAAACCTTGACCGAAGGTTTGACCATCGCGCGACCCATTGGGTCTCTTGCGCGATGATTCACTTGCCAGGTGGTGGTCAAAGTCAAACTTTTGATTGGTTGACCATCGCGGGGAAGCTAGAACACTCGCGCGATGGTTTCACTCCATCGTGCGATGGTCAACACCTGTCATATCCACCTTTTTCCAGCTGGCTTTTGTGATGATTAGGGGTCTACAGACCTGTGTAACTCCGTTTCGTCGACTGAACAACGTTTTGCAGGGCCACCCTTGCACCACCTCTTCCCCACTCTCCCATCAACCTTCATACCCCATTTCTCCACCAAGTAAGTGCAGTCAGCCTTGTTGGCTGGCTGCATTACCTTGTTCTCCCACCAACAAACCCTCCACTCTTTCTATAAAAGCCCCCATGGTTCTTCTTCTAAGGGGTTAACAAAAAATTTTCCAAAAGAGAAGCAAGAACTGCAAGTTTGATCACTTCTCTCAACTCAAATCACTCCCACACACGCATTTGTCAAGTCATATCACCTCATTCAAGCCATATTCAAGACACTCAAGCAAAGGTATAACCCTTTTGTTTACTGTTTTGATCCCTGAGGGGGGCTGACAGGGCCCAGGCTGGTAATCAATACCAGTCCTGGTCCTAAAACCAGCAAAGTTACAAGTTACTGCGGACAGGCAAACCCACGCGCGAGATACCCACTCCATCGCGCGACGGTTCCCGTTTGTGTGATATGGTTCTCGTGGGGATGGGATCCTAGTCTATGTCCACTTATATGATTTCATGCTTTCTTGTCAAATATTATTTAGTATATTCCACTGTGTTGCATATTAAAAACATGTAGACTAGCTTAGTTTACTTATCTGTTTATTTTGGAATGCCCATGGGTTGCTTCTGAACATGTCTCAGAGCCCAGGCATGTAAAGCAATTCTTGGAAGTCTAGTCAGAACACTCGCGCGATGATATGACTCCATCGCGCGATGGTTTGTCCATTTCCAGTGATTGCCCTTGCATGGGCAGCTAGGCCCTTGGCCTCTGTTTTAATACCCTCACTGTTTAAGGGTTGCACCTTGTGCCTGTTAATTCTTGATTGTAATAATTATTTACTTTCAGTACATATAAACTGCTTGGTTTGACCCTGGGTGTGCACTGGTCCTTCCAGAGCCCAGAAGGAGATAAAATTTAACCTGTTGGTGGGACGTCAACACTCGCGCGATGGACTGAGATTGTCGCGCGATGGTTTTATTTGCATGCAAGGACTTCCGTGCATGCAAGTTGGCCACTGTTTTGGCATCCTGAATCAGTGTTAAATATTATCTAATTTACTCCTCGTCATCTCATTCATCCAGGCTATTATCTATCACATCCTGCAAATTGTTACAGTTTTAAATCCCCGATTAACTGTTTCCCCCCCCTAATTGGCTAAAAATTGATTAATTAAATGGAATCGCAAGCAAACATTTTCGCAAATGCCTAAGTAGAGACCGATCTCTGGATTGGGCGCGAGGGGTGCCATAAAACCCTTCCCCTCTCGTAACCTGGCTCCCGAACCCAGATATGGTTATGACGGACTGGTTCCTTGACTTTTTCAAATCATTTAGTGCGGCAAGTGCCTCGAAATACGGTTCCTTGGGTGTCGGACCTTCAAACCCAAGTGGCGACTTTGTATCTTCGCGAGCGTTTGTCGTCCAGCTTAAAAGCGCTCCCGCGAACCGGCAGCATTTTTCTCTTCTCAAGGAGGGGAACGGAATCCCTTCCCGAGGAAAGAAAATCGGGCACCCACATGCCCACAGTGGTGACTCTGCTGGGGATCAAACCAATATTAATCCATGCTTAGAGTTTAAAACACTTTTTGAACAAATCCTTAAAAGTCTGTCAAAACGGTGAGCTTCGCACTGCCGAAGGTTGGGATGGTGATTTAACAGGACCCCGTGTCCGACCAATCTAATCTGGGACTTTTTCATTTGTTCAAATCATGTTGTTTCCTTTAAAAATGGACCAAATAAAGTGAGCTAAATTTGAAACAGCATTTGCGAACTTGCGATTCTATTCCATTAAATCAATTTTTTAGCATTCTCATTTTCATCGATGTGGGATAAGCCTCGTTGGATCGTTTTGGCAATCCGGCATGGTTTACCGGAGCCCGGGGACCCCTGAATGACCAACAACCTTCAAAGATGATGAGTCATTCGACCGTTCGACTGTTGCTCTGCGATTACGCAGGCAGCAGGAGGTATATCTTGGCTCTAGTCCGAGGAACCTGTTACAAACCAAAACCAGCCTTTCCATATACAAAGCACTAGCACTCTCCAAACTAGGACAGGTACCTGCAGGGTAGGATCTACTTGCATCTAACCCCATATACTGTCTACGTGTTACTGCTTTCCCTATCGCATGCACTGTACATATATACCATTTTGCGTAGAAGCATGTTTAGGGCGGCTCCTAGGTTGTCTCTCTTTCAAGTCTGTCTTATGCTTATTAGGACGTTGCCAGGCCCGATGAAGAGTCATGCATCTTGATGTTACATGTTGTCAATTTTCAAAATCCTTAGGTCAACAAGACTTTGGGAAATCAAGACTTTCTAAATCTTTAGCTAATTACCCAATCGAGGTTTCAAACAGAAAACAAGGAACGACGGAGAGAATGCCGTGATGCTTACACCACCTTGGTCATCATGCGAAGCATGTACACCGTTCAGGCTATGATGCTGTGCCACCTATGCTGCCTCGGTTTTGGTATCACGTCATCTACACCGAGTTGTTCCAAGTTCAAAATTGAAACTTCGAAAATGGAATAGTCAAAGCCTTAGACTGTCTTGACATCTCTTAGTGTTAATTGACTCAAGTAAGGATACACCCTCGAAAAGATATTTCTGAGGATCGCTAGCAGCGTCCAAACGTCATAAGACAGACTTGTCTTCTAGTCTTAGAGTCTAAGGGCGACACTGACGACGGTGACTGTGTTTTTGCTTTAGTCTTTTATTTAGATTAAAGTTGATGCAGGGCTCTTATTAAGCCTTGTCTCACTTTCTGCAAGCAAAGTTCTGAATCATTGCACCGCCAAGGAAAGTATCGAGGCAGAAAGCCAAACCCCTTTGGGAACGTTTGCATCGGAATCCAGTTCAGAGGTTAGTCAGATCTCAAGCCCAGTCAGTCACCACGGAAGACTCCCCGCATTCTCTGCTCGCTACTCTACAGTCAGCTTCGTCTCCTATCTTAAAGGAAACAGAATCACCAGGATCACCTACTCCGTCCTCTGCATCAAGCACTTCGGGACCACCAATCATGGTAGATCAACCGCAACCACTCGCTTTGGAAACTATCCTCATGAACATCCAGAATAGTATCACTGCCATACAGCAAAGGGCCGCTCAGACAGACGCCAACATGACCTGTAACGACCTTGATTTTCGGTCGTTAAAAATTTCGTTAAATATTTGAATTTTTTTTTTGTAATTGCTATTAATTTCCAAAGTTTGTCATAATTACGTTTTTGCCCTTTGAATTCGATTTCTCTGCGCTTTAGCCCGTGAACTTTCATTTCTTGCACTATAGTCCTTCTTAGCAAGCCTAGTTAGTTTCTGACCCTCCGGTTGGAGAAACTAAACTAGGAAGTTATCTAGTCACTGCAAAATGACCGTTTTGCCCCTCATTGGAACTTTTGAACCTTTTGAACCCTAGACTTGGAAAATCAAATTGGTTATATTCTTTGTCCATTGGACGATAATGGTTAGGAAAGCTATTACCCATTGGATAATAGCATCCTATTTGTTTATATTAAAAAGTATACTTACTTTAAAGTATTTTTCCATTATTTTAATATTAAAAGTGACCTAATATCTAATATCCATTGGATAATAGATGTTAGGGAAAATTTTACCCATTGGGCAATAAACTTAGTCTTTCAAAGTACTATGGTGTTAATTAGTTTAATACTTTCTTTAAGCCATGTGTGAAAGTATTCCATTTTCTTTTATTTGAATGGTACAAGGTACTAAGATTCTAAAGTACTCTTTAACAATTCTTTATTTGGGGTTTTGATCTCCTTAAGTACTTATGTATCTAAGTATATTATATTCTAGTACTTTGAAAGGAGAGAATATATGCCTACGTACCATGTGTCTATTTGATGTATAAAAAGAGAATCCTAGCCTTAAGTCTATTTTTGACCTTAAAGTACATAAGTACTTAGTTTTTTTTATTTGTTTACTTGCATTTTTGTATATGTGTGTATATATATATGTACTTGACAAGAGAGTGAGAGGGAGAGAGAGGAGAGAGAGCCGTGAGAGAGAGAGAGGAGAGGGGGGGCCGGATGGGAGGAAGAGAGGGAGGGAGATTTGTTGTGTACTTGGCATTGAATCAACTTTGTACTTCCAATCTTTGAGATTACTTCTCTTCCAAACCAAATCCTAACTCCATTGTACTCTTTTGAACACCTTGCAATTGTTTGAACCATTGGATCTTGTACAATTCTCATCTCCACCCTTCATTTGGTTCAAAGAATCAAATCTAGTACAAACCCTAGCCATGCAACCCTAGGATTCTCCTTTGATCTTTCAAAAGTTGGCTTTACATGTGTCAAAATGTGAGGGAGAAAGAGAGAGAGGGGGGCCGGCCTTGAGAGAGAGGAGAGGGCCAAAGTTTGCCTATAAATAGCAAGCCATTCCATGCTTTGAACTCACACCTCAAGCATTTGCTCCTCCTTCTCTCTAGAAACCATTCCTGGCAGCCTACTGCCCTTCGAAAATCCTCCGTTTTCTCCTGCTTAGAGTAGTTTTTAGGATCAACTTCCTTCTGGAAAGTTGTAGAGAACTTCGAAACCTTGAAGTTAGACCCAAGAACCACCCCAGTCGGTTAAGAAATGACAAAGTTATTGTCATCCAAAGTTCAGTGAAAATTCTGGATTTTCATTTCCTGACAGCTTACTGTCTCTTGCTTTATCCCATTTTTCTCCTACCTAACGTCGTTTCTAGGATCAACTTTCTTCACGAGAGTTGTAGAGGGTTTCGAGATCTTCGATTTCGACCCAAGAACGACTCTATTCGGCCAAAGATTGACCGAGTTACTGCCCTCCAAAGATCAGTCCAGATTTGGAGTTTCACCGCCCGTAGAACTTTTCAACCATGCTTATTCGGCCCCGACTAGTTTCGGATCAAGGTAGGATACCCTTATCCCTATCCCTATGTATAAGTATGTTATCTTGTATTACTTTTCATGCCAAGTATTTGTATTTTGATCTTTAAAGATGAATATGAGCATGCATATATGAATTGCTTGTATTACTTGTGGTATAGAGTTGGATGATCTTGTTGAATGATCGTTATTGTGTATAAAGTCTTACGGCGGAGTCTTTGTATGTAAACGTGACACGAGAACCAAGAAAGTAGAAACATGGCACCTAGGGTGTGGTTTATAAAAGGATAAGTTTTTCCGAGGAAGGAAATATTTTTGAAACTACGTAATGACTAGTTTGGTGGCATTACTTGATATGTGTTTTGAAAACCACAATGTGGCCGGACTTGGTAGCCCTTTGTGAACATTGCTAATAGGGCCGGACATGGTAGCCTTATTGGTAATATGGCTTGGTTATCCATGGAGAGGAGCCAATGCTAGTGTTGCGTGCCAATGGGAACCCGGCGCGGCGGAACCATTGTGAGGATACTCGGGAACCCGGCGCGGCGGAACCGAGGTTGGGTGTGTGTGTGCGTGGTTATCCGCGGTACGGAGCCAATGCAAATGTGTGTGTTCAACTGGTGATTTTTGAAAGTTTGTTTTGTAAGTGGAAAATGGTGACACGGTCTACGACGAGTCGCGTAGGAGAAATCGGGAAATCTTGGACACCAACGATAAGTGATTAACGATGTGTGATTGTTAGTGTTGTTGTAATTGTTTACCGTCGTAAGGTTGGTGGGTAAGGATTTCCTATTGAGCGTTGTAGCTCACGGTGTTACCTTTTGGTGACCCTGACATATTATATTGGTGGTGACGCCGGTATAATGTGTCAGACTTCATAGATGAGCAGGGCGAGATCTTCAGCTTGGAGGCGTACGGAGCCGAGGAGCTGGCTAGGATGGAAGAGAAGGCGGAGCTGTAGTTAGGAACCCTGGTTTCCCTTCCTTTTGTAATAAAAGTACTCCTGTGGAGGTTATGTTGTAATAAAGAGCTAGACTCTATTTTGAAATTTCAATAAAATTGTTTTATTTAACGTACCCAAAATTCGGGGCGTTACATGACCCGCTTGAATGACCTCTTTAACACTCGTCTTTCTCCATCTGTTCAAGAGGAGGGCGAGGCCGAAAAGGACATGCATAAGCAACCCACCATGGTTGAAGATCTGGATCATCCAGGGCGTTTGATAGCATTGGTCACCCTAGGAGAACTCGCATTCCCGCTTAGAATCCAGGCACTACTGCTGTTAGGACTGCTCAGAACCCTGACATGACTGCTCTTGTCGCCAAGATGGCTAAGCTGGAAGAATCCGTTTCGAAATCCGAGAAGATCAGTGCTGGAGGGATCGACTTGGATCGTCTCTGCCTCTATCCTAATGCTAAGCTGCCCGACAAATTCAAGATGCCTAATATGGCCAAGTTCGATGGCAGTGGCGATCCCAAGACCCATTTCAATGGTTACCATGCTGCCATGAAGCTTTTATCAGTAGAGCCCGAGGCCATGTCTCTGCTGTTTCCTCAAACCCTCTCGAGCCCTATTTTCCACTGGTTTCTGTCGCTCTACATCGCCAAGCGAAGGACTTTGGAGGACATCGGGGCTGCATTTATTTCGCAGTACAGCTATAATTCCCAGCTTAAAATGACTACTCGTGAGTTGGAGTCCACCAAAATGGAAGCTAAGGAATCCTTCGCGGATTTCGTCACAAGGTGGAGGGCCAAGGCTACTCAAATGACCGAACGCCCAAGCGAGAGGGGTCAGCTTCGTTTCATCTCCAGCAACCTCCAGCCTGACTATGCTAAACACTTGGTCCTTGTTCAAGCATCCTCCAACTTTGACACCTTCTTCGAATCTGGCCTGGCCATCGAGGACGCACTGCAAAGTGGGATCTTGTCAAGAGGGGAGTCTTCTAATCCGCCAAAGTCAAAGCCTCGGGCGTATTCTGGAAACACCAATGCACTGTTTGGGGGAGGGACTTACTCCAATACTGCAACCAGTGGTACCAACGCCCCTTCTTCTAATGCTACCAACCACATTGCCGAAGTCCATCAAGTGCAGACCCCGCAGAATAACCGGCCTCGCAATCAACCTCGCGGTTTCTCTGCATTTGAGGCTCCATTGTCCTCAGTTATGGAGAAATCGGTCCAATCGGGGCATCTGAAGCTTCTTGACCCGACTCCTCTGCCTAAGAACCCTTCACCCAACTTCAAAGCCAACCTTTATTGTGCCTATCACCAAGGGGCTGATCATCTCATGGATTCCTGTTAAAGTCTTCGTCATGCAATTCAGGATCTCATAGATGAAGGAACTCTTCATGCTCCACCTCCATCAACTCAGAAGCCAAACATCCTTTCCAATTCCATGCCAAAGCACAATAATGCTCCACGCATCAACCACATATCCCTCAGCTCCACTATATTCAACCCTACCGACCATATAACCTCAACGGACCAACCTAGGCCGATCGTGCCTATGCCCTCTCAACCCGAAGCCGAAATTTCTTATATTCGCTCCGAGGAAGGACAGTCGTCCAACTCCAATGCGCCCTCCGCGCGCCTGCAGAATGGAGCATTTGTGTTCAACGCTTCTATCAGCGACCTATTCCACCAATCCATCCCTTCTGTGCAGCTCAACTCTGCCTCTATCTTGGATAGCCCATATTTCAATGTGACGGATCCGAACCCCTCTCCAAGCTTGGCCAGTCGTTTCAGATCCGCCATACCCCCTCAACTAGAGCAACAACTTGACATGCAAGCCGTAGGGTGGCCATAGCTGATAATGATGACTACGCCACCCCCATAATCAATGAATGGACGGAACTAGAGTTGGATGGTTTGCCGCAGAATCCCGAATACGTCCCTTTTGACCATGCTTGGTATGACGCTTGGATGGCCAATTATGAAGCGGCCATGCTTGATCCTTTGGATGTCTTTTCATCGGACATGCTATTTCAACAATCTGTTCTGCCCGAGGAGGTTTACTATTGGGATCCCGAGCCTGCTTGGCAATTTCCATTGGGGTTTGACCCTAATCCTCTCCAAGGTTACACTCTGCCCGACCATGAAATTCAATACCTCGAGGATGGTCTTGTACATGATGAGACTCGCGTCTTAGGAGAATGCTTCTTCCCTTCTACTCTCGACAGGTTGGTTAATTCGGTGGCCGACGTCGAATATGATCCCACGTTGTATATCGTCGACGAAGACCTCCCACGCCCTGTAGTATCTTTCCCACCTGAAGAGGATTGCAATATCATGGCTGCGAACCTAGTACCACCGGCCGATCTTTGGGACGTCGGTGATGTAGTCAATATCCAAGTTGGATCTGAGGTTTGGACCGTTAATCGCTCTTTCGCTGATGGAGAACTTTGGGATGTCCCTTTTGTTGCTAGTGCGGAACCTGTCCGAGAGGCTGTAGCTGTTGGGGATCCGGATTTCTGGGAATCGCTGCTGTTGAAAGATCTGGCTGAAGATTTGAGTTTAGACATGGAAGTGCCTGTAGTCCCTCCGACCTCTGACAAAGGAAACCGCAAATTGGGGGAAGTCCCTGCTGATCTTTGGGATGATAGTCAAGACCCTCAAGTAGTGCCTTCTTTAGAGAACGTTCTTAACGTTACAAGGAGTGGACGGGTATTTTAGCCTGCTAATTTGCAAGCTGGGAGTTCGTCCAATTCTTCTAACCGAAAGAATGAACCTCCAGCTTTCTCAAGGTCTGCACCATTCGAGGTACCTGTTAGCTCCCCAAATGACAACGTGATTCAAATACAACTGGAGCGGATTCCCGCCGCCATATCGCTATGGGGACTAATTTGTTCCTCCCGTGAGCATCGTCAGAAATTTTGCCACACTCTCTCTCGTCTTGAGATTCAACCGGACGTCACGCCCAAGGCAATGATATCTCTCATCCTCCCACCCACTTCTAAGCACACCGTGGTTTTCACTGACAAGGATCTACCAATTGAAGGAGTTGACCACAATTGCCCCTTGTAAATCACTGTCAAATGCCGAGGACTCTGGGTTCCGATTGTGCTCATCGATAATGACTCGGCAATCAATGTTTGCCCATTGAGGGTGGCTTATCGTCTGGGACTAACTAAAAAGGACTTCGCGCCTTCCAACATGGCTGTTAAAGCTTACAACAGCACTCGTCGCATGGTCGAAGGCATGCTTGTGCTCAACCTCGATGCAGAAGGATTCAAAATGGATGTCGAATTCCATGTGGTTGACATCCCAGCCTCCTTCAATCTCTTGCTAGGGAGGCCGTGGCTTCACAGATCTGACATCATGGCCGTGCCATATACTCTTCATCAGAAGGTCATACTGGGACTTCCTACTGGGACTTTGACTATCTGTGGGGATTCGGGCATTCGCTCGCTTAAGGAGGACGACACACCTGTTCTGGGCATCGCGCACGACAACGAAGATGTTGACCTCGCGGGTTTCTCTTTTGACACTTCTAGCTCGGTTTCGGCCATCAACGTAGATGGGGACTTCATCATAAGCTCTGTCGCTCTGGACATTATGAGGAGGATGTCCTATCTGCATGGTTTTGGCTTAGGGATTCACCAACAAGGGATCCCGGAGTTCCCTACCTTTCCTTCCTGCGAGGGCCGCTTTGGTTTGGGGTACTCTTCCTCTACCAAAGATGCCAAAAGAAGGCAATGCACGGGAAAACCCCGATCCCTCTATGGTGAGCCCGACAGCTACTTCGTTCGTGAAGTGGGAAATGATATCTAGATTGGGCAGGTTGAGCCTTTCATTGATTCGATCACGGGGGAGCTGCTGCCCGGTTTTGAGATCTTCGCTGATGATACCTGGTCTTCTAGTGATGAAGAGCCAGCAAAGGCAGAATTCGAGAGGAAGCTTAGCCAGCCCAAGTTGAAGACTGACTGGTTGGGATCTCTTGATCATGGGAGCTTGTAGCAACTTTTCTCTGAATTCTCCCAAGTGGGTTTGGCCAAGGAAGCTGAAGAGGCCGAAGTGTTCATGCTCGGGCCCGACCCCCTCGAGGACCCCACCTCTCTCATCGTGGAAGCTAAGGGTAGCCTTAAAAATTGCATTTTCAAACCACGCCTTACTTGCATTGATGATGTACCTGAGTCAACACTGAGTCTGTTAAGTCTTCTGAGTCTAAGTCTAGCTCTGAGTCGGAGTTTGTGCCTCTCCGCCCTCCACGTCATAGCTTTTAGTTCGAGTTCGACTCCCTTGTATTTGGTGACCCTGCAGGGTCTTATGAAATGAAAAACTTCTCTTCTAACTACTTGAATGATCTTTACATAAACTGTGTCGACCCCGACGATGAAGGGATAGATTTCGATAGGGACATTCCCAAGGAAATCCGTGCCTTCATCGAAAGGGAAAATGAAAGCCATGCTCAGCCGCTAAAAGATGAAATAATTTTCATAAATTTGAAAGATGAGAGTGATCCTCGGATGGTTCAAGTGGGCTCCACGTTAAATCCAGAGGAGCATTGTGGTTTCAAAGAGCCCCTCACCGAATTCAGCGATGTCTTCGCATGGTCTCATCAAGACATGCCCGGTATCGATCCAGAGATAGTGGAGCACCGGATCCCTCTGCTTCCAGATGCTAAACCAGTAAAACAGAAGCTCAGACGAATGCGGCCAGACTGGGTACAGAAAATCAAGGAGGAGGTCACCAAGCAAATCGACGCTGGATTTCTCGTAGTCTCTCAGTATCCTACTTGGGTGGCCAACATTGTCCCTGTTCCCAAGAAGAATGGCCAGATTCGTGTCTGTGTTGACTTCCGGGACTTAAACAAAGCAAGCCCCAAAGATGATTTTCCCTTGCCACACATCGATGTGCTTGTGGATAATACTGCGGGGCATGCCTTGCTTTCGTTCATGGACGGCTTCTCGGGCTACAATCAGATCCTCATGGCACCAGAGGACCGCGAGAAAACGACTTTTATCACTGAATGGGGGACTTACTGCTATCTGGTCATGCCGTTTGGTTTGAAGAACGCTGGTCCTACCTATCAGAGAGCTGCTACGACCATCTTGCACGACATGATGCACAAGGAAGTTGAGGTCAACGTTGACGTCATGATTGCTAAGTCAAAAACCTGGGAAGGGCATATTCCTGTGCTAAGGAAGATTTTCGAAAGACTCCGTAAATTCCGGATGCGTCTTAATCCACAAAAGTGCACCTTCGGAGTCACAGCAGGCAAGATGCTTGGTTTCATGATCACTTCTCGTGGGATTGAGGTTGATTCGTCGAAAATCAAAGCAGTACTTGGGATGAAGCCACCAGAGTCTGAGAAGGGAGTGCGAAGCTTTCTGGGGAAGGTTCAGTTCATCAGCAAATTCATCGCCAAGTTAACCTTAACTTGCGAGCCGATGTTTCGTCTACTTAAGAAGGATACCCCGTTTGTATGGTTGGACAAGTGCCAAGTAGCCTTCGTTTCAATCCAAAACTATCTGCAGAATCCGCCTGTTCTCATGCCACCAGTGCCTGGGAAGCCTCTGATTCTCTACCTATCTGTGAGTTCTACATCCATGGGATGCTTGCTTGCTCAAGAAGGGGACAAGGGAGTTAAGAAAGCCATTTACTACCTGAGTAAGAAGACGGTCGGATCCGAAGAACGCTATACCACTTTGGAAAAGACGTGCTGGGCCCTTGTCTGGGCCTCTAAGAAGTTAAGACACTACATGCTGGCTTACCCAGTGAAGTTGACTTCTCGAATGGATCCTCTGAAGTATCTATTTGAGAAGCCTGCACTCACTGGTAAGTTAGCATGTTGGTTGCTTCTCTTAGCAGAATTCGATCTTGAGTACGTCACGAGAAAGTCAATAAAAGGGCATGCCATCGCAGAATTCTTGGCCGACCACCCCGTGGATGGACCAGAGGATTCAGATTTCGCGTTTCTAGATGAGGAAGTACTGACAGTTGTCGAAGACATTTGGACTCTTTACTTCGATGGAGCAGCCAATCAGAAAGGGTTCGGAATCGGGGTCCTGCTGATCACCCCTGACGGTTCTCATATCCCGCTTGCATTCAAGCTCAATTTCGACGTTACAAACAACCAAGCTGAATATGAGGCCTGTATTGTGGGTATGGAGGCTGCGCTCGCACTCGGTGTTGAGAAACTCGAAGTCATCGGGGATTCTAATCTCGTTGTGTCTTAGGCCAATGGAGACTGGAAGGTGCGTGAAGAAAGGTTCAAACCTTACCATCAGGATTTGGAGGGGCTAATTCCTCGTTTCAACAAAGTCACCTTCACTCACATCCCCCGGTTGAAGAACCATTTTGCCGATGCCCTTGCTACCTTGGCTTCCATGATCGAATTACCTTTAGGAGTCAAACTCCGCCCTATCTTGATCGAACAACGGGACTGCCCCGCATATCAATGCGTCAACGCCATCGATGATGGCCTACCCTGGTACCATGACATATGGAACTTCGTCGAGAGTGGCTTGTATCTGGCCGAGGCCTCTAAAAAGGATCAAACTGCGTTACGAAGGATTGCTGCTCACTACATTATCTGTGGGGAAAAGTTCTATAGGAGATCTCATTGTGGAATGCACAAACTCTGCGTCAACGGCACTGAGGCTATCAGAATCATGGAAGAAATCCACGAAGGGGTCTGTGGTCCTCACATGAGCAGCGTCATGCTCGCTAGGAAGATCTTGCGTCAGGGCTACTTCTAGTCTACTATGGAATCTCAGTGTGTGGATTACGTGCGGCGATGTCACAAGTGCCAAATCCATGCTAATCTGATGCATGTTCCACCCTCTAACCTATTTGGCATGGCTTCGCCTTGGCCTTTCTCTGTGTGGGGTATCGACGTCATCGGCATGGTCAGGCCATCTGCTTCAAACGGTCACAGGTTCATTCTTGTAGCGATCGATTACTTCACTAAGTGGGTGGAAGCTGAGTCGTACAAAACCTTGACCGTAGTTCAAGTCGCTCATTTCATCAGAAAGAACATCATCTATCGATATGGGGTTCCGTAGGCATTTGTATCAGACAATGAGAATCATTTCAAAGGCAGGGTTCTGGAGCTCTTCAAAGAATTCAAGATCCAAATCCATTACTCAACTGTCTATCGCCCCCAGACGAATGGGGCAGTCGAAGCGGCAAACAAGAACGTCGAGACAATCATCAGGAAGACCGCGGAATCCGCCAGGGACTAACATGAGCAACTGCCTTTAGCTCTTTGGGGGTATCGAACATCGATCCGAACGTCAACAGGGGCAACCCCCTACTCCTTAGTCTACGGGATGGAAGCAGTTCTCCCTATAGAGCTCGAGGTACCATCTTTGAGGATCATGGTAGAATCAGAACTCTCGGAATTTGAGTGGCTCAGTGGAAGATTCGTTGAACTCATGCTTTTCGATGAGCGGAGGCTCCGAGCCTTGTATCATGTTCAGGGGTATCAACGGAGAATTGCCCGGGCATTCAACAGGAAAGTGAAGTCTAGAGACTTGGTTGAAGGGGACATGGTCACGAAGGAGATTTGAGCGCCAGTTTTCGACCCCCGCGACAAGTTCCGACCTAAGCGTTCCGGACCTTACATCATCAAAACCATCCTTTCTGGGGGAGCGGCTCAGCTTATTGACCTGGACGGTAATGAGTTCAACACTCTGGTTAACCTAGATCAACTCAAGCGTTACTATCCCTGAGAGAAGCTCATTGGACCGAAAACTACAAGGGTGGGCGGTTCCAAGCAAAAATTAGCGCAAGCCTGCTAGACCGAAAACCTGAGAAGGCGGTTTAGGCAAAAATAAATAGGCATCAATCAAAGCTCGCTAGACCGAAAACCCAAATGGGCGGTACTAGGCAAAAGTTAGAGCGCAAAAGGAGAGCCAAAACACCCGAGCGAACCTTAGCCTGAACTACGTGCTGACCTGATTCCTTGAAAAAGGATACGTAGGCAATCTCTTTGTGAGATTCGGTCACAATCAATCAACTCGATCCATGGTTTTCTACTACCAGAAGTTAACTCGATGCTTGAGTGACGCAGTGTTCAACACTTGAATCAGAGGGGGAGAACTCTCAAGCTTTCATTTTTATTTAATTATAACTTCTATTACACAGGCTGAGCAGTCTTAAAAAGAGTTTAAGCATAAAAACAGAATAAAAGCGCTCGAGGCCTTAACAGGCTCATAGTTTATTCTTGATCATTAAGGTCCGTCAAAGAGTCAGTTGTTGTTTTGTCTGCTTGCAACCTCTCTTTTCAGCCATGCTTGATATCAGTGCATAAGCTCCGTGCTGAAATCTGGATCGGCTCCTCGGAGTTGCCTCAGACCCCAATTGTGCTCGTATCCTCTCAAATTCTGGGCAGTGAAAGCAGGGATTTGGAAGTCCTCAATCTTGGCTCGGTGAAGCCCTTGGCTCAATCCTAACTGACGAAGAATGCGACCGGGAATATAGAATGTGAAGGCGGTCAGTCCAGCTATCACCGTCCTTTCAAAACCTGCAGAATTCAGGGCCATGTTCGGGATGTTCATAGCCTCATGCCTCCAAGTGATTTCGTTCGGTAGCATCTCTCTCATGAATGTGTACCATTGATGCACAGTCATTTCCGGGTAGATCATCCCCCGCTGATGCATTCGACCAGGCAGATGGGGCCAATTTGCTTCCGGCGCAGTGAGCAATCCCAATTTGTCAGACAGCCAGACCTACATGAGTGGAAAAACAAGTAAGAAGTCATATAAAGCTTGAGAGGAAAAACAAGTAAGAAGCTTCGACATAGCCTTAGCCGAGAGGTGAGGTAAAACTAGAATGTGCGAAAACTAGAAAAATGTGAGCTAAGTGAGAGTTTACTAGCAGTAAAAGCGGACTACCGCCAATGACGTTTGTTTGGCCAGTAGAAACCAAATCCAAACCCATGAGTGTTTCAGCCAAAACAAGTGGCACCACATTCCTTCGGGCGCCCATTTGAGCAGCAACGCTCTCCAGCATGGGATTCACTTGTCCATTCGGAGACACCAGTAAATAAGCAGCCAACACGATAATCGTTAGAGCAAATCGATGCCGGGCCTGCAGGGCTGTATCCTCTACGTCCCCTTTCGGTCCGTACCATTCCATTAGGCGCATGATGTTGATTTGCCCTCCAGTTAACAGACTTTCGGGTGCTCCCCTGGTAATGTCAAGACTTGACTGTAGAAGCTTTGGTATACTGATGATCCTCCCATTTTGTCAAATACCCCAACGGTTTGATCACTCGGCTCATTGATCTCTCCGTCCGCTTCCACGACAGCCGATCCTGTCAAATCCATCAACGGTATTTAGCCATATCGTCCATACAATCCACAACGACGATCAGATTATCGCCCGATGGTTCGTTCAATGGTCCACCATCTGCAACTAGTTGTTCCCCAGGAGAGTCCGCCTCGGCCTGCCCCGAACGACTACCTCTACTTCAGTCTAGCTTCACACGCATCTTCCAGCAGCCTTATTGCTCTGTCTCGGATGGTCTTTGATAAGGAGATTGGCTCTGATTCCCAACAGATGGAATTCAACCTACCTGACACGACCTACCCGTGTTTGTTGGAATACTTTGTGCCGAGGATAGCTTGATCCCCAGCAACGACGGCCTGTCCCGTCACATCTGCAGCGACAGCCTGTCCTGTCCAAATTTGATCAACAAACGGCGATTCACTTGTCCACTTCTATTTCCATCCCCGGCAATGGACCTGCCTGTCCATTCCACCAATCAGGTTCCTTAAGTATACTTGTCTACTTTGCTAGTGTGCTTTGCTCTGGATTGCCTTGAGGGGTGTCTAGAAATCTTTGACGTTACTTGTACCAAGTCGATGGTGCTTCAAGTGCCGTCAAAGAGGGGCTACTGTAGACACCCCAATCCGGGCTTCCAGATTAGTTTACTTACGGTTTTTGATTCCCCGATGATGAAATGGATCAAGAACACCCCGGGAATGATAGCGTGTTTGAGCTTTGAGTGTTTGCAAAACCCTTGAACCTAACCTAGCCTAAGCCACTTCAAAAACCAAAAACCTTGCTGGTCTGCGCCAGGGCGCAACTATCCCGCGCCCGGGCGCACCATCGCGCGAGGGTTTCACTCCATCGCGCGACAGTGCGCCAGGGCGCACCATCGCGCGACAGACTCACTCCGTCGCGCGAGGGTCCAACCTACAACCGACCTTTCCTGAGGAGGACAGTTGGCCACCGATGCAGCCTCAGCCAGGCCTCGTGGACTGGCTGAAGGCCTCTGTTTCCAACCAGATTCACCCCCTTTCCTTATAAATACCCCCTTTGGCCTTCCATTAAAAGGGTTAGCATTTTCCATGGTTCTTCTTTCAAAGGGTTCCAAGTTTTGAGGTCCAAAGGAGAATTACACACAACATCCTCCATACAAACCCTAATTTCAAGAGCATAGCTTGCTCTTTCTCCTCTATTATCAAACATCCAACCACTCAATCAAGCCTTCAAATCTCAAAGTTCAAACACCGTTCAAACTCAAAAGCCGAAGGTATAGCTTACCTTTGCTCTGCTCTTTGTTCTGATCCCTGAGGGGGGCTGGCAGGGCCAAGGCTGGTAATCAATACCAGTCCTGGTCCTAAAGCTGGCGAGGTTTCAAAAACCGTCATGGTAGGAACCAGCGCGCGATGGTCCCACTCTCTCGCGCGACACTCCGGTGCTGCGTGAGATGGACCGCGTGGGGATTGGTGTCCTACTGTTTTGCATTCATGTGTATAAAGATCACTCTGCAAGCATGATAATAATCAGTTTACTGCTTTCCTTAGTATAAACTGTTAGCCTTGTAGTTAATTTGCATTTCTGCTGATTGTGGAATACCCCTGGGATAATTCTGGATCTGTCCCAGAACCCAGAAAATGTGAACCAAGCACTGGTCTGTCCGCGCCAGGGCGCAATCATCCTGCGCCTGGGCGCACCATCGCGCGACAGACTCAGTCCATCGCGCGATAGTGCGCCAGGGCGCACCCTCGCGCGACAGAGTGACTCCATCGCGCGACAGTTTGCCTCCGACCAGTGGCTGGCCTTGCACGGGTAGCTTAGTTTTAGGCCTTTATTTTGTCCCCACACTGTTTATGGGGTGTTTTATTAATTTGTAGGGCTTTTCAGCCTTTAAACTGTATATTATGCTGCCTATAAACTGCGTGGTTTGTCCTGGGTGTGCACTGGTCCTTCCAGAGCCCAGAAGGTTTGAGAATAAGAGTTGTTGGTTTAAGCTCACCGGCGCGCGTGTTTTAGAGTTATGCGCGCAAGAGTGAACAGCATGCAGTGACTTGTTTAGTGCATGCTGGTTTCTTCCTGCGCACGTCACTCCAAAACATGGGAATCCCAGTTTGTTTAAACTCCCACAGCAGTCTGTTCTCATCCTATACTAACTGCTCATCCATGCTATCTATCACATCCTGCAAACATGTTACAGTTTTAATCCCCTTTAACTGTTCCCCCGCCCTAATTGGCTAAAAATTGATTAATCAAACAGAATCGCAAACAAAACAACATTTTCGCAAATGCCTAAGTAGAGACCGATCTCCGGATTGGGCGAGAGGGGTGCCATAAAACCCTTCCCCTCTCGTAACCTGGCTCCCGAACCCAGATATGGTTATGACGGACTGGTTCCTTACCTTTTTCAAATCAAACAGCGCGGCAAGTGCTTAGAAATACGGTTCCTTGGGTGTCTGACCTTCAAACCCAAGTGGCGGCTCTGTATTTTTCGCGTGCGCTTGACGTCCAGCTTCAAAAAGCGCTCCCGCGAACCGGCGGCCTTTTTCTCTCTTGGGAAGGGAACGGAATCCTTTCCCCGGAAGGAAAAACGGGCAAATCGCATTTGCCCACAGCTAGACACTTGGTCCTTGTTCAAGCGTCGTCCAATTTTGACACCTACTTCGACTCTGGCCTGGCCATCGAGGATGCACTGCAGAGTGGGATTCTGTCAACAGGGGAATCTTTTAATCTGCCCAAAAACAAAACCTCGGACATACTCTGGAAACACCAACGCATTGTTTAGGGGAGGGACTTACTCCAATACCGCAACCAGTGGTACCAATGCCTCTTCCTCAAAAGCTGCCAACCACATTGCCGAGGTCCATCAAGTGCAAACCCCGCAGAATAACCGGCCTCGCAACCAACCTCGTAGCTTCTCTGCGTTCGCGGCTCCATTGTCCTCAGTCATGGAAAAACTGGTTCAATCAGGACATCTGAAGCTCCTCGACCCAACTCCTCTGCCTAAGAACCCTTCGCCTAATTTCAAAGCCAACCTCTATTGTGCCTACCACCAAGGGGCCGGTCATCTTACAGATTCTTGCTTTCGCCTCCGTCATGCGATTCAGGATCTCATAGATGAAGGAACCCTCCATGCTCCCCCACCGTCGGCTCAAAAGCCGAACATCCTTTCCAATTCCATGCCAAAGCACAATAATGCTCCACGCATTAACCAGATATCCCTCAGCTCCACTGATATATCCCTCAGCTCCACTATATTTAACCCCACTGACCATATAGCCCCAACGAATCAACCTAGGCCGATCGTGCCTATCCCTTCTCAATCCGAAGCCGAGATTTCTTATATCCGCTCCGAAGAAGGACAATCGTCCAATTCCAATGCGCCCTCCGCGCGTCTACAGAACGGAGCATTTGTGTTCAACGCTTCCATCAGTGACCTGTTCCACCAGTCTATCCCATCGGTGCAGCTTAACTCTGCCTCTACTTCGGATAGCCCGTACTTCAATGTGACGGATCCTAACTCTTCTCCAAATCTGATGGACCGCATCAGATCTACCATACCCCCTCAACCAAAACAACAACTTGACATGCGAGCTGTAGGGTGGGCCATAGCGGATGACAATGACTATGCCACCCCCATAATCAATGAATGGACAGAGCTGGAATTGGATGGTTTCCCTCAGAATCCCGAGTATGTCCCTTTTGACCATGCTTGGTATGATGCTTGGATGGCCAATTACGAGGCAGCCATGCTTGATCGTTTGGATGGCTTCTCGTTAGACCTGCTGTTTCAACAACCTCAACCTGTTCTGCCCGAGGAAGAGTACTATTGGGATCCCGAGCCCGCTTGGCAATTTCCATTGGAATTTAACCCTAATCCTCTCCAAGGTTACGCTCTGCCCAACCATGAAATCCAGTATTTGGAGGAGGACCTTATCCAAGATGAGACCCGTGTTCTAGGGGAGTGCTTCTTCCCTTCTACTCTCAACAGGCTGGTTAACTCGGTGGCTAATGCCGAATATGATCCCACATTTTATATCGTCAACGAAAACCTCCCACGCCCTGTAGTGCCTTCCCCTCCTGAAGAGGATTGCAACATCATGGTCACGGACCTTGTACCACCAGCTGATCTTTAGGATGTCGATGATGTAGTCAATATCCAAGTTGGGTCCGAAGTTTGGACCGTCAATCGTTCCTTCGCTGATGGAGGCCTTTGGGATGTCCCTTTTGTTGCTAGTACAGAACCTGTCTAGGAAGCTGTAGCTGTTGGGAATCCGGATTTCTGGGAGTCACTGTTGATGAAAGATCTGGCTGAAGATTTGGGTTTGGACATGGAAGTGCCTGTATCTCCTTCGACCTCTGACAAAGGGAAGCGCAAACTGAGGGAAGTCCCTGCTGACCTGTGGGATGATAGTCAAGACCCTCAAGTAGTGCTCTTTTCAGAGAACGTTCTTAATGTTACAAGAAGTGGACGAGTTTTTCAGCCTGCTAATCTGCAAGCTGGGAGTTCGTCCAATTCTTCTAATCGAAAGAACGAACCCCCCGTTTTCTCAAGGTCTGCACCATTTGAGGTACCTGTTAGCTCCCCAAATGACGACATGATTCAAAGACAACTGGAGCGGATTCCCGCTGCCATATCACTATGGGGACTAATCTGTTCCTCCCGTGAGCATTGTCAGAAGTTCTGCCACACTCTCTCTCGTCTTGAGATTCAACTGGAGTGAGGGTCTGTATGAACTCTCTAAAGCCCGCCTCATCCACCAACTGCCTTACTCTCTCAGGCAAACCCTGATACAATGCCAAGGAGCTGCAAGCGCCCCCAAAACCTCGAATGTCTCTCTGCCTTGCTTTCTCCTGCATCAGACACAGAAACAAGCAACAAGAGGCATATCAGCATGCGAAGATTTCATTTTCAAGTTCTAGGTAATCAATACAGCCTGACAACAGATGGTTGGTTCAAGTTATTATGTCTCATGCATGACATTCAATGTGAAGCTTTAGTATCACTATTCAAGTCTACTTCAAGGATCACTATACATGTTCCAAAAATTCAAGCATATATACAGCATATTCAGATTTGCAGTTGCAAAGAAAGGGGAATTTTCAGAAATTTACCTCAGACCAGCTGCTCGAAATATGGGTATCGGGGTCTCTCAGAACCATCTCGGAGTCGTACTCCACCTGCCGTGGCCGGTATGCCGTAAAACCCGACGGCATAAACAAGTGAGGAACAAGCAGCCTGTACCCCTCTGCTGAAAACAGAGCCCGAGTCAAGCTCTCCGCCTCCGACACTGCTGTCACCATAGGACCACGTACTCTGGTTCCGACCCTCTCCTCAGTCTCTGCATCCCCTAGTACCTCCTCCTCAGCAGCTCTCTCCCTCTCGGCCCTCGCCGCAGCCTCTGAAGCGGCTATCTCTCGCTCTCGCTCCTCTCGAGCCTCCAAAACAGCAGCCCCAATCATGGAATCCTCCTCGAGGAGCCGGGCTAGTCTCTCCTCGCTCAGAAATTCTCCGAGGTCTTGTCTCATGATCGGTCTATGGCCTGACGACGTCACTGCTGGCCGAAACAATACCACCTCCTCAGGAACCTCCGTGGCACCCTCCTCCTCGGTCACTACGTCCTTGCCCTTCACCGGATCCCTTGGTGGAATCTCACTTGGCCCAACATCTCCACCATCAACATCTCTACTGTCTGGGACCTCGAAACTACCACCAACTACAACCGAGCCACTCACCGTTGTGCTCGGGTCCAATGGTTCGACTCCAGAACGCACGGCCCCGACTCCCTCCATCGCGCGACGAAGTGACTCCGTCGCGCGATGCTCGTCGTCAACTCCGACCGCCTGCATGCGACTCTGATCGCCATCGCCACCGCCTACTACCTCTACACCATCATCCACGGCCGCCTTTGTCTCCGTTCGATCTATTGTTTCGACCTCCATGGGTCCTCCCTCGTCCCCCAGACGATCAACAACCTCTCCTCCGCCGCCCCCATTGCCATGGTCTGCCATGAGTGGGTGTGTGTGTGTTTGGGGTTTGCTGGTTTTGTGAAGAAATCACGGTTTGGGGTTGAAACTTTGAGAGAGAGTAGAGTTAAGGGGAGTTCGAAACTGCTGTGAGCGGTTTCAGAACGTCCTCGTCGTTTAAAGTGAGAAGCAAGCAAGCGTGGGCCGGGTCTGGGCTCGTTTCAAATCCAAGCCCTAACGGAAAACCTTCGCGCGATGGTCTGGCTTCCTCTCGCGATGGTCCAATTGGGCCGTCGACCAGGTTCAGCCTCTTGCTCGGCCCGATCTTATGTGTCGCCTTAATAATGGCCCAGAAGTCTTACTTGGGCCTTGCATTTGATTTTGGGATCTCTACTAGATGTCCTTGATCAAAGGTATCTTATATCCCTAGCAGTGGACTGCCCCACGCAAAATGCCACTTTCAAAATCAACGATGATCCATCCGTCCAAAATCAAATCAACAACGATCCATCCGTCCAAATTCAAATCAACGACAACGACGATCCATCCGTCCAAAATCAAAATCAACGACGATCCATCCATCCGTCCAAAATCAAAATCAACGATGATCCATCCGTCCAAATTCAAATCAACGACAACGACGATCCATCCATCCAAATTCAAATCAACGACAATGACAATGATGATCCATCTGTCCGAAATCAAAATCAACGACGATCCATCCGTCCAAAATCAAATCAACGACAATGACGATCCATCCGTCCGAAATCAAAATCAACGATGATCGATCCGTCCAATTTCAATTCAGCAATCGACTGATCCCCCGATCCCTCAGTGCACGGTATTTGTACATACTGACTTGCACTTTTCAAAATAAATCAGCTTTTGGGTGAATCAGGTGGGTGTCTAGAAATCTTTGACGTTACCCGTACCAGCCAATGGTGCTCCATGTGCCGTCAAAGAGGGACTACTGTAGACACCCCAATCTGATTTTCCAATCGTTTTACTTCTTTTTCAATTTCTTGTTTCCCCGATGATGAATCAGGTCGAAAACAGTCTTGAGAGAATGAAATGGTTTGAGCTTGGTGCGTGTGGAACCCATCCTTAACCCTTAAACCCAAACCTTGACGGAAGGTTTGACCATCGCGTGACCCACTGGGTCTCTTACGCGATGATTCACTTGCCAGGTGGTGGTCAAAGTCAAACTTTTGACTGGTTGACCATCGCGGAGAAGCTAGAACACTCGCGCGATGGATTTACTCTATCGCGCGATGGTCAACACCTGTCATATCCACCTTTTTCCAGCTGGATTTTATGATGATCAGGGGTCTACAGACCTATGTAACCCCGTTTCGTCGACTGAACAGCGTTTTGCAGGGCCACCCTTGCACCACCTCTCTGCCACTCTCCCATCAACCTTCATACCCCACTTCTCCACCAAGTAAGTGCAGTCAGCCTTGTTGGCTGGCTGCATTAGCTTGTTCTCCCACCAACAAACCCTCCACTCTTTCTATAAAAGCCCCCATGGTTCTTCTTCTAAGGGGTTAACAAAAAATTTTCCAAAAGAGAAGCAAGAACTACAAGCTTGATCACTTCTCTCAACTCAAATCACTCCCACCCACTCATTTACCAAGTCATATCACCTCATTCAAGCCATATTCAAGACACTCAAGCAAAGGTATAACCCTTTTTGTTTACTGTTTTGATCCCTGAGGGGGGCTGACAGGGCCCGGGCTGGTAATCAATACCATTCTTGGTCCTAAAACTAGCAAAGTTACAAGTTACTGAGGACAGGCAAACCCACGCGTGAGATACCCACTCCATCGCGCGACGGTTCCCGTTTGTGTGATATGGTTCTCGTGGGGATGGGATCCTAGTCTATGTCCACTTATATGATTTCATGCTTTCTTGTCAAATAATATTTAGTATATTCCACTGTGTTGCATATTAAAAACATGTAGGCTAGCTTAGTTTACTTATCTGTTTATTTTGGAATGCCCCTGGGTTGCTTTTGAACATGTCTCAGAGCCCAGCAATGTAAAGCAATTCTTGGAAGTCCAGTCAGAACACTCGCGCGATGATGTGACTCCATCGCGCGATGGTTTGTCCATTTCCAGTGATTGCCCTTACATGGGCAGCTAGGCCCTTGGCCTCTGTTTTAATACCCTCACTGTTTAGGGGTTGCACCTTGTGCCTGTTAATTCTTGATTGTAATAATTATTTACTTTCAGTACATATAAACTGCTTGGTTTGACCCTGGGTGTGCACTGGTCCTTCCAGAGCCCAGAAGGAGATAAAATTTAACCTGTTGGTGGGACGTCAACACTCTCGCGATAGACTGAGAATGTCGCACGATGGTTTTATTTGCATGCAAGGACTTCCGTGCATGCAAGTTGGCCACTGCTCGTGACAAACTCAACCCAAGGCACTGTTTTGGCATCCTGAATCAGTGTTAAATATTATCGCATTTACTCCTCCTCATCTCATTCATGCATGTTATTATCTATCTCATCCTGCAAATTGTTACAGTTTTAAATCCCCGATTAACTGTTTCCCCGCCCTAATTGGCTAAAAATTGTTTAATTAAATGGAATCGCAAGCAAACATTTTCGCAAATGCCTAAGTAGAGACCGATCTCCGGATTGGGCGAGAGGGGTGCCATAAAACCCTTTCCCTCTCGTAACCTGGCTCCGGAACCCAGATATGGTTATGACGGACTGGTTCCTTGACTTTTTCAAATCAAACAGCGCAGCAAGTGCATCGAAATACTGTTCCTTGGGTGTCGGACCTTCAAATCCAAGTGGCGACTCTGTATCTTTGCGAGCGCTTGTCGTCTAGCTTAAAAGCGCTCTCGCGAACCGGCAGCATTTTTCTCTTCTCAAGGAGGGGAACGGAATCCCTTCTCGAGGAAAGAAAATCGGGCACCCGCATGCCCACACTTTTGTTCATAAGTTATGGGTTAGTGAGTAGGATTTTACTATTGAGCCTTCGTAGCTCATGGTGTTAACTTGTGGTGACCCTGGCATATTATATGGGTGGCGACGCCGATATAATGTGTCAGATTTAATAGATGAACAGGGCGAACTCTTCACTTTGGAGGCATTCGGAGCTGAAGAACTCGCTAGGATGGAGGAACAAGAGGAGCTGTAGTTAGGAAACCTAGCTTCCTATTTTGTGTTTAAAATACTCCTACGAGAGTTATATTGTAATAATGAGCAGTGACTCTCTTTAATTTCTGTAATAAATTATCCTTTAACGTACCTAAAATTAGGGGCGTTTCAATGTTTCTTGAATCTCTGAACAAAACTGACTATTCACTAGGAAGATGATATTGCAACCATTCAATAAAAGGGTACTGTTTTTGCAATCAAACTCAAAGATTCTCCAGCAAGCTTCAATTGCGGAGACATAGCGACAATCCAAATATTGCTTTACCTCATCAGTCATTGAATAACTACATTGGCCACTACTTGCAGTCCTAGCAACATTATTCTCAAGCACAACAGTTGCACGATCAAGTCCTTTGTGCATGTACTTATATAAGTACTTGATCAATTTGGTGAGTACACATCGTTCCAAATTGATATGGGCATTGTACTTTACTATGAGATCACGATTGTAGACCCACTGATTGTCTATCTCAACTCCATTAACTAGGAACTTCTTTCAAAATTCCTCCGTCTATAGATTACAAAACCATTTTCATCTATGGTCGTTTGTTTGGAGAATTTTTTTGGATAATGCTTGGAGCACTTTCCATTGACCATGCATGGGGCAGATGAATTACCCTCATCATAGGGACCATGTATCATGCACCTCATTATAGTTTCAAATGCTAAAGGATCATTCACTTCATTAGGAATTTCGGCACATATCACTTCATCAATTTCTTCTGGTGAGTTTAGCTTGTCTTCTGCAGCAAACGTCAAAATGATGTGTGAATGCGGTAATCCTCTCTTTTGGTATTCGATGACATAGATATCTGTTGAAAAATTATATCTAATCATGCAAGGAAATCATAATTCCAACAAACCTAAACATAAATTATGTACGAAAAGATAACATACCTGCTATAATTTTTCCAAAAAACTTCTCCTTCTTGATATCTCTCATAAGTTTCTTCATTTTAATTCGAAATACTCTCGCAAGTATGTAGGCCTATCCTCCGTATGTTGATTAGGAATACAGCTCACCTCCTGTTGTATTTTTGACCAACTGGAGTTGCACATGAACGTGAGAAGAAGGTCTGGAAATCCCATCGCTTGACATACTGCCATTGCATCTTGATAATGTTGATTCATATTCTGCGGCCCCCCTGTGAATGACGATGGCAATATAAATCTGGTACCTACCTCTGTAGCATCAGCATCACCAGCATTTGCAGAATCTCATAGACCGCTATACAAAAGAGAACGCAAGATATTTTGATTACACAAAACAAAGTTTAGCCAATCTTGCTCAGTGGCTGCACAGCAATCAAAGACAAACTGTTGGAATAAATGGCCACCTTGAAGTAGTGTTTTTCCTTCACTATCTCAGAATTAAAGTCTGAATGCATAAAACACTCGCATTGGCACCCCTTCTCGATTGGCATCTGTGGCCTGTGTGAATTCTATAGACCTTCTCCATCCATCAGTTTCGTTGGGAAAAAGATGCAGGTATTGGAGTGGCATGTACGCAGGATGTGTTTCGTTAATCCTATTTAAATGACCATCCAAATTTTGAACAACAATATCACGATTGGCACCGCTTTCAAAACCATTACCAACTAATAATGCTGCAATTTCATTTGTAGTTGGTTTGGTATACTGTCTTCCACCCCTCGAGCTCAAAATTCTAACACGAAGATCCTGAGCACCATTATCACGTATAATGTCTCCAGCACTGCTGAAAACTTGCGCATACTGGTTGGTCACATTTAACATCGACTGCAAGCCTTCCAATGTGGTTGTATCAATTCCAGTTGAACCATCAGCCCTACTCATTACCCCCATTCTATTATGAGTTTCATGTTCCGTGTCGTAAAATACGGTTGGGCAAACTTTTGATTTGTTCAAGGTTCTGGTAAAAGTGATCCAATTCTATTAAAATTTGCGCCATTAATACGAAAAGAATAGTGCCCCTTTCCATCTAACACTGAGTGGTCAATCTTTCCTCCCATTGAGGTAAAGACAATTGTAACAACTCCGATTTTTGACGAACAAAAATCTCGTTTAAATATTTGAAAATTTATTATTAATTCTTGAATTACTTTATAATTTTCTTTTAATCTTTAATAATCCGTCAGAATTAGATTCAAGACTTACAAAATTAAATCTCTTTGCACCAAACAATCTAGTCATTTTCTAAAGACAAGTATGCTTATAGAAGCACTTGTATATTTTTCTAGTGGGTAAAAATATGTGGGCAGCAATGCCCTCGGAAAGGATTCCGTTTCGTTTTCAAAGCAAGGGCCCGTGATTGAGGGAGCGTGAGCACAAAATGGCAAGTGCTCGGAATACAGAGTCACCACTCAGGTTTTTAAGGTCTGACACCCAAGGAACCGTATTTCGAAGCACCTGCCGCGCTTTTTGATTTGAAAAATGAAGGAACCAATCCGTCATAACCATATCTGGGTTCGGGAGCCAGGTTCTGAGAGGGGAAGGGTTTTAAGGCACCCCTCTTTCCCAATCCGGAGATCGGTCTCTACTTAGACATTTTGTGAAAATATTTGTGATTCTTCTTTTATTAAACACTTTTTAGCCGATTAGGGTGGGAGAACAACTAATTGGGGATTTAAAACTGTAACAATTTGCAGAATGTGATAGATGATAGCATGGATGGATGAAATATTGAAAATTAAATGGAATAAAACCCAACATTGTGGCTAGATATCAAAACAGTGCCTTATATGAATTCGACAAACACAGTAGCCAACTTGCATGCATGGACGTGCATGCAAACTGATCAGTGTGCGCCAAAGTCATACACACACGTGTGCTTCAACACCTCACATAGATTGATTTTTATCCTCGTTTGGGCTTTGGAATGATCACTGCTCACCCAGGGGGTAAACCAAGCAATTGATACGTACTAGAAGTAAATAATAGTTACAGACAAAATGAATGAATTTGAAATACAACCCCTAAACAGTGGAGGTATTGAAACAAAGGCCCGAGGCCAAGCTGCCCATGCAAAAACAGTTTCTGAAAATAGACTGAGCAGCGTGCGTGTGACACACAGTCAAGCGCGCCGGTCATGACTAGACTTCCTGGAATTGTCCTTACATGCCTGGGTTGAACAAGGTGATAGGTCTTGTAAAATGAGTGTATGAAGATCACAAGAGTGATAAGATAGCAAGAGTATTAGAAGTTGTGTAGTCTTTTTCTTTCTTGAATTTTTTGTAACCCTAGACTTGGAAGACCAATGGTGTATTTATAGGAGAGAGGAAAGAGGGTAGTGGGTGGCACACAAGGCCATGCAACCAGCCAACAAGGTTGGTTGGCCTTACTTGTTGGAGAAGAGTTCCAACAAGGTGATGGAAGAGGGTGTGAGGGTGGTGCACCCCATGCACCTGCAACAGCTGTGCTGGCGAAGAAAACGGGGTTCTATAGCCCTGTAGACCCCTTGATGATTATAAAATCTAGTTGGAAAAAGGTGATAGGGACAGGCATTGATTCGCGCTCGTAAGAGTGACATCATCGCGCGTTTGTTCCACTAAGACCTAGCATGGGGAACAGCGCGCATGAGAGCCAGTATGACGCACGATGGTCAAACCTAGGGTTAGGGTTTTGACTGAGGGTTTTGGGGTTAAAAAGGGGCAAACGGGGTTCCAATCACTCCAAGTTCAAACTTTTCTATTCTCAAGACTGTTTTTCAATCCAATTCATCATCGGGGAAACAAGAAACTGAAAAATAAAGTAAATCAATTGGGAGACCCAGATTGGGGTGTCTACAGAAATCCCTCTTTGACGGCATGCAGAGCACCATTGACTGGTACGGGTAACGTCAAAGATTTCTAGACACCCATCAAATCTGCCCAAAAGCCGATTAAATGGAGAATGCAAACGAGTATGTAAAAATACTGTGCACCAATGGATCGGAGCGGATCGATCGTTGATGTGAACTCTCCTCGGGAATAAATGAATTGGACAAATCGATCGTCGCTGATTGATAATTGGACGGATGGATCATCGCTGAATTGAAAATAGACGGATGGATCGTCGTTGATTAATAATTGGATGGATGGATCGTCGTTGATTGATAATTGGACGACGATCCAATTGGACTGATGGATCGTCGCTGAATTGATAATTGGACAGATGGATCATCGCTGAATTGAAAATTGGCGGATGGATCGTCGCTGATTGATAATGAATGGATGGATCGTCGTTGATTGATAATTGGACGGATGGATCGTCGCTGAATTGATAATTGGACGGATGGATCGTCGCTGAATTGAAAATGGGCGGATGGATCGTCGCTGAATGATAATTGGACGGATGGACGGTCGCTGATTGATAATTGAAATACCAGCGTGCGCAGGCGGACCACTGCTGGGGATAAAAATGCTTCAGATTGAAGATTTTAACTCAAAATAACCCTAAAAATCATTGAAAGGCCATCAGAAGAGATCATGGGCTGAGATAAGAGGGATAAGGAAAATTGGGCCTACAAAGCTAGGGAATTATGCCTGATGCCCAACTGAGCATCGCGTGTTGAATCCACTCTGGCGCGCGCGAGAGTTCTTTTAAGGGCTTGAACTCAAAACAGGCCCAGACCCGGCCCGTGCTTGTTTCACTCCCTTAAACTTCCCAGGGACGCTACAGAAGCAGTTCTTAGCGGTTTCAAAGGTTTCAAACTCCTCTCAACTCTCAAACTCTCTCAATCTCTCCCAAAACCTTGATTTCTTCACAAAACGAACAAAATCAAACCCAAACCAAACATCCATGGCAGAACACGACAATGGTGGCGGTGGTGGAAAGGTTGTTGATCATCCGGAGGATGAGGGAGGGCCAATGGAGGTTGAAATAGGAGATCAACAGTCGGCAGAGGCTGTCGGAGGTGTAGGTGCCGTAAAAGCAGGCCACGGCGACGATGAGTAAAGCCGTGAATAGGAGGTTGGGCGAGGTTCTCCGTCGTGCGGCGGAGGGGGAGCAGTGCGTGAAGAAGGAGCCAAGGGCCATGGGGCCCATTGTTCGGCCATTGGACCCGAGCGTGGCTGTAGAAGGATAGGTAGTGATTGGTAGTGGTTATGGAGACGCCGGTGGCAGTGGTGCCAGGGATAATGGTATCGGGCCGAATGATGGGTGTCCCATGCGTAATCTGACGCACGGAAAAGAACCCATAGTAGTTGAGAAGGAAGTCAAGGATATACAGGGTGGTCTTCGACTCATGGGCCAATCACTCGGGAGGACTTCATGGAGTACTTGAGTGACGAGAGACAGGCGAGGCTCCTCGAGGAGAATCCCAAGGTTGGAGTGGCAGTCTTGTCGACTCAGGAAGAGCGACAGAGAGAGATAGAGGCAGCAGAGGTGGCTGCGAGAGCCGAGAGGGCCAGGGCCGAGGAGGCGAGGCTTTGAGAGAAATGGAGGCGGAGGAGAGGGCCGATGCTGAGACAGTTGTGCCGAGAGTGACGGCCGTAATGGAGGCGGAGAGGTTGATACGTCCTAACTTTTCAGCGGAGCCATACGTGTCTCCCACGCCACACTTGTTTGTGCTGTAAGGCTTTGCGACTTACACACCACGGCGAATAGAGTACAATGCCGAGCTCATGCTGAGAGATCACGAGACTCACATCTCCAACACTTGTACAAAGGTATATTCTTGGAAACCCCTTTTATAATTCAATTCCGTATTTGGTTACATGTACTTGAACTTAGAATAGTATAAGGTAACTCCGAGTTGAACCAAGCCATGATGATATAATCTTTGTGACATGCACCATGCATGTAATAACTGAACTAACCATCTGTCGCAGGCTACATCGATTACTTGGAACTTGAAAATGAAAGCCCCATATGCTGACATATTCCCCTATTGTTCATTTTTGTGTTTAAAAGAGGAGAGAGCAAGGCATAGGGATATTCGTGGCTTTGGAGGCACATGTAGTTCCCTAGAGCTGTACGAGGGCCTACCGCCAAGAGTAAGGCAGTTAGTGGACGAGGCAGGCTTTGGTGAGTTCATACGGATTCTTTCCCCGGTCAGAAATGACCATGCTGTCCTGGTAGCACTTGCAGAGAGATGGAGTGATTCCACCATTACCTTCCATCTATCGCCTAGGGAGATGACAGTGACACCTACAGACTTTGCGGCGATCACATGTCTGAGGATTGGAGGAGAGCCTATCCCGTTTGACTCGGGCATCCATGAAGATCGAGCAACACTAGAATGGTTTCTGGGTAGAGTGCCCAGAATTGAGGAGGGAATGGTAAGATATGAGCAATTTAAGAGGTACCTGGATAGAAAGGTGACTATGGAGCAGGAGGCAGAGCGGATGGCAAGGGTGTATTTTTTATACCACTTTGGTGCTTCCGTATACCCGAGCAGGCATAGCAAGGTGCACCTATCGTACTTGCCCGCACCGAGGGACTTGAGGACAGCCTCACGCTTTGACCGGTGTGGAGCGGCACTTGGTGCAGCCTGCGGCTTCCAGGGGACTCGTCGAGGACGGAGCAAGGAGCAACTGGATATTGGAGGATCTGGGAGGTATAATTTCAATAGAGTAAAGAACAATTTATACTTGTATCTGTTTGACTGTGTAGCTTGATTGAACTTGTGTTTGCATGACTGTATATCCTTTAACTGATGCACTTTGCATGTTTGATCATTGTACAGCTCTGGGCCTACAAAGTGCAGCGGATGTATCCACTGATGTGCAAACATCCTGATCTGAGCACCCTCCCCTGCGCGCTTATCTAGAGTAAGGAGAACATGGGGACGAAAGAAGGAAGAGGCGTTCTAAATGCCTTTCGGTTGTATTTGGACGAGCTGAGAGCATCACAGGTATAATACGAAAGACTTCCATAGTTAACCATGCATTCCCTTTATTGCTTTAATGCTATCGCTGATCAATTGCATGGATTGCCTATTTGTCCCACTTTGCAGATCAACTAGGATCCATGGAGGGTGGCAGGGCCAGAGCCTAAGTACTTAGCTAGGAGTAGAGCTGTCATAGCTAGTAGAGTGTTGCTGGAGTCGGCCTTTGGCTGACAATGGTACTTGGTGTGGGCAATGCGATTTGCCCGATCTTTCTTTCCTCCGGGAAAGGGATTCCGTTCCCCACCTTTTGAGAAAGGAAAGATGCTGCCGGTTCGCGAGAGCGCTTTTAGCTGGACGTCAAGCGCTCGCGAAAATACAGAGTCGCCACTTGGGTTTGAAGGTCTGACACCCAAGGAACCGTATTTCGAAACACTTGCCGCGCTGTTTGATTTGAAAAAGTTAAGGAACCAGTCCGTCATAACCATATCTGGGTTCGGGAGCCAGGTTACGAGAGGGGAAGGGTTTTATGGCACCCCTCTCGCCCAATCCGGAGATCGGTCTCTACTTAGGCATTTGCGAAAATGTTGTTTGTTTGCAATTCTGTTTGATTAATCAATTTTTAGCCAATTAGGGTGGGGGAACAGTTAAAGGGGATTAAAACTGTAACATGTTTGCAGGATGTGATAGTTAGCATGGATGAGCATTTTAGTATAGGATGAGAACAGACTGCTGTGGGAGCTTAAACAAACTGGAAGGCTCCTGTTTTAGAGTGACGTGCGCAGGAAGAAACCAGCATGCAGTGAGCATGCTGTTCACTCTTGCGCGTATAATTCCAAGACAAGCGCACGCCGGTGAGCTCAAACCCACAGCTCTTATTCTCAAACCTTCTGGGCTCTGGAAGGACCAGTGCACACCCAGGACAAATCACGCAGTTATAAGCAGCATAATATACAATTTAAAAGCTGAAAAGCCCTACAAATTAATTAAACACCCCATAAACAGTGTGGGGACAAAATAATGGCCTAAGGCCGAGCTACCCGTGCAAGGCCACTCACTGGTCAGAGGCAAACTGTCGCGCGATGGACTCACTTTGTCGCGCGAGGATGCGCCCTGGCGCGCGATGGTGCGCCCTGGCGCACTGTCACGCGATGGAGTGAAACCCTCGCGCGATGGTGCGCCCTGACGCAGGATGGTTGCGCCCTGGCGCGGACCAGACCAGTGCTTGGTTCACATCTTTTTGGGTTCTGGGACAGGTCCGGAATTATCCCAGGGGTACTCCACAATCAGCAGAAATGAATATTGAACTATAGCTAACAAATCTAACAAAGGAAAGCCGTAAATTGGTTTTTAACATGCTTGCAGAATGATCTATATGTAAATAAACACAAAACAATAGGACACCAATCCCCACGCGGTCCTTTGCACGCAGCACCGGAGTGTCGCGTGAGAGAGTGGGACCATCGCGCGCTGGTTCCTACCATGACGGTTTTTGAAACCTCGCCAGCTTTAGGACCAGGACTGGTATTGATTACCAGCCTTGGCCCTGCCAGCCCCCCTCAGAGATCAGAACAGAAAACAACCAAGGTAAGCTATACCTTTGGCTTCGGGTTTGAAAGAGTATTTGAGCTTTTGAGGTTTGAAGGTTTGATTGAGTGGTTGGATGTTTGATAATGGAGGAGAAAGAGCAAGCTTTGCTCTTGAGATTAGGGTTTGTAACCTTTGAAATCCTTGAACCCTTTAGAAACCTTTGAATTTTGTTAACCCTTTGAAAGAGAAACAATGGAAAATGCTAACCCTTTCAAATGAAGAAAGCAATGGGTATAAATAGGGAGAGGGGGTGAATCTGGTTGGTGCCAGGAGAGGAGTTTAGCCAGTCCACGAGGCCTGCTTAGAGTTGCATTGGTGGCCAACTGCCCATCTCAGGAAAGATTGGTGGTAGGTTGGACCGTCGCGCGACGGAGTCAGTCTATCGCGCGATGGTGCGCCCTGGCGCACTGTCGCGCGATGGAGTGAGTCTGGCGCGCGATGGTGCGCCAGGGCGCGGGATGGATGCGCCCTGGCGCAGACCAGTTGGGTTTTTGGTTTTTGAAGTGGCTTAGGCTAGGTCAGGTTTAAGGGTTTTGCAAACACTCAAAGCTCAAACACGCTATCATTCCCAGGGTGTTCTTGATCCATTTCATCATCGGGGAATCAAAAACCGTAAGTAAACTAATCTGGAAGCCCAGATTGGGGTGTCTACAGTAGCCCCTCTTTGACGGCACTTGAAGCACCATCGACTTGGTACAAGTAACGTCAAAGAATTCTAGACACCCCTCAAGGCAATCCAGAGCAAAGCATACAAGCAAAGTAGACAAGTAAACTTAAGGAACCTGATCAGTGGAATGGACTGGCTGTCCATTGCCGGGGATGGAAGTAGAAGTGGACGAGTGAATCGCCGCTTGTTGATCAAATTTGGACAGGACTGGCTGTCGCTGCAGATGTGGACGGGGCAGACCGTCGTTGCTGGGGATCAAGCTATCCTCGGCACAAAGTATTCCAACAAACACGGGTAGGTCATGTCAGGTAGGGTGAATTCCATCTGTTGGGAATCAGAGCCAATCTCCTCATCAAAGACCATCTGAGACAGAGCAATAAGCCTGCTGGAAGATGCGCGTGAAGCTAAACTAACGTAGAGGTAATTGTTTAGGGCAGGCCAAGGTGGACTCTCCTGGGGAACAACTAGTTGCGAATGGGCAGACCATCGTACGATATCCTGATCGTTGTTGATCGGGGCGAACACGGACGATATGGCTGGTTGTCATCGCTGAATGGGCAGAGACAGGCGACGTGGCTGTCGTTGAATTTTGAGACGGGCAGATCAATGTGCAGAATGATCAAGCCGTTGAGATTTGGACAGGACCGGGTGTCGTTGATTGAGATGGGCAGATCAGTGTGCAGAATGATCAAGCCGTTGAGAAATGGACAGGACCGGCTGTCGTTGATTGAGATGGGCAGATCAGTGTGCAGAATGATCAAGCCGTTGAGAAATGGACAGGACCGGCTGTCGTTGATTGAGATGGGCAGATCAGTGTGCAGAATGATCGAGCCGTTGAGTTTGGACAGGATCGGGTGTCGTTGATTTGTTCCGCAGAAGATTTTATCGTATCCTGCCATGTGAACAATGCCGCAAGAGATTTTCGATCACATCCGTCGGCAAACAAATCGTTGATTCAGGGAGATTTCTTCGCATCCGCTGACCAACGATAACAATACCGTAGAAGATTGCATCGCATCCTTCGGCAAGCAAATCAAGAGTTATGGAGATTTCCATTGCCTCTAGTAACCAAACAGAACAAAACCGTAGGAGATTGCATCGCATCCTTCGGCCAACAAATCGAGAGTTAGGGAGATTTCCATCGCCTCTGCTAACAAACAGAACAACACCGCAGGAGATTGCATCGCATCCTTCGGTAAACAAAGTCTTGATGGCGACCATTCTGGCCACCTTCCTGTTTTCAACAGTTGATATATACAATATGCAAAGATGTATACAAACAAAATGCACAAATTGAAAATGCAAATGCAAGCTAAGGGCGGCTCTGAGGACAATAATGCCTAAGGACTACCACTGAGCCCCAGTATTTTACTGTCTTTTGCTTCTGAGATGTGCATCCCGATAGAGAGACATTGAGCGGGCCGGCATGCCCAGTTGACATATAGCGATGTGGCATTGGGCTTGCATGCCCTTTCTTCGATGCTTGGGCGGATAAGCCCCAAAGATATGCTTTGCTTGGCCTTAGGCTGACGTGCCCTTACCGTTGACGAGATTCCACAGCTTGTGGATTACAAAAGCCAGGATAGCAATGTAAAAATTGCATTTTTCCAGTTTATTGACATATAAACCATGCGCTAATATCTAATTTGCATTGACAAGTGAACTGAGTCGACACAGATATGCGCACATGCACAAACTCGCCTAGCTCGAAAGAAAAGGGGGAAAGAGCCCCAGGGAACAATGCGAACCCTTAGACACATGGAATACAATGAAATTTTGGGCATTAACGTGCCAAAACTCACAATATCCTTTTAGACAGGTGAAACTGACACTTGTAAGGTCAAACATATGTACGGTGACCTGAATGAACAAATAGAACTGAGAAAAGCATCTCGACATGACAATGGATTGAAAACTGGAAAAATGCCACAAAGACGGACAAAAGACGCAAACAATAACTCGTATAGGCCCGGACTGAAACCGACACCCCCGTGCAGTCACATTAGGTCTGCACAGTATGACCAAACTTGGCAAAAAGCCCCTTGAATAGGACTCAAAGGCAGTAGCTGACTACTGTCGATTGCTGCGCGAATTGAAAAAGCGCGCGCAGGGTTGAGACCAATGCAGATAACTATGAACAAGTGCGCATGAATACAAGTCCGCTGCAGCTGCTCACACTAGACTTCGCTGTACTTAGAATAAACTGTGAGCCGTTAGGCCTCGCCAGCATTTCATTCTGTTTTTTATGCTTAAAATCTTTTAAGGCTTTATGCTCAGCTTTGAAATTGGATTAGTAGTTTACAATAAAACTGAAAGACAAAAGGTTTTCCCCCTTTCAGACGCCTCCCATGCAGCTTGATCTTCAAATCTCTTCGACCTTTGATGTGTACCAAACGTCAACCATGAATCCAATTGATAGATTATGACCGAGTCTCAATGAGAAACTGCCTACGTATCCCAAGCTAGGGAATCAGGTCAAAACGTAGTTCAGGCCAAGGTTCACTCGAGTATTTACCTCACCTTTTACGCTCTAACTTTTGCCTAGAACTGCCCATTCGGGTTTTCGGTCTAGCGAGCTTTCAAGTATTGCCTTTTACTTTTGCCTAGACCTCCTTCATAGGTTCTTAGTCTAGCAGGCTGCTTTAACTTTTACTTGGAACTGCCCACCCTTGGGGTTTTCAGCCCAACAAGCTTCTCTCAGGGAAAAGGCTTTCGAATTGATCCATGCTGACCAAGGTATTTGAATTTATTGCCGTTGAGGTCAATGAAATGGCCGAAGCCCCAGATGAAATGGATGCAAGGTCCAAAGTGCTTCAGTCGACATGCCTTGCTCCAGGCCACTTTTGAACTTTCTAACTTGTGCTTGGCGGAACTCTGTTCCTGCAAATTTGAGGATGGTATGAGGTGCTGGACCTTCAGAGCTTTGCTTTGTATGGTTTGGCGCCTGGTAGCAGGGGGATTTGATGTTCTTTTATCTCAGCGTCAACGTTAGGCATGTCATTTGAGATACCCTGCCAAAACATTGATGAACTCTTCGAGCCTGTCTGACTGGACGCGATGCTCCTCTGGGAACAGCTTTGAACCAAATTTGAACCATTGGGAGGTTATCCTTGTCTTTCAAGTTTATTTGAAAACTACAATTTCAATTATAGGCTGAGCATGCCTTTTGTCTTCCCTTTCGGCGAGGGAACACATTTCCTTGGGGATGATCCCATCGAAATCTATCCCTTCGTCGTCAGGGTCGACACAATTTATTCAAAAGCCAGCGAAGTACTTAGAAACAAGATAATGCATATTATAAAGAAAGCCCCTCGGGATTGCCAAGCATAGCAGACTCAAACTTTAAAACAAAAGCTACGACGTGGAGGGCCAAGAGGCACAACCTCCGACTCAGAGCTAGACTTAGACAAATGCAAACGACTCTGTGTCAGACTCAGACAAAATGCCAATGCAAACTAGACGCGGTTTGAAAATGCAATATTTAAAAAGCTACCCATAGCTTCCACAAAAAGAGGTAGGATCCAGCGGGTGTCAGGCCCAAGCAACAGCACTTCGGCTTCCTTGGCTTCTTTGACCAAATCTACTCGGTGCTCCTTTGATCAATGGACCTCAGCCGGTCAGTCTTCCCCTTTGCAAGCTTCTCATAACTGTCAATCCAGGTGTCGGCAGTGAAGACCTCAATTGCTCAACCTACAGCCATCATGTTAATCTCCGGTTCAAACGGGATGGATACGACTGGTTTGGGTTGGCTTTCTGGGACGATATAGTGGCTAGGGTTGAATATGGTGGAGGTCAGGTTGATTTGAGTGGAGGTGATAGATATTTGACCAACCATAAGGTCAGAGTTGTGTTGAGGCAAGGAGTTGGAAATGACGTTAGGCTTTGGTGGAACGTGAACCATGCCATTATCAATGAGATCTTGAATCTCATGTCGAAGACGATAGCATGCATCAGTGGGATGGCCAGGCATTTGGTGGAAGGCACAGAAGAGGTGAGGTTTGTAACCAGAAGGTAGGACTTTTGGCGGAGAAGTTGGCGTCAAAGGCTTGAGATGCCCAGACTTGACAAGTTTTTCCATTACTGCGGACAAAGGTGCCTCGAAGGCAGAGAAACTCCGAGGTTGGGTTCGGGCCCGGTAGCCTTGGGCGTTTTGAACCTGATTGACATCGGCTGTAAGGTTGGGGGAAGTAGCAGCGTTGTCCCCATTTGTAGTTGAATTAGCATAATCGCTACCACTAAACAGTGTGCTACTATTTCCAGAGTAAGCCCTCGGCTTAGCTTTTTGTGAGGAAGACTCTCCCCTAGGCAAAATTCCGCTCTGTAGTGCATCCTCAATGGCCAAGCCGGAGTCAAAGAAGGTTTCAAAGTTAACAGACGCTTGAACAAGAACCAGGTGCCTGGCATAATCTGGCTAGAGATTGCGGGAGATGATGCGAAGTTGATCCCTCTCGCTCAGGCGATCAGTCATCAATGCGGCTTTGGCTCTCCACCTCTTAACAAAATCCGTAAAGGACTCATTTGCTTCCATTCTGGTGGACTCCAACTCACGAGTAGTCATCTTGAGCTGAGAGTTGTAGTTGTACTGTGCAACAAAGGCAGCCCCTATGTCTTCCCAAGTTCTTCTTTTGGAGATGTCAAGCGACATGAACCAGTGGAAGGCAGGCCCAGAGAGAGTCTGAGGAAAAAGCTGAGACATGGCCTCACTTTCTACACCCAATAACTTCATTGCAGCATGGTAGCCAAAAAGATGAGTCTTGGGATCACTGCTCCCGTCGAACTTAACCCAAGTCAGGCATCTTGAATTTGTCAGGAAGCCTAGCATTAGGGTACAAGCAGAGACGATCCAGATCAATTCCTCCTGCGCTGATCTTCTCGGATTTTGAAACAGCTTCTTCCAGCTTAGCCATCTTGGCCATAAGAGCAGCTATGTCAGGGTTTTGAACAGGCCTAACAACAGCGGGGTTTGGATTTGGAGCAGGCACACGAGCCTCTCTAGGGTTGGGCTGAACAATGAGACGCCCTGCATGGTTTGGATCCTCGACAAAGACAGGTTCTGCATGAACATCCTCATCGTCCTCGCCTTCCTCTTCGGCTGCTGATGGAAGACGAGTGTTGATAAGGTCATTCAAACGGGAGATGGAGGCATCAGTCTGAGTGGCTTTCTGTTGTATAGCAGTGATACTGTTCTGGAGGTTCATGAGCATGGTTTCCAGAGTGAGCGGTTGCGGCTGATCTGCCATTGCAGGTTTTTCAATGGAGCTTGATGAAGAAGCCAAAAATGGGGAAGCCGGCGGCGTGACTTTTTGCAATATCGATGGCGAACCTAACTGTAGGGCGGCCAATAGTGAACCTGGAGAAGCCTCCGTTGTAACTGACTGGGGTCCTAGCCTGACAAGCCTTTGAACCGGATTCCGGTGCAGACGTTCCCAAGTAGGTTTGGCTCTTCCTTTCGGTACTCTCTCGTTCGGTGCAATGGTTCCAAACTAGACAATAAAGTAATGAAAACTCAGTGGCGTTCCTGTAGCAATTAGAATGCAATGCATATGTTGCCATCGTTGGTGTCTTCCTAGACTCTACAACTACGAACGAGTCTGTCTCATGATGTTCGAACGCTGCCAAAATCCTCGGATTTCTTTTCAAGGGTGTATCCTTTGAATTGATCGACTGACACTTAGAGATATCAAAATAGTCTAAGCCTTTGACTATTTCGTTCTCGAAATTTCAACTTTAGACTTGGAACAACTCGGTATAGATGACATGGCACCTTAACTTTGAACGCCGCGGTGTATAGTGACTTCGCACTTCAACCTGGGTAGTGCCAGTGTCATGGCATCCATACTTTGTGGTTCCTTATTTTCGGTTGAAACTTCAATCAGGCATGAGCCAAGGACTTAAAAAGGTTTGATTTCCCAAAATCTCGCTGATCTAAGGACTTTGAAAATTGATAACGTGCACCATCGAGATGCACGACTCTTCATCGGGCCTAGCAGCGTCCTAATAGGCACAAGACAGACTCGAAAGAGAGACAACCTAGAAACCGCCCTAAACATGCTTCTACGCAAAACGGTATGTATGTACAGAAACAGAGACGAGTTTGCCTCACGAATTTCAGACGTTGTCAGAATCCTCAGAATTCTTTTCGGCCATGTGTCCCTGAGTAGATCGTCAGATCCTAAAAGATGTCAAAATAGACTAAATCTTCGACTAGTCCCATTTGAAAGTTCAACTTTGAATTTGGAACAACTCGGTGGTGATGACATGGCACCTTAACCTTGAACACGGCGGTGTATAGTGACTTCGCACTTCAACCTGGGTGGCGCCAGTGACACGGCATCACTACTTTTGTTCCATATTTTTCGGTTGAATTCTTCACCGGGCATGAGCCAAAGATGTAGTAAATTTTGATTTCTTAAAGTCTCATTGAACTAAGGACTTTGAAAATTGATAACGTACATTCGACAGAATGAACGACTCCTCATCGGATCCAACAACGTCTTAGATTGTGCAAGACAAACTCGAAAGAAAGAACCACTCTAAGCATGCTCCTATGCAAAATAATGCATGTACAGTACATGCGATAGGGAAAGCAGTAACACGTAGACAGTGTATGGGGGTTAGATGCAAGTAATCTTACCCTGTAGGTACCTGTCCTAATTTGGAGAGTGCTAGGGCTTTGTATATGCAAAGGCTGGTTTTGGCTTGTAACAGGTTCCTCGGACTAGAGCCAAGATATACCTCCCGCTGCCCGCGTAACCGCAGAGCAACAGTCGAACGGTAGAATGACTCATCATCGTCGAAGGTTGTTGGTCATTCGGGGTCCCCGGGCTCCGGTAAACCGTGCCGGATTGCCAAAACGATCCAACGAGGCTTATCCCACATCGATGCAAATGAGAATGCTAAAAGTCGATTAATGGAATAGAATCGCAAATTCGTAAATGCCTTTTCAAATTTGGCTCTCTTTATTGATCAATACTTAGAAGAAACTACGCGAGAGAACAATCGGAAAAGCCCCAGATTGGATGGCCGGACACGAGGTCCTGTTAAATCACCAATCCTTTCTTCGGCAGCGCGAAGCTCACCGTTTTGACAGGCTTTTGTGGGATTGTTTCCAAGCGTATTAACTTCTAAGTATAGATTAATATTGATTCGATCCCCAGCAGAGTCGCCACTGTGGGCAATGCGATTTGCCCGATCTTTCTTTCCTCCAAGAAAGGGATTCCGTTCCCCACCTTTTTGAGAAAGGAAAGATGCTGCTGGTTCGCGGGAGCGCTTTTAGCTGGACGTCAATCGCTCGCGAAAATACAGAGTCGCCACTTGGGTTTGAAGGTCTGACATCCAAGGAACCGTATTTCGAAACACTTGCCGCGCTGTTTGATTTGAAAAAGTTAAGGAACCAGTCCGTCATAACCATATCTGGGTTCGGGAGCCAGGTTACGAGAGGGGAAGGGTTTTATGGCACCCCTCTCGCCCAATCCGGAGATCGGTCTCTACTTAGGCATTTGCGAAAATGTTGTTTGTTTGCAATTCTGTTTGATTAATCAATTTTTAGCCAATTAGGGTGGGGGAACAGTTAAAGGGGATTAAAACTGTAACATGTTTGCAGGATGTGATAGTTAGCATGGATGAGCATTTTAGTATAGGATGAGAACAGACTGCTGTGGGAGCTTAAACAAACTGGAAGGCTCCTGTTTTAGAGTGACGTGCGCAGGAAGAAACCAGCATGCAGTGAGCATGCTGTTCACTCTTGCGCGTATAATTCCAAGACAAGCGCACGCCGGTGAGCTCAAACCCACAGCTCTTATTCTCAAACCTTCTGGGCTCTGGAAGGACCAGTGCACACCCAGGACAAACCACGCAATTATAAGCAGCATAATATACAATTTAAAAGCTGAAAAGCCCTACAAATTAATTAAACACCCCATAAACAGTGTGGGGACAAAATAATGGCCTAAGGCCGAGCTACCCGTGCAAGGCCACTCACTGGTCAGAGGCAAACTGTCGCGCGATGGACTCACTTTGTCGCGCGAGGATGCGCCCTGGCGCGCGATGGTGCGCCCTGGCGCACTGTCGCGCGATGGAGTGAAACCCTCGCGCGATGGTACGCCCTGGCGCAGGATGGTTGCGCCCAGGCGCGGACCAGACTAGTGCTTGGTTCACATCTTTCTGGGTTCTGGGACAGGTCCAGGATTATCCCAGGGGTACTCCACAATCAGCAGAAATGAATATTGAACTATAGCTAACAAATCTAACAAAGGAAAGACGTAAATTGGTTTTTAACATGCTTGCAGAATGATCTATATGTAAATAAACACAAAACAATAGGACACCAATCCCCACGCGGTCCATTGCACGCAGCACCGGAGTGTCGCGCGAGAGAATGGGACCATCGCGCGCTGGTTCCTACCATGACGGTTTTTGAAACCTCGCCAGCTTTAGGACCAGGACTGGTATTGATTACCAGCCTTGGCCCTGCCAGCCCCCCTCAGAGATCAGAACAGAAAACAACCAAGGTAAGCTATACCTTTGGCTTCGGGTTTGAAAGAGTATTTGAGCTTTTGAGGTTTGAAGGCTTGATTGAGTGGTTGGATGTTTGATAATGGAGGAGAAAGAGCAAGCTATGCTCTTGAGATTAGGGTTTGTAACCTTTGAAATCCTTGAACCCTTTAGAAACCTTTGAATTTTGTTAACCCTTTGAAAGAGAAACAATGGAAAATGCTAACCCTTTCAAATGAAGAAAGCAATGGGTATAAATAGGGAGAGGGGGTGAATCTGGTTGGTGCCAGGAGAGGAGTTCAGCCAGTCCACGAGGCCTGCTGAGAGTTGCATTGGTGGCCAACTGCCCATCTCAGGAAAGATTGGTGGTAGGTTGGACCGTCGCGCGACGGAGTCAGTCTGTCGCGCGATGGTGCGCCCTGGCGCACTGTCGCGCGATGGAGTGAGTCTGGCGCGCGATGGTGCGCCCGGGCGCGGGATGGATGCGCCCTGGCGCAGACCAGCTGGGTTTTTGGTTTTTGAAGTGGCTTAGGCTAGGTCAGGTTTAAGGGTTTTGCAAACACTCAAAGCTCAAACACGCTATCATTCCCAGGGTGTTCTTGATCCATTTCATCATCGGGGAATCAAAAACCGTAAGTAAACTAATCTGGAAGCCCAGATTGGGGTGTCTACACTTGGGAGATTGAGTGACACGTCAGTCGCTTGGCTACACGGAGTTTCAAGTGCCAGGGCCACTTCCACCAAGGGCTTCACATACTGGAGAGTACACACGGGCCAAGCTGGAGATGTTCACATAGCCTGACATTGACTTGACACACTACTTGCGTCCTGATATGGACTATGCCACATACCAAAGAGAGCGCTTGGCAGGGCCGCTTGGCGTTAGGGCTTTTAGAGAGATGCAAAGTCAGGCTCGTGGAGTTGCTGAGGAGCGGAGAGCTGCTGTAGAGAGGCAAAGAGGTGGCGAGGGCCGTGTGAGGTGGAGCTTGAGTAGACCTATGAGAGGTGGGCCACCAGAATTGCTATGGAAAATGTCGGTGGTGGACAATCAGGGGAACCCGGCGGAGGTACACCTTGCACCTACCAGAGTTGAGCCTACAGCAGTGACTGCCCCAGTAAAACTAAACTTCCATTACTGCATTTCAATACACCAAAATTATTGTTGAACTATTTAATGATGCCAAATTGTATTTGTAGGTGCCCAGTGAATGGGTGAACGAGGCTGTCCATCGCATGTTGGCCGATGGAGAACGTAATTAGGAGAGCGGCAAGTGGTATGCCACTGGAGCTACACTACCCAGAACCTATTCCACCACCGGCTCAGTTAGCAGCTATTCAGAGATCTCAAGTATACTCTTTTGAAAACAATACACTCCTGCTTTTGATACTTACGATATACACCTGCTTTTGATACATATATGCTATGATAGCTTTGAAGAATTGGTAGATTGTACCTGTATTCAAACATTTGATATACAATATTCATAATGTATACTAATGCTTAAAATGAAAATACAATGCAGGCACAAAGACAGATGGCTCCTAGGAGGAAAAGCGTACGGGACCCTCCACAAAAGAAAGTGGCAGCGAGGACCACTGAACCTCTAGTCACCACTCAAAGATAGACGAGGAGCACTCGACAGGCGGCCGAAGACTTACAGGTAGCAAAAGAGGCCGTGGTCCGCGCAGAGGAGCGATACCAAAGGAAGATGCGCCGCTTCGAGCACTGAGATACACCTTGGAAATAGGAAACCATGGATCAAGTTGATTGATTGTGACCGAATCTCACAGAGAGATTGCTTATGTATCCCTTTTCAAGGAATCAGGTCAAAACGTAGTTCAAGCTAAGGTTTCGCTCGTGTATTTTAGCTCTCCTTTTACGCTCTAAAATTTGCCTAGAACCGCCACTTCGGGTTTTTGGCCTAGCGAGCTTTGATTGATGCCTATTTATTTTTGCCTAGACCGCCTTTTAAGTTTTCGGTCTAGAAGGCTTACTCTAATTTTGCTTGGAACCGCCCACCCTTCTGGTTTTCGCCCCAACGAGCTTCTCTTAGGGATAGTAACACTTGGGTTGATCCAGGTTGACCAGGGTATTGAACTTGTTGCCGTCAAGATCAATGAGCTGAGCCACTCCCCCAGAAAGGATAGTCTTGATGATGTAAGGTCCGGAACGCTTCGGTCGGAATTTTCCATGAGGATTGAACACAGGTGCCCGAATCTCCTTTGTAACCAAATCCCCTCAACTAAGTCCTACCTTCTTGTTGAATGCACGAGCAATTCTTCATTGATACCCTTGAACATGGTACAAGGTGCGGAGCCTCCTCTCATCAAAGAGCATGAGTTCAATGAATCTTCCGCTGAGCCATTCAGATTCTAAAAGTTCAGTCTACCATGATCCTCAAAGATGGTACCTCGAGCTCAATAGGGAGTACTGCTTCCATCCGATAGACCAAGGAATAAGGAGTTGCCTCTGTTGATGTTCGAATCGATGTTCGATACCCCCAAAGAGCTAGAGGTAGCTGCTCATGCCAGTCCCTGGTGGACTCTGCAGATTTCTTGATGATTGTCTTGACGTTCTTATTTGCTGCCTCGACTGTGCCATTCGTCTGAGGACAATAGACCATTGAATGATGAATCTGAATCTTGAATTCCTTGAAGAGTTCCAAAACCCTGCCTTTGAAATGAGTCCCATTGTCTGACACAAATGCCTGAGGGACACTGTATTGATAGATGATGTTCTTTCTGATGAAGTGAGCGACTTGAAACGCAGTCATGGTCTTGTAGGACTCTGCTTCCACCCACTTGGTGAAGTAATCTATTGCTACAAGAATGAACCTGTGATCATTTGAAGGAGATGGTCTGATCATGCCGATGACATCAATGCCCCACACAGAGAAAGGCCAAGGTGAAGTCATGCCGAATAGATTAGACTATGGAACATGGATGAGATTGGTGTGGATCTGACACTTGTGACAGCGTCGTACATAATCTATACACTGCGCTTCCATAGTAGACCAAAAGTAACCCTGTCATAAGATCTTCCTAGCAAGCATAACTCTGCTCATGTGAGGACCGCAGACTCCCTCATGAATCTCTTCCATAATCCTGGCGGCCTCAGCACCATTGACATAGAGCTTGTGCATTCCACAATGAGATCTCCTGTACAGTTTTCCTCCACAGATGATGTATTGGGCTGCCATCCTTCGTAATGCAGTTTGATACTTTTTAGTGACTTCAGCCGGATACACTCCACTCTCAACAAAGTTCCATATATCATGATACCAGGGTAGGCCATCATCAACATCATCGATGGCGTTGACATATTGGGCAATCTCGCTATTCGATCAAAATAAGATAGAGTTTAACACCCAAAGGAAGTTTGACCATGGAGGCCAAAGTTCCAAGAGCATCAGCAAACTGGTTCTTCAACCGAGGGATATGAGTGAAGGTCACCTTGTTAAAATGAGGGATCAACTCTTCCAAATCGTGATGATAAGGCTTCAACTTCTCTTCTTGGACCTTCCAGTCTCCATTGGCTTGAGAGACTACAAGATTGGAATCCCCAATAACTTCGAGCTTTTCAACACCAAGTGTAAGCGCAGCCTCCATACCCACAATACAGGCTTCATACTCAGCTTGGTTATTCGTGACATGGAAATTGAGTTTAAACGCAAGCAGAATATGAGAGCCATTGGGCGTAATCAGCAATACCCCGATCCCGAATCCTTTCTGGTTGGCTGCCCCATCAAAGTATAGAGTCCACACGTCTTCGACAACTGTCAACACTTCCTCATCTGGGAACACAAAGTCCGAGTCCTCTAGCCCATCCACAGGGTGGTCAGCTAAAAATTCTGCAACTACACGCCCTTTGATGGATTTCCTTGTGACATACTCGAGATCAAACTCTGCCAGTAAGAGCAACCAACGTGCTAACTTACCAGTAAGTGCTGGCTTCTTAAACAAATACTTGAGAGGATCCATTCGAGAAATCAACTTCACTGGATAAGCCAGCATGTAGTGTCTCAACTTCTTAGAAGCCTAAACAAGAGCCCAACAAGTCTTTTCTAGAGCGGTGTAGCGTTCTTCACATCCGACCATCTTCTTACTTAAGTAGTAAAATGGCCTTCTCAACTCCTTTGTCCCCTCTTGAGCTAGTAAACATCCCATGGACGAAGGGTTTACAGACAAGTATAATATCAGGGGTCTCCCAGGCACTGGCGGCATTAAGACCGGAGGGTTCTGCAAGTAGCTCTGAATAGAAGTAATGGCCACTTGACACTTGTCTATCCACACAAATGGCATGTTCTTCTTGAGTAAACGAAACATCAGCTCGCAAGTTAAAGTCAACTTGGCGATGAATTTGCTGATGAACTGAACCTTTCCTAAGAAGCTCTGCACTCCCTTTTCAGACTCCGGTGGCTTCATCTCAAGTACTGCCTTGATCTTTGATGGATCAACCTCTATCTCTCTAGAGGTGATCATGAAACCAAGCATCTTACCTGTTGTGAATCCAAACATGCATTTCTGCGGATTGAGGCACAATCGATATTTTCAGAGTCATTCGAAGAACTTCCTAAGTACTGAAATGCGGCCTTCTCGAGTATTTGACTTGGTGATCATGTCATCCACATAGACCTCAACTTCTTTGTGCGTCATGTCATGCAAGATGGTCATAGCAACCCGCTGGTAGGTAGGACCAGCATTCTTTAAACCAAACGGCATGACTAAGTAGCAGTAAGTCCCCCACTCAGTGATGAATGTTGTTTTCTCACTGTCTTCGGGTGCCATAAGAGTCTGATTGTAACCTGAAAAATCGTCCATGAACGAGAGCAAGGCATGCCCCGCAATATTATCCACAAGCACATCAATGTGTGGCATGGGAAAATCATCTTTGGGGCTTGCTTTGTTCAAGTCCCTGAAATCGACACAGACTCGAATTTGTCCGTTCTTCATGGGAACAGGAACAATATTGGCCACCCAACTGGGATACTGAGAAACCAAGAGAAAACCAGTGTCAATCTACTTGGTAACCTCGTCTTTGATCTTTTGTACCCAATTCGGTCTCATCCATCTGGGCTTCTACTTTACTGGCTTATCATCTGCCAACAAAGGGATTCGATGTTCTACTATCTCAGGGTCAATACCAGGCATGTCCTGATGAGACCATGCGAAAACATCACTGAACTCAGTGAGCCGTCCTTTGAAATCACGATGCTCCTCTGGGGTTAACGTGGAGCCCATTTGAACCATCCGGGGATCACTCTCATCTTTCAAATTTACAGAAACCACTTCTTCTTTTAACGGCTGAGCATGCCTTTCGTCTTCCCTTTCGATGAGGGCACAGATTTCCTTGGGAATGTTCCCATCAAAATCTATCCCTTCATCATCGGGGTCAACACAATAAAGATCATTAAAGTAGTTAGAAGAGGATTCTTTCATTTCATAAGACCCTTCAGGATCCCCAAGTACAAGAGAATCAAGCTCGAAATAAAAGCTATGACGTGGAGGGCCAAGAGGCACAAACTCCGACTCAGAGCTAGACTTAGACTAAGAAGACTCAATAGACTCTGTGTCAGACTCAGACTTAGAAGTGTCATCAATGCAAGTTAGACGCGGTTTGAAAATGCAATTTTTAATACTCCCCTTGGCCTCCACTATAAGAGAGGTAGGATCCTCGAGGGCGTCGGGCCCGAGCGTGAGCACTTCGGCTTCTTCTGCCAAACCCACTTGAGAGAATTCATAGAACAGCTGCTCCAAGCTTCCCTGATCAAAAGATCCCAGCTAGTCAGTCTTCAGCTTTGGCTAGCTAAGCTTCCTCTTAAAATTTGCCCTTGTTGGCTCTTCATCGCTGTCCGACCAGGTGTCGTCAGCGAAGATCTCAAAACCTGGCGACAATTCCCCAGTTTTTGAATCGATAAAAGGCTCGGCCTTTCCGGTGTAAGCAGCATTTCCAAACTCACGCACAAAGTAACTGTCAGGATCACCATAGAGGGTTCGGGGTTTTCCCGTACATTTCCTTCTTTTGGCATCCTTGGCAGAGGCGATATACCCCAAACCAAAGTGGCCCTCACAAGAAGGAAAGGTAGGGAACTCCGGGATCCCTTGTCGGTGAATCCCTAAACCCAGGCTAGGTAGATAGGACATCCTTCTCATAATGTCCAAGGCAACAGAGGTTATGATGAAGTCCCCAACTACGTTGATGGTCAATACTAAGCCGGACGTGTCAAAAAAGAATCCCCCGAGATCGATATCTTCCTCGCCGTGCGTGATTCCCAGAACAGGAGTACCATCTTCCTTGAGTGGGCGAATCCCAGAATCCCCGTAGATAGTTAAGGTGCCGGTAGGAAGCCCCAGCATGACCTTTTGGTGGAGAGTAGATGGCATAGCCATGATGTCAAATCTATAGAGCCATGGCCTACCCAACAAAAGACTGAAAGTGGCGGGGATGTCGACGACATGGAACTCAACGTCCATTTCGAAGCCCTCTGCATCAAACTTGAGCATCAGCGTGCCCTCGACCACACGATGAGTGCTGTCTTATGCCTTAACAGCCAAATTGGAAGGCGCAAAGTCCTTCTTAGCTAGTCCCAGACAATAAGTCACCCTCATAGGGCAAACATTGATTGCTAAACCATTATCAATGAGAACGGTTGGAACCCAAAGTCCTCGGCATTTGATAGTGATATACAAGGGTCAGTTGTGGTTAACCCCTTCAACTGGCAGGTTTTTATCAGTGAAGATGACAGTGTGCTTGGAAGTAGGTGGGAGGATAAGAGATATTATTGCCTTAGGAGTGACATCAGCATGAACCTCAAGACGAGAGAGATTGTGGTAAAGCTTCTGACGATGCTCACGGGAGGAACAGATTAGTCCCCAGATTGATATGGTAGCGGGAATCCGCTCAAGTTGTCTTTGAATCATGTCTGCATTCGGGGAGCTATGAGGTACCTCAAGCAGTGCAAACCTTGGGAAAGCAGAGGGTTCGTTCCTTTGGTTAGAAGGGTTGGACGAATTCCTAGCTTGCAGATTAGCAGGCTGAAAAATCCGTCCACTCCTCGTAACGTTGTGAACGTTCCCCATAGAGGGCACGACCTGAGGATCTTGGTTAACATCCTAGAGGTTAGCAGGGACCTCTCCTAGTTTGCGTTTTCCTTTGTCAGAGGCCGGTGAAGTTGCAGGTACTTCCATGTCCAATCCCAGATCTTCAGCCAAGTCTTTCATCAATAGTGATTCCCAAAAGTCCAGGTCCTTAACTGCTACAACCTCCACAACAGGTTCTGGATTGGCAACGAAAGGGACATCCCAAAGTCCGCCATCGGCCAAGGAGCGATAGATAGTCCAAACTTCTGTTCCAACTTGGACGTTGACTACATCATCAACATCCCAAAGATCGGCTGGTGGGACAAGGTCCGTGACCATGATGCTGCAATCCTCTTCGACTGGAAAAGGGACCACAGGGTGTGAGAGTCCCTCGTCGATGATGTAGAAGGTGGGGTCATGCTCGACATCAGACACTGAGTCGACAAGCCTATCGATGGCAGAGGGGAAGAAACATTCCCCTAAGATGCGAGGTTCCTCCTGAACAAGATCATCTCTTACAAAGTGAGTCATGTGATCTGGCAAAGTGTAACCTTGGAGAGGATTAGGGTCAAAACCCAATGAAAATTGCCAATCGGGTTCAGGGTCCCAATAGTATTCCTCCTCGGGAAGCACGGGTTCAAGCTGCTAAAAGAGCGTGTACAAAGAGATGCCATCCAAGGGGTCGAGCATTTCTGCATCATAACTTGTCATCCATGCGTCATACCAGGCGTGGTCGAAAGGGACGTACTCGGGGTCCTGTGGGAAACTGTCAAGCTCAAGTTTAGTCCATTCGTTGATTATGGGAGTGGCATAGTCATCATTGTTGGCTATTACCCAACCAACAGCTTGCATGTCAATTTGTGGTTCTGGCAGAGGAGACATTGCAGATCTGAAACGACTCAATAGACTTGGAGAGGGGTTTGGATCCATCACATTGAAGTATGGGCTATCAAGAAAAGAGGCAGAATTAGGCTGCACAAAGGGAATAGACCGGTGGAAAAGGTCACTGATAGATGTGTTGAGTACAAATACCTCATTCTGTAGGCGTGCGGAGGGTACATTGGAATTGGACGATTGTCCTTCCTCAAGGTGAATGTCTAATACTTCAATTTCGGGCTCAAGAGGTATGGACACGATTGGCCAGGGTTGATTTGTTGAAGTTATATGGTCAGTGGGTTTGAATATAGTGGAGTTAGGATTGATATAAGTGGAGCTAAGGGAGATATGGTTAATATGTGGGGCAGCGTTGTGCTTTGGCATGGAATTAGAGATGACATTTGGCTTCGGGGGGGTCCCAAGCGTGGCATCGTCAAGGAGATCTTGGATTGCATGATGGAGGCAAAAGGAAGAGTCAGTGAGATGACCAGCCCCTTGATGGTAGGCACAATAGAGGTTAGGTTTGTAGAGAACCGTAAAATTTTAATTTTTGAAATGGTTATTAAATGCCTAATTGGGAGAATATAGTTTATTAGGTGATTGTTTGAATTGAGGATTAAAATGAAAGAATAGAAATTAGAGGGAGAGTGAGTGTGATATAAAGATATGGAAGTATAAATAGGGGTGTATAGCGTGTAGGAGATTATTTCATCTCCCTTTTTCTCTCTCCCTCATGTCTCTTCTCTCTCTCTCTAGCCGGCCATATCTCTCTCTCCTCTCCTCACTCAAAACTCCACTCCACTCCACAATACCTTTGAGAATAAACCTTCCTCTGACCTTCCATTCGCGTTCTTGGGCTTGGGAATCCTTGGATTAAACTTGGATCAAGGTTTTGAAGTTCAAGGAAGTTAGGGCTTGATCTAATCTTGTAGATCTTGGTTATCGTCGCGAGGTAGGGACTTCTTTACCTCTTTTATGTGTTAATATGTTGATTTGGTGGAAGAATCGGGCTTTTGATCCTCTCCCTTCGTTCATTTCGAAAGCTATCAAAATCTACAGAAAATTGCCCAAAACCACCTAAGGATTGATCCCCAAGCATGAGGGATCGATCCCTCATTCAAATCTGGACTAAATATGGACTTTTACCCTTGGAGATCGATCCCCAAGAGAGGAGGGATCGATCCCTCCTCTCTCTAGACATTCTGCCTACTTTCTGGGTTGCAGCCCAACTTCAAACGGCCATAACTTCTTCGTTCGATATCCGTTTCATGCAAATTTTATATCAATTCGAAGGTCTTGAAGTCAGCTTTCATTTACCGATAGAATCACCTTAAATCTCGTAGTACACAGAGATTTATGACTACTTGAGTAGAGGTGTGTTAGTCTACCGATGTTTGTGGCTATTCCTAGGGTTATTCTAGTTCCGTGTTATGATTCCCTATATAATTAGAACATATTTAAGTCACTCTTGAGCATTATTGCTTATGTTCTAATGACTCGTTATTTGATCTTGTCCCTTAGCACTCATTAGAGCATAATATCAACGACGTTGGTTAGGGAAATGTACTGTAAGGTCAATAGGAGTATCGTGGGCTATAAGGGATAAAGTGGTGAGTGTTATGAGAAGACATGAGCTTATTTAGTGATCCGATGGGTAGTGTTGTCACTCGCATCCTCATGACTCATCTTGTTGAGCTTCTTAAATTCCTTTGGCACTCTTTTGGTAAGACTCTCATTTAGAACCTAGCGGATGGTGTGTTGTGGTGTCATTTGTGGGTATGGTACGTGATGTAGGGTGTCATGATAGGCTCAGAGGATTAACGTGATCTTAAAGTATTTATTAATGTACGATGTGACTACTTTATAATTGATGCCATGTAGCACGATGGGTGAGTCGAGATAAAGAGTTTGGGAACAAAATGAAAATACGAGTTAATATGTGAACAACCTACCTCGTATCAATATCTTTCTCCGATCTGCATTATTGAAATTAGGGTCTTAGGAATACGTGGGATGAAGTGTGAAATGGATGTACGGGGTCACGAGTACCCGGAATGTATTGTGGGTATATGGGGCCCTAAAACCCGGAATGTAAAATGGATGTACGGGGTCATGAGTACCCGGAATATATCGTGGGTATATGAGGCCCTAAGACCCGGAAAGTTTCCTATGATCACTATTTGATGAGTAATGGAGAATGAACTTGGACGTATGTTGGAGGTCTTTGGAGGACGTACGGGGTTCTCAAGACCCGGAATGTAAGTTCATTAACGCGGTAATCCTTGTGTTGTTATACTGTAATGCAAAAGGTAGAAATATAGATGGTGGAGATTGGCGATAGTGAGTCGTGTCGAGATTTACTAGAGTTGTCAATGTCTTGTGAACTAGTTGGCATATCGTGATAATAGCATGTCTTAGAATGATCGTATTGAATGTTTGCATACCCATGAATTGATTGTTATTCATCGATTGAGCTGTATCTCTTATCTTCATCCTTTTGCACTTATTATCATTTTTTTACATAGTATTGGTAACGATTTTCCTACTGGGCTAGTGTAGCTCAACCTAATCTTTCTTTTCAGGTTCAAATGCTGGGCAATAGATTACATGCATCGTGTGCTTGACATTGAAAGACTTTTGGAAGTGGACGTCATTGGTTATTTCCTCACTTTGTGAAGATCTCTTTCATTAAAGATGGTCTGGTAACTTATCAATCTTGAATCATCTTTTGACTAAAGTTTGTAATATTCTTAATATGTTCGTACTTGTATCTAAACTAATTTGGGCCATGATGCCAAAGTTGTAATTATCTAAACATGGGGACTTGATTTGTTATTTAAGACAGGTGGGAACTCTTTTGGGTAATATGTAAGATACGTGAGGTTCATCTATCAAAATGTATTATTTAATTTTGTTGAAAATCGAGGGCGTGACAAGGTTTGAAGTTGGGAAATGGATTTTAGGTTGGGGAGTTGGATCAAGGGGTTTTAGATGCCCATACTTGATTAATTTCTCCAAAATAGAAGATAAAAGTGCTTCGATGGCGGAAAAGCTACGGGGTTGATTACGAGGCAGGTTGTTCTGTGGTGTTTGCACCTGATTAACATCAGTGATGTGGTTAGTAGCATTGGAGGAAGAGGTGTTAGTGCCGCTGGTCACTGTATTGGAGTAAGTCCCTCCCCCAAACAGCGTGTTGGTATTCCCAGAGTATGTTCGATGTTTTGACTTCTGACGATTATAAGATTCCCCTTTCGACAAGATTCCACTCTGCAGCGCATCCTCGATGGCCAGGCCAGATTCAAAGAAGGTTTCAAAGTTGGTAGATGCTTGAACAAGAACCAAGTGCCTGGCATAATCTAGTTCGAGATTGCGGGAGATGATGCAGAGTTGATCTCATTAGAGCGGCCTTAGCCCTCCACCTTTGACAAAGTCCGCAAAGGACTCTTTGGCCTCCATCTTAGTGCACTCAAGCTCCTAAGTTGTCATCTTCAGTTGGGAATTATAGTTGTACTGTGAAATAAACGTAGCTCCAATGTCCTCCCAAGTCCTCCGCTTGGTAACGTCGAGTGACAAAAACCTATGGAAAGCAGGCCCAGAGAGAGTTTATGGAAACAGTTGAGACATTGCCTCAGGTTCAACTGACAGTAGCTTCATAGCGGCATGGTAGCTATAAATATGAGTCTTGGGGTCACCACTCCCGTCGAACTTAGCCAAGTCAGGCATTTTGAACTTGTTCGGGAGCCTGGCATTAGGATATAGGCAGAGGCGGTCCAAGTCGATTCCCCTAGCATTGATCTTCTCAAATTTTGAGATAGATTCTTCCAGCTTGTCCATCTTGACAACGAGAGTAGTTATATCAGGGTTCTGAACAGGCCTGGTAACAGTGGGATTTGGATTTGGAGGGGGGATCTGATTTCTTCTAAGGTTGGGCAGAGCTACGAGACGCCCTGGATGATTTGGATCTTCGACCATGATAGGCTGTTCATGAACATCCTCTTCGGCCTCGCCCTCCTCTTGGACAGTTGGAGGAAGACGAGTGTTAAAGAGGTCATTCAAGTGGGTAATATTGGCATCTGTCTGGGCGGCCCTTTGCTGCATAATGGTGATGCTATTCTGAAGGTTCATGAGTATGGTTTCCAGAGTAAGTGGTTGTGGTTGATCTGCCATGACTGGTGTTCCAGAGGTACTTGATGCAGAAGAAGGAGTGGGTGATTTTGGGGATTCCACTTCTTCGAAGATTGAAGGGGAGCCTGACTGTAGAACGGCTAACAGAGAACGTGGAGAGTCTTCCGTGGTGACCGATTGGGATTGTAGTCTGATAAGCCTTTGATCCGGTTTCTGACGCAGACGTTTCCAAGTGGGTTTGCCTTTCTGCTTTGATACTTTCCTCAGCGGTGCAATGGTTCAGAACTTTACTTGCAAAGTAAAAGAAGGCTCAATAGGGGTCCTACAGTAACTTTAATCTAAATAAAAGACTAAAGTACAAATGCAACCAGCATCGTCAATGTCACCCTAGACTCTAGCACTAGAAGACAAATCTGTCTCAAGTTGTTCAGACATTGCCAGAATTCTCAGAATTCTTCTCGATAATGTATCCTCGCTTGAAACAAATGATTCTGAAGGATGTCAAAAGAGACCTAAACCTTTGACTATTCCGCTGTTAGGACTTTGAAGTTGGAACAATTCAGATATGAATGTCGTGATACAATAACCAGTATGGCGTGAGCAGCACAGCGCTGTTAGCCGAATGGTGTAAGTGTCGAGGCACTTGTTACCTAACTGGTGTAAGTATCATAACACTTTCTTCGTTGTTCCCCTTTTCTGTTTGAAACCTCTATCAGGTGTACAGACAAGGGTGTAGAAAGCTTTTGATTTCCTAAAGTTCCGCTGTTCTAAGGACTTGAAAATTTGAAAACGTGCAACATCGAGATGCACGACTCCTCATCGGGCCATGACAGTGTCCTAATAAGCTTAAGACAGACTCGAAAAACTGAAAACCTAGGAGCCACCTTAAAACATGCTTCTACGCAACACGACATGCATGTACAGTGCATGCAATAGGGAAAGCAGTAACACGTTGACAGTATATGGTGTTAGATGCAAGTAGATCTTACCTTGTAGGTACATGTCCTATTTTGGAGAGTTCAAGTGCTTTGTATATGCAAAGGCAGATTTTGGTTTATAACAGGTTCCTCGGACTAAAGCCAAGATATATCTCCTGGTGCCCGCGTAACCACAGAGCAATAGTCAAACGGTAGAATGACTCATCATCGTTGGAGGTTGTTGGGCATTCAGGGTCCCCGGGCTCCGATAAACCTTGCCGGATTGCCAAAACGCTCCAACGAGGCTATCCCACATCGATGCAAATGACAAATGCTAAAAATTGATTTAAGAAGAGAAGAATCACAAAATCGCCAAATGCCTTTTCAAATTTGGCTCAATTTATTTAGTCCATCTTTAGAGGAAATTACACAAGTGATCAATCGGAAAAGTCCTGGTTGAATTGGCCGGACACATGGTCCTGTTAAATCACCATTCCAACCTTCAGCAGCTCGAAGCTCACCGTTTTGACAGACTTTTAAGGAATTATTCACCAGTGTATTAAACTCTAAGTATGGATTAATATTGATTCTATCCCCAGCAGGGTCGCCACTGTGGGCAGCAATGCCCTTGGAAAGGATTCTGTTCCGTTTCGAAAGCAAGGGCCCGTGATCGAGGGAGCGCGAGCACGAAATGGCAAGCGCTCGAAATATAGAGTTGCCACTCGGTTTTGAAGGTTTGACACCCAAGGAACCATATTTCAAAGCACATGCCGTGCTTTTTGATTTGAAAAATGAAGGAACCAGTCCGTCATAACCATATCTGGGTTCGGGAGCCAGGTTACGAGAGGGGAAGGGTTTTAAGGCACCCCAATCGCCCAATCCGGAGATCAGTCTCTACTTAGACATTTTGTGAAAATATTTGTGATTCTTCTTTTATTAAACACTTTTTAGCCAATTAGGGTGAGGGAATAGTTAATTGGGGATTTAAAATTGTAACAATTTCTAGGATGTGATAGATGATAGCATGGATGGATGAAATATTGAAACTTAAATAGAATAAAACCCAACATTGTGGCTAGATATCAAAATAGTGCCTTTTACGAATTCGACGTACACAGTAGCCAATTTGCATGCATGGATCTACGTGCATGCAAACTAACCAGCACGCGCCAAAGCCATACACACACGCATGCTTCAATGCCTCACACAGATTGATTTTTATCCTCTTCTGGGCTCTGGAATGACCAGTGCTCACCCAGGGGGCAAACCAAGCAGTTGATACGTATTGGAAGTAAATAATAGTTACAGACAGAACGAATGAATTTGAAATACGACCCCTAAATAGTGGGGGTATTGAAACAATGGCCCAAAGCCAAGCTGCCCATGCAAAAACAGTTTTTGAAAAGAGACTGAGCAGCGTGCGTGTGACACATAGTCACGCGCGCCGGTCATGACTAGACTTCCAGGAATTGTCCTTAAATGCCTGGGCTCTGACACATGTTCAAATGCAACCCAGGGGCATTCCAAAGTAAAAGATTAATTAATATAAGCTGAACTATGGATTTTTACGTAAAACAACTAATCAAATTTTATCATGCATCACAGTGATTTTAAAGATACACATAAAATAGTAAATAACTAGTCTCCCCATCCCCACGTGAACCATCGCGTGCTACCTATGATAGGCGCGTGAATGAGCGAGTACAACGCGCGTGAGTGTACAAGTTACTCAGTTCTTATAACCCTACTGACTTTAGGGCCAGAATTGGTATTGATTACCAGCTTTGGCTCTATCAGCCCCCCTCAGGGATCAAAACAGGAAACAGGCAAGAAGTTTATACCTTTGCTTGAGTGATATGGAAATGGGTAGAACAAGGTGATAGGTCTTGTAAAATGGGTGTATGAAGATCACAAGACTGATAAGATAGCAAGAGCATTAGAAGTTGTGTAGTGTTTTTCTTTCTTGAATTTTTTGTAACCCTAGACTTGGAAGACCAATGGGGTATTTATAGGAGAGAGGAAGGAGGGTGTGAGGGTGGTACACCCCATGTACCTGCAACAGTTGTGCTGGCGAAGAAAACGGGGTTCTACAGCCCTATAGACCCCCTGATGATTATAAAATCCAGCTGGAAAAAGGTGATAGGGACAGGCGTTGATCTCCGCGCGTAAGGGTGACATCATCACGCGTTTGTTCCACCAACTCGCGCGCTGGTCAACAGTCAAGTCTTTGACTTTGACCAACACCTGGAGAGGGAAAGAACGCGCGTGAGAGCCAATACGACACACGACGGTCAAACTTAGGGTTAGGGTTTTGACTGAGGATTTTAGGGTTAAAAAGGGGCAAAAGGGGTTCCAATCACTCCAAGTTCAAACCTTTCCATTCTCAAGACTGTTTTTTGATCCAATTCATCATCGGGGAAACAAGAAACCGAAAAATAAAGTAAATCAATCGGGAGACCCAGATTGGGGTGTCTACAAAATAAAACCTTAAATTACATTTCTTGGCTAGAAATCCTACTTGGCAAGTAGAATTAGTTTCCAACTAATTAGTTAGTGAAACCTAACTATCATTTCACTTAGTTACATTCTCCTAACCCTAGTTGAATTTTTTCCACCCTCTTTGAACCGTATGAACCTTTTAGACCTCGGGAAGTAATCATTATACTTACATGTCTAGTCACTTCAAGACTTTATTTCTCATCATTACTTCTTCTAAGAATATCTTTTCTCATCATTACCTATTTACCCATTGAATAATAGTTTGTAGGGTAATTCTTATCCTTTGGGTAATAGAAATAAGACTTCCTATTGTTTAGAAAATAGTGCTACCATGAACTTGTCTAATCAAGACCAAGACCAAGTTTGTTCTTCCAAACAATCGTGATTATGTATTGTCACATCAAGAAGGCCATGATTCATCATCATATCTTTTCTTCCATAAGTAATAGCCTTGAACCTATTATTGACCTATAAGTAGCCTTTCCTAGATTTTTCTAGGCATATTTACATAATAGCTTACCCATAATCATTACTAGATACATAGATATACTTTCTAGGAAATGTTTTGACCATTGGACAATGTTCTTGTCATTGAGAGCCTTAACCATAATCAGTACACTTTCCCTAGACTTATAAGGCTATTTAGAACTAGACATTCTTAGTCTTACACACACACACATATATATATATATACACATACATATATATATATATACACATAGATATATATATATATATACATAGATATATATAGATACATGGTACAAGAGAGAGTAAAGAGAGGCCGAAAGAGAGAGAGAGGGAGAGAGAGAGAGAGAGAGAGAGAGAGAGAGAGAGATAGAGTGAGGTGTGTGCATGTGTTTGGTCACTCAAGGAAGCTACCTTTAGCTCTTAAGCCTAATAGCTACTTGACACCTCATTCTAGGCTACTTTAAACATAATCCTAGCCATTTATTTTGTTCTTCCTTGCAAGCAACCCCTCCTATACAAGACAAGGCCAAAACACTTCATGATAACCTAGATTTTGGCCTAAAATTGGAAATGACAAGTGAGGGAAGGCTATGGCATGATTAAAGCCAAGATTTGACAGCACAATGGAGCAAAAAAATGAGAGAGAGAGAGAGAGAGAGAGAGAGAGAGAGAGGCCGGCCAAGAGGGAGAGGAGGAGCCCAAATTTTTTATATAAATAGGACCCCCCCTCATGCCATTCAACTCACACCTTCAACCTTTCAACTTCCCTCTCTAGAATTCTTGTGTTCTTGCTTTGTTCTTGAAGTTCTTCCTTTGTTCTTGAGTTCTTCTTGAGTCCTTCAAGAAACTCATCCAAGACCGCCACTAAACCACCACTCGACCACCATTTCGATCCAAAAAAGTTTAGTAGTTAGTCAAGAACTAGTTTCGAGAGAAACCTTTTCTCTTTCGAAGTTACAGAAGCTTTCCGTACGAAGTCACTCCGTTCAATCACCAACTTACTTGTTCGTAGCCACCCTATTGCCAAGAAGAATGGTAGAATACCTTTTACCACTTTCTCTAAGTATAAAGTTTATTATATGTAGATTTCCCGTACTCTAAGCATAAAAAGAAAACTATATTCACATTTTGTTATTGAAAATGTATGAAAGAAACATTAGTAAACTTGTTCTACTAAAAACGTGAAGAGAAATATGAGCATGATGAATAACTCGACTTTTACTCTAAATAAACATATGTTGTTTGGAACTTCCCCAAAAGAAAGAAAGAAAGAAATTTGAAAGATAAGAATTTAACACTTGATTGAAAGTATTCGTATTTTGATCTGAAAGATGGTTATGAGAATGTATATGTGATTACTAGGATTGCTTGTTTGATGTGTGATAAAGCATATGTTGTAACGCCCCGAATTTTGGCAACATTAAATAGACGACTTTATTGAAAAACTAAATAGAGTCTGGCTCGTTATTACATCATGACTCTCACAAGAGTACTTTTATTACACAAGGGAGGGAAACTAAGGTTCCTAACTACAGTTCTGCCTGCTCCTCCATCCTTGCATGCTCTTCGGCTCCGAAAGCCTCCAAAGTGTACAACTTACCCTGATCATCTACAAAATCTGACACATTATACCAACGTCACCACCGATATAATATGTCAGGGTCACCAAAGGTAACACCATGAGCTACAGGAGCTCAATAGAATAATCCATACGCACTAACCCTTAACTTACAAATAATAGATCATACAGTTAACGATTTCCAAATGGTACATGCGTAATTTAACAAAACGGTTAACAATGACACAACCACATTCACTATTCAACTATCGTTCGTGTCCGTGATTTCTGAGTTTCTCCTACTCGACTCATCGTAAACTGTGTCATCATTTTCTACTTTTCATATACCAAATCAACATTTCTAAAATCTATTTTTACACACCTAACCTCTGTTTCGCCGCACCGGGTTCCCGATTATCCTCACAATGGTTCAGCCGCTTTGGGTTCCCATTGGCACACAAAACTTGCATTGGCTCCTCTCGGCGGATAACCAAGCCACAATACCAATGAAACTACCATGTCCGGCCCCATTGGCAATCTTCACAATGGGCTACCAAGTCCGGCCACATTACGATTTTCACAAACATTAAATTACCTCCAATGAGACTACCACGTCCAATCCCATGGCAACACACACCACATAATGGGCTACCAAGTCCGGCCACATTGCGATTTTCAAAATCCTTACACACAATGGGCTACTACGTCCGGCCACATCGCGGTGTCAAAACACGTCTTTTCATTAACCACACCCTAGGTGTCATGTTTTTAACTTCCTCGATTTTTGTGTCTCATTTTCATGCATAGACTCCGCGGTAGGACTTTTCACAAAAGTAATCATAAATCATTCATTATAATCTTGAAACTAAACTAGCAAGATGATCCAACTCCATATTACTAATCATGCTCAAATCATGTCTTAAAGCATAACGCCACATGTACAAATGCCCTTGGAGTGGAAACCACTTATGCTTTGTCACATATTAAAACAAGTAATTCAAGTAATTATGTATACATGCTCATAACCATCTTAAAGATCAAAATACGAATACTTTCAATCAAGTTTATGTTTTGAAAATCCGTTCGTTCTTTCTTCCTTTTAGGAAAGTTCAAAACAACATATGTTTTTCTGAAAAATTAATCAAGTTATTCGACATAGTCACATACATTTCACACAATACAAGCATCAAACAAATTTCCTTTTATACTTTGAGTTAAGGAGTCAGATCATTCTACCGTTCTTCTTGGCGTAGGTATGGCTACAGAAAAAGTAAGTATGTTGGACGAAGTAACTTCCAACGGTGAGCTTCCGATAGTTTCGAAAGAGAAAGGTTTCTCTCGAAACAAGTTCTTGACCAAACTACTTAAACTTTTTGGATCGAGAGGGTGGTCGAGTGGTGGTTCTGTGGCAACCTAGGTTGAGTTTCTTGAAGAACTTCAAGAAAAACTCAAGAACACTAAGAACAAGAAAGAACAAAGTAAGAATACAAGACTTTCTAGAGAGAGAAGTTGAAGAATGGAAGGTGGGATTTAATGGCAAGGATGTGGTGCTATTTATAGCAAAAGTCTTGGCTATTACCCAAGGAATAAAATTTTCCCTAATAATTATTGTCCAATGGGTAAAGGGAAAATTATGACAGGTATGGCCTTGTCTTGTCCTAAGAAAAGGTTGCTTGCAAGGAAGAACAAAATAATAGGCTAGGATTGTGTTTAAAGTAGACTAGAAATGGGTTGTCATGTAGTCATTAGGCTTGAGTGTGAAGTTGGTCAAAGAGTTAGCTTGATGGAGTGTACAACAACACATGCACACACTATTACCCATAGATAAAAATTTCCCTAGAAATTATTACCCAAAGGTTAAAGAGGAAATAATGAGAAAGAATATTCTTGGAAGGAATATTTATTCTTTTGAAAGTGACCCTTCAATGGAGAGAAAGAGTAAAGCTAGGTTTGTTTCTATTGGAAGCAAAATGATGGGATTTGGTTTTGACTTGTCTTCTCAAATTATATACACCTTGGCAAGTCTAGTCTCCATTATCCAAGGGATAAAAATTTCCCTAACATTTGTTATCTAATGGGTAAAGGGGTGAGTAAAGTTGATAAGAAAAGTTGATGTGACTAAGCTTTCTTCTTTAAGAAGCAACCTAATGGTGCAAGATTCCTTATGACTTATCTTGTCAACTATAATTATAAATGGTAAGTCTAGTTGCTATTATCCAAGGGATAATATTTTCCCTAGCAATTATTGTCCAATGGTCAAAGGTGTAAAAATGGTAAGTAAGATTGACAAGACTAAGCTTACTTCCTTTGGAAGTAAAGTAATGACATGGTCCATGATGACTTGTCAAATCAATGCTTTATTGGTAATCCAATCTCTATTACCCAAAGGTTACAAGTTTCCCTAGCATTTATTAACCAAAGGATAAAAGGGAAATAAAGCTAGGTATGGTCTTGAAAAGACTAGTCATGAAGTAAAATGATTATTTCTAATGGTCTAATGGTTCAATTAGGGTTGGGAGGGGTTCATAAGGCTCAAAGAGGGTTGAAAGGGCTCATCTAAGGTTACGAGAATGTAACTAGGTGAAACGGTAGTTAGGTTTCTCTAACTAATCGGTTGGAAACCAATTCTATTTGTCATGTAGGCTTCTTAGCCAAGAAATATAATTTAAAGATTTTATTTAACTCGCTAAGAAAATATACAAGTGCTTTTACAAGCATACTTGTCTTTAAAAAATGACTAAAATTGTCCAGGACGAAAAGATATAATTTTATAAATCTCAAATCTAATTATAAAAGATTATTAAAATTAAAAAAAAATTTAAAGTAAAAATTCAAGTAATTAAAATAAAATTTAAATATTTAGCGAAATTTTTATTTACCAAAAATTAGGGTTGTTACATATGTGGTTTCCACTCCAAAGGTGTCCGTCCATGTGACACTATGCTTTATATTGTGTGCTAAATGTTTGAGCACGCCTATGTGATAATATGAGCATGATAAGTAACATAGAGTTGGATGATCTTGCTAGTTGAGTTTCAAGATTACAATGAATGATTTATATTATAATGTACAAGGGTCCTACCATGGAGTTTTTGCATGAAAGGGAGACACAGAAATCGAGAAAGTAGAAAATGGACACCTAGGGTGTGGTTAATGCAAAGACATGGTTTGAAAAGAAAAAATTGTTTAAAAACCACAATGTGGCCAGACGTGATAGTCCATTGTGTGTTGTGTGTGTGTATGTGCCAATGGAAACTCGGGATGGCAGAACCATTGTAAGGATACTCGCATGATCGGAATGGCGGAACCGAGTTTGGGTGTGTAGTTTGGTTATTTACGGAGAGGAGCCGATGCTCAGTTTTGTGTGCAATGGGAATCCGGGACGACGAAACCATTGTGAGGATACTCGGGAGACCGAAACGGCAGAACTGAGGTTGTGTGTGTTAAAAACAATTTTGGAAATGTTGATTTGGTAAAGGAACGGTGAAAATGGTGACACAGTCTTTGACAAGTCGCGTAAGAGAAACTCAGAAAATCATGGACACTAACGTCAGTTTGAATAGTGAATGTGGATGTGTCATTGTTAACGATTTCATTAAATATGCATGTACTATTTTGAAATTGTTAACTTGATGATCTATTATTTATAAGTTAAGGGTTTGTAGGTATGGATTATTCTATTGGGCTTTTGTAGCTCATGGTATTACCTTTGGTGACCCTGACATATTATATTGGTGGCGACGTTGATATAATGTGTCAAACCTTATAGACGAACAGGGTGAACTCTACACCTTGGAGGCTTTCAGAGCAGAGGAGTTGGCTAGGATGGAGGAGCAGGCAGAGCAGTAGTTAGGAACCCTAGTTTCTGTCCCTTTGTTGAATAAATGTACTCTTGTGAGAATTATGTTGTAATAATGAGCCAGACTCTATTTGGATTTTCAATAAAAATTGTCTATTTAACGTTCCCAAAATTAGGGGCGTTACAACAATAGTGAGTTGTATGCCCTTATATTCTCCCTGAATTTCGCGTCATTGAACTTTTGTTGCAAGAACTCAGGTGAGTCCGATAACAAAGGCAAACATTAAATTTTGGATGACTCAATGGGCTATTTCTTACTCTTTCTTCGATCCACATCTTTGCTCCACAATTAGAGCAAGTCATGATTCTCTCACTAAAGTTTCAATGTTCTAAAATATTTCGTTTTCTAGAGTGAATGGAGGGCCCTATACCTGAAGTTATTGAAGCAAATCATGTGAATATATATTGGCTGTGTCATTTTCACTTCGTGTGAAATGGAATTTGTGTACGATACAAAACAAAGTTAGCATTTTTTCGTAAGCATTTTTTTTTTCAATCTTTGGTTTGCTGAAAAACATGAAATACTTCAAATAAATAATGTGAGCATACCTTTTGCAAAGTTGTGCAAGCTTTGTTCTTCTGTACGCTGACTTGTGCTACTACTTGTATTACCATGGTCATACGTTGCATGATTAAGCGTAAAATGTGATAACGGTGTCAATCGTGTTTGCTGCCTGACTATTTGTGGTAGATGTATCATGCATTTAAGACATGATCAAATATTATTTTTGAATTTAAAACTATTTGATTGATTTCTATGAAAGAATGATAATGTATATTGGACAATCGGTCAATATACCTTCATTTGGCATTGGGGTTGTGTCATGAAATATAGTCGATGTTCCTTCTTCTAGTATTATTGGCAAACGTATTGATCGAGAACATGTCACATTTGGCCTAGTACGACTTTGAAATCTTATTGAGTTTATACCCGTAGATGTGAGTTTAAAATTCGTTACTTGCTCTCTCTCAAATTCAGTTTATAAAAAAATCAAAATTGTAACAATTGACGATTGGTAGGAAAAATTGTAAGTCTAACTGATATTTGGATGGCCAATGGGAAGCATTATGTTTTGATCAGTTGGTAGATCTCCATTCAAATTTTCCATGGTAGCTTCTATGAATTAAGCAATAAAAAATCACGTGTTTTTGGTTCAAAGGAAAGACTGTTTAAAAAAGATTAGCAATATTTAATTGTGGGAAAGATACCTACCAGTTGGATTTGGCTCATTCAATGTTGGTAGTGGAATATTGACGGATTGTCCTCCAATGGGGATGACATGAGCATTCACATTATTGTGGTCGTTCCGGACTAGAAAGGGCGCACGCCGCAATCATCTTAGATGCAAGTATGCACTTCTCAAACGTCGCGCCTCTCTTTCAATTTATAAGAAACGTTGATTCATTAATGGGTCGTTACATTGAGTCATTAATCTTCTCTTGCATGCTAGCTGAGCCATTTTGGTTTGTTTATGTCTCCACCATACACCGCATCCATCTTGAATATATAAATTTCAGCCTATAAATTTTTAACTATAAAAAGTTCCAACTGGATTCAAACTTTACGATAACAATTAAAGAAAGAATTCTTGGTACGACAATGAACAATTCTCACATATTCATATAAAATGAACACCTAAAATAAAACAAAGTACTCTCATACTCATATAACCTGAACACTTAAAATTAAACAAAGCGATATATTCACAAAATGGATAGCATGCAACTCCAAATATTGTAGAGCTTCCTCCATATATAAATTCCAATCTTCGCTTCACCTGCAAAAGCAAGACATAAGAAAATTTAATCATTTGTTAGTGCAGTATTATATTGGACTTAAATTTTTTACTAAATGGGTATGTACGAACAATTTTTCCGAAAAGGAATCTGTATTATTACCTTTTGTCATTTTTTTTCTTGTTGCTCCTCTTGTTCTCTTAATTGTTGCTCCACTTTGTCAAAAGCTTGTAGACATATGATATCAGTCTCTATCTCCTCTAGCATAGCTCCTAATTCTCTCATATCCATGAGATTTTGTTTTAAGTTTTTGAAAATTCTTGTAACGCCCCGAATTTTGGGTACATTAATGAGGCATTTATTACATAATAAAGAGAGTCTGGCTCATTATTACATCATAAATACATCAAAGGGTACATTTATTCAACAAGGGAGGAACTAGGGCTCCTAACTACTGCTCCGCTTGCTCCTCCATTCTGGCAAGCTCCTCGGCTCCGAAGGCCTCCAAAGTGTACATCTCCCCCTGTTCATCTATGAGGTCTGACACATTATACCGGCGTCACCACCAATATAATATGTCAGGGTCACCAAAAGGTAACACCGTGAGCTACAACGCTCAATAAGAAATCCTTACCCACCAACCTTACATCAATAAATCATTTACAACAATACTAACAATCACACATCCACATTCGTTAATCATCTATCATTGGTGTCCAAGATTTCAGAGTTTCTCATACGCGACTCATCGTAGACTGTGTCAACATTTTCACATACAAATCAACCTTTCAAAATCATTGTTTAACTCACACAATTGCATTGGCTCCGTACCGCGGATAACCAAGCCACACACCCAACCTCGGTTCCGCCGCGCCGGTCTCCCGAGTATCCTCACAATGGTTCCGCCGCGCCGGGTTTCCATTGGCACACAATTGCATTGGCTCCGTACCGCAGATAACCAAGCTACACACCCAACCTCGGTTCCGCCGTGCCGGTCTCCCGAGTAGCCTCACAATGGTTCCGCCGCGCCGGGTTCCCATTGGCACACAATTGCATTGGCTCCGTACTGTGGATAACCAAGCTACACACCCAACCTCGGTTCCGCCGCGCCGGTCTCCCGAGTATCCTCACAATGGTTCCGCCGCGCCGGGTTCCCATTGGCACATACACACACATCTCACGTAATACCCCCGAAATGGTCATTACGTAGTTTCAAAAATATTTCCACTCCTAGGAAAACATATTTTCCTTGTCAACCACACCCTAGGTGTCATGTTTCTACTTTCTTGGTTGTCGTGTCTTGTTATCATGCATTGACTTCGCGGTACGACTTGAGTATACATGAATCATTCATTGAAAATCTTGAAATTAAAACTAGCAAGATCGCCCAACTCTATATTGCTAATCATGTTCAAATCAACACTTAAAGCATAACGCCACATGTTCAGACGCCCTTGGAGTGATAAATCACTTATGCTTTATCAACAACCACAAGTAATGCAAACAATTCATGTATACAAGCTCATAACCATCCTAAAGATCAAAATACGAATACTTGAGATGGAAAGTAAATAAAGATAACCTACTTTCTACTTGGGATGGAAGATAAGGGGATCCTACCTTACTTCTTGGCGGTAGTAATGGCTTACGGACGGCAATCGGTGGTCGGACAGAGTAACTTCCTACGGTGGTCTTCCGATAGCTTCGAAAGAGAAAGGTTTCTCTCAAAACTTCTTCTAGGCTATTACTACTACTACTTTTGGATCGAAAGGGTGGTCGAGTGGTGGCTTAGTGGTGGCCTTGGATGAGTTTCTTGAAGAACAGAAGAAAACTCAAGAACAAAGAAGAACAAAGAAAGAACAAAGGATTTCTAGAGAGAAGTTGGAGCAATGAGAAGATGTGAGTTGAATGGCATGGGAATGGCTCTATTTATAGCCAAAACTTGAGTTCCCTCTCTCTCTCTAAGGCTGGCCCCCCCTCTCTCTCTCCATACCTCAATTTTTGACACTTGTCAAACAATCTTTGAAAGATCAAAGGCCAACCCCAGGCTTGCATGGCTAGGTTTTGTACCAAGGATTTGATTCTTGGAAGATTTGATGGAGGGAAGGCTAGGTTGTACAAGATTTGGTGTTAAACAATTAAAGAAGTACAATGGAGGTTAGATTTTTGGCTAGGAAGAATATTACCCAAGGATTTGAAGTACAAATGGAAGATCAAGCATGGTACAACCCAAATCTACTTCTTTCTTTCCTCCTCTCTCTCTCTCCCTCCCTCTCTCCCTCTCAGCTACTCTCTCTCTCTCGTACTAGTATATACACACACATATAAATATACATTACAATGCAAGAAAGACAAATAAAACAATAGGTACTTTTGTACTTTGAATCAAAGAAACTTAAAGGCTAAGATAAGCACATGTTGGATTAAACTAATAAACTAGTGTACTAATGTACTCTAGGTAGATTAATTCCCCACTAATTTAATCTAATTGGGTACAAAACCCCAATATAAAATAATATAGGAGTACTTAGAGAATCTTAGGGCTTTAAGTCTACTAATTACATACCTAATAAAATATAGGTACCATGTCACATGGGCAATTTAGGAAAATGACTAGTTTAATAAACCCTAGTACTAGTTGAAAGAATAACCCTATTACCCAATGGATAATAAAACCCCTAACTTTTATTGTCCAATGGACAATAGTAACTAGGGAACTTTTATATTAAAATAACCCAAAATGTCCTTTAAAGCATGTGAACAAAAGCCCTATATTTAAATATAGGTGTGGTACCAACTACCCCAATTTAAATAAAAGGCTAGGATTCTCTTCTTTACAATAATAAGTAAGTACAAGTACTTAGTTTAATTAATAAAGTACTCTAGAAATCTAGGGTTTAGATATATCCCAATATTCTAATGTATAAAAGTACATGGGAATCCAAATCTTGAATATTTAAACAAAACTTGTACCTTGTTGGAAGAGTAGTGCTATTATCCAATGAGTAATAATCTCCCTTGTGGTTATTAACCAATGGACAATAGGCGGGTGGAAGAATATCCAATAAACAAATAATAAATGTACTTGCACATGTGTTTAAAACATATATAATATAATATCCATGTACTAACCAACATTTTTTTATAATAGGAGGCCTATTGTCCAATGGACAAAGATTACCCTAACTTCTATTGACCAATGGGTAAAGGCAAAACGGTTCAAGAGGTTCAAAAGGTTCATCTAGTAACTAGGTTAGTTTGGTTCAACCAACTAGTTGGTTAGAAATTAACTAAATTGGTCAAGTAGGGTTTTTAGTTGAGAGTTGACCAATGACCAAAATCTAACTATGACGGAAAATAACAAGAAATCATATAGCCACTCAAGAGAAAATAAGTAATTCAAATAAAATTCAAATATTTAACGAAATTTTTACCTTCCAAAAATCAGGGCTGTTACAATTCTAGCTTTAGGCCATGTGGGTGGGAGGGTATTAACTATAGCCTGAACCAAATTCTCAATGTTTGGCTTGAAACCTTTTTTCCTTAGACTACGAAATTGGTTCCTTTTATTAGAATGTGTGCTCTCACAGTTGAGTTTGGCATCATTGGCCCTTGTTCAAACTCCATCCACAAATAGTGGACATTATGCTCCTTTTACATCAAAGCATTCATCAAATGTGTAGCATTTTCTATAACATGTCTTTGAAATATTGTTTGCTTCACATGCATCCAGCTTGGTGATAGGAGGTCTACTATTTTTCCTATAAGGTATTGTTCACTTATATTTTCTCCAAGATTTTGCAAGGCTCAACATGCCTCTATTTTTTGTCTAACAAAATTTTCTACTGGGTTGCCCTCCCTATGACGTCTAGATTCAAAATCGTATACTTCATTCAACAAATCTGAGTGATCATTCTGACGCAAACATGGAGGAGGCCTCATGAAAACCTACATAAAACGTAAATGTACTAAATCAAAACTTAAAAGTACTCAAGAGAAACAATTGTTGCACATTTTTAGATAGTGGGCAAGCAGTTGGCATTATGAGAGTAGTTAGAGGGTGTTTTTTTTTTAAAAATTCTATTTGGTGTGGGAACGTGGAGCCAAACACCTAGACTTAACAATGTTGGGCTTTATTGAGAGTTTTACAAATAGGGAGCAAAACAAACACACGAAAAAATTTAGTGGCAATCAAAAAACTGCTGAGAAACTGGTGTGTTTTACGGCCAGTTGTCCCCCAATCCTTAATTACCGATTATCAATTGCAGAACACACCATGAACTAAAGTTTGAAACTGATCATTGTGTGCTATTTGGTTCTTCAAACTGGTGTCTTAGTAAAATACTCACATTTTGAAAATGCACAATGGACCATGGACACTTGATTATTCCTATTCTATATTCCTACCAACATAAATTATTCCTATTCTATATTCCAAATTTCAGAAAGTGTGAATAATGTAAGGAAAATACTATAAGAATGTGGGAAAAAAGCTGGCTGGATGCCAAAAAAAAAAATTTTGAAAGACAAGTATATGAAACAGAGAGGAAATCATACTTAAGGGTTAGCAGAACTGAGTGGTGCCAATTGTCAAAACCTTAAGCCTGCCAAATGAATTCGCACATAAAGGACGAGTGAAGCATTATGTTGAGCACGAAAAAGATAGTGAAACCCCCTTTGGAAATGCACAATGGACCATTGATTTGTGAAGGTCCATGGGTGTTTGTCGGATTGCCGAATTCCGTTAACATTCAACCAGGTATCAAAGACGTCGTATATTATGCAGCACATTTTTCATATTCAAAGTGACAGTCAAAAAACTGCTGAAAAACAGGTGTATTCTACGGCCAATTGTCCCCCAATCTTTAATTACCAATTATCAATAGTAGAACACACCATGAACTAAAGTTTGAAACTGCTTATTCCTGCGATTTGGTTCTTCAAACTGGTGTCTTAGTAAAATACTCACATTTTGAAAATGCACAATGGACCATGGACACTTGATTATTCCCATTCTATATTCCTACAAATAAAAATTATTCCTATTCTATATTCCTACTTTCAGAAAGTAACCCGAATAATGTAAGGAAAATACTATGAGAATGTGGGGAAAAAACTAGCCGGATGCCAAAAAAATAATTGAAAGACCGGTATATGAAGCAGCGAGGAAATCATACCTAGTGGTTAGCAGAACTGAGAGATGCGAGATCCGAATTGCTTTCAATTGTCAAAACCTTAAACTTACCAAATGAATTCACACATAAAGGATGAGTGAAGCATTCTATCGAGCACGGAAAAGATAGTTAATTTTAACCAAACACTACAACACGAATAGCCTATTGTGAGGAACATATTTCGTTGCTACATCATAAATTTCCTCGCTGAACATATTAGCAAGGAATATTTTTGTCGCCTACTTTCCTCGCTAAAACCTTGTCGCAGAAGCTTACAGCGAGGAAAATAATTTCCTCGCAAATTGTTGACAATTTGCGAGGAAAAAATTCCTCGCCAACAATATTTTGCGAGGAAAAAAGTCCTCGCCAAAACACAAAATTCCTCGCCCAAACCTTACACACGACATGAATGGAAATAATAGGCGAGGAAAAAAATCCTCACTGAAAATGACCTGTGAGGAAAAAAAATCCTCGCCAAAAAAGCAAAATTCCTCGCGCAAACACCAGACATAGCACGAATAAAAATAATAGGCGAGGAATTAAATTCCTCGCTACCAAAGTAATTTCCTAGCAGAAAGCGGCCTATTGTAGGCTTTCAGGGACAAATTTTTTCCTCGCTAATGTTACATATACGCAACAAAAAATAGCCTATTGCAAGCAATGAATATTTCTCCGTGCAAACATTTTTTATATATTCCCTGCTCATATTTAAAATCTATCGCCACCTCAAACAACCATGGACAATCATAACCATAAATAGCAAAATCTGTTAGCTTTCAAATAAACAAATTGTCATTACTGTAAAACATTAGCTGAATCCTTTGAACTACAAAGTTTAGCCCCAGGAAACAAAATATCAAGTTTACCACTACTATCATGAAACAAAATATCAAGTTTAGCCCCAGGAAACAAAATATCAAGTTTAGCCCTACTTATGCTCTACGATTTTCAAAAAGCATGATGGATCTTTCCAAAATACTACACCACCTTGGGGCCAACTTTTGCAATGTATCCTTTGAATTCCATCTCCCACAGCCACGAACTCAAAAAGAACATCGATCTTACACGCTGCCAAAAAAAAAAAAAAAGTAAACATATCAAAGAAAGTAAGAAACCATCAAATATGCAGTTATATATTTATATACACACTTGCACAATATGAACAGCACAGAAGATTCATAATCCACCATTGCGTAATCCTAAATAACACAGAGTAAAAAACATAGTGAAGAAACTGGCAAGACTCAACCATTGCTCTGCAGTTGCATTCCAAGAATAAGCAAAAAGTGCATAAAAACACTAAATTGATAGTTTTTTTTTTTTAACAGTGAAGAAGTTATATTTCATTAAAACGGAATGAAGTACATCGATAAAAAGGGCGGGAAAAGGTAGCATCACAATGTGAGAGTAACATCCCAATGAGGTTGGCACCCTACCCCACAACAATCATATGCTATTCAAGCCCAAGGATTGATAAGAAATCAACCAGACCAAATTATAATAAGGGAACCCAGTGAGGCTTACAAAGCAATAAGTGAAAGTTGAAAAACTTCCCAGTAAGATCAGGACAAAATGTCAAAGCAAGATTCTATTGAACTCGGCCAATTCGAGATAATCAACTTGGCAGAAGGGCACTTTGCAGCCCTTGCATCAAAATGGATTTTCCAAGTGGATAATCAAAATGTTGGTAGTATTAGGCTTCTACTAAAGCAAGAGCAGATCAGCAGCAGCAACACTATGTCAATAGCAGCAACACACTTTCAGAAATCAATGCAAAATAGACAACAGAGGCCAACATAGAGCGATAATCTTGAACATTGAATCCAGTAAATGGCCAACAATAAACTTTCCAGTAAGCGGGCAACAATAAATTGATAGTTATCAAACCACTTTTGTAATATAATTAGCCAGGAAAGGCAAAACAGTGGCAAGTCTTTTATCAAAAGCACTTCAATCAAATCCCAACACAAAGCTGAAAGTACCTTCACACAACGGAGTTTCTAGTGCGGCAGAGACATATCGAAAATTTTGAGGACGCTAGAGACATGCTTGGATGGAGAAGGAACAAAAAAAAGAAAGGGATGGTGATGCTTCTTACAGCTACATTCAGAAAGTTTAGGAATAGTAAAGAAGCAAGCTACCAATGGCTGAAAAGAATATAAAACCTTAATACTAAAAGAGGTTGGAGCCCAAACTTGTTAACTGCCGATAGAATTCTGACCTCTAGCAAAAAGGTTAGAAGCATGATGCTCAGTCTTATGTAGAGTACCACTCGAGTTCTAGACACAAGTATTTACCTGGACCACGCTTGTTATCTGGACCTTTCTTGGACTAGAATTAGGGGTTCTACAAACCAACTGTCATTACCAATTACCATTGTTTGCAAGGGAAATTGGAATGAGTGGAAACTAAGGGACATTGGTTCAATAAGTATTGAAGATTAACGAATCCAATTAGGAAATCACTGTCAAACTCACTCATTGTTGGGATTCTATCTATTTCCATATTTAGGACCTTGTGGGCTTATTGTTGGTGGAAGATACCTTGAATTCTGAAAGTACTACAGAATTTAGGCATAGATGTTTACCTATATTTTCTCCTTTGCCTTTCTTTTATGACCTTTTGGTTTTAGTCCATTCAGTCACGTGAAGCTGGCATAATTTCGAATATCTAGACAAAGAGTTGAGTAATCGAAAATTAAGTGATTTGCTAAAGCATCCAACTCAAAGTCAATTGACAATGATTGGAGAGGCCACCCAAGCTAATATACTAGTTTTTGGAGGAGATACTTAAACGATGTGGGACAAACTCCTACATGATTTATTGTTGGAGGTCAGAATAGATCTACGACACCCTAGGTTAACCTTACAATGCGAGGTTGATCAGGTCCACCTTGACCATCTATATCACGTCAACAAGGTTTTCTGTCAGATAGAAGATACCATGAACACGTACGTGAGACTGCCCATAACCTACTTTGGCCATTCATGTAAGGTTCCAAGGTAGTTCAAATGTTATCACCTAGCTAGCTTGCGACAATAAGGATCTGACTTGGCACCACCAAGCACCAGATGGCAGGATGTCATATAACAGAAAAGAAGAAACTATAACAGCCAACATACCAATCTGAAAAACTAGATAGCTTTAATAAGTTACAAAGTGTGGACATGGACAAAAAACATCTCAATCCTGACACTTCTTGGAAGTTCAACTAAATCCACTAATTGCATGAATATATTAAACAAAAACTTGCACCAAATCTGTCATATACCACACTAAATCAATCAACCATTCCATTACTTATATACGAGTTTATTGAAAAGAGTTTGAAGAGGATAAATGAATTCTACTAACCAGTCAATCATTAGATGACGTTTCAGCACTCCCAACATGTCCAGTGTACCCTTTTTCAATGAGAAACTCCATCATGCTAGCGTTTATCTTCTGCTGCTGCCTATTAGCCTCCAAAAGCTTCTCGATGGTCTCATTTTGTGCCTCTATTTTCGTCTCGAGGCATGACACGTATTCATGGGTCGTGGCAGAGGAGGAAGGCCTCAAGCCAAGTGTTTTTAGGGCAAATTCAGATGTGGTCCTAATAGATGATGAAGGCCTCAAGCCAAGTCCTTTCACATAACCTGGTTTCTTCTTTAGCACCGTGACGGACATCTGCTCCCCTGTTAATGGGGTAGCACCTTCCTGATTAAGTGTAGCATCTACTTGGACCATTTCCTCCTACCATTTTTTATGAATAGAAACAACATAAGTAAATTGAAACGCTGATTTTCTATCCACAAAAATTACTTGATATACGTACATAGTTAATCTGGCATTTTGGAGCAATCCACTTGCCCGTGTCGTCATTATAGTGAGTGGATTTATAGAACTCCGGCAATTTAGGCAGTTGACCCTCATTTTTTAGAGCCTGAGATGTTATTTCACATTCAAGAGGTTAATTTAGCATGCCAATGAGTTTATCAAACTTAAAGAGAGAAATGAAAAAACGCACATGTTCATGTACTCTAACTGCTAGAGACTTCGTCCCGCATCTGTGCTTTGTCTTGTTACTGCGTCTATTTTCTATATTTTTCTCTGATCGAAGCTACAAGCACCAACAACCAACAAAAATAAGAAAACTCAGTACTTAAAACATAGAAATGAGCCCATGCTTAAATTGTAGGAACCAAATAAGGACATGAACATACATGTAAAGGAAAACTAGTACAAACCAAGCTACAACAAGGCAAACTAGCCAAAGCTAAGATGACAAATTTTCTTAAAGATCAACTAAAAAATATTGTAGCATGTTATCCAAGTCTAAGTGCATAGTCACTCCATGCTCAACTCACATGGCCTAATACTTGATTCAAGTTTTAGAGTGTTCTTTAACTATCATGAGTGCCCAAACATTGAAACAAGTATTAATATAGAATGGTAAAAGTTTTGTTACCAGCCAATCTTTGTTTGTCCACTTCTTTTCAATCAAACGAGTCCACTGCTCCATGGCAATTTGAGGAGGTGGGTGACTTCTTGCATACGCTTCCCCCTTGGTTGCTTTAAGCTTTTTGAATTTCTCATATAACCTGTGGGTGTAATCACTCAATCTCCGCCCACACCTTGACATTATTGCCTTGTTGACATCAATTGGATCTCCTTCAAAGTCAAATTGATCCTATAAAAAGATTTTGCAGTAATCATTAACTACGTGCTATCAGTTACAAAAATAAATAGTTATTGCAAGTACCTGTAGGGATTGAAGCAACGGTGCCTTAATACCCTCGTCCACAGCCTTCCAACTTTTAACACTTAGGTCTTCTACTTGTGCACGAATCTCAACACCAATCTTAGAGGCCAATTTAGAAGCGTAAGTCCCCACCGGAGCACGGTACTCTGGTGGGATGGGAACAAGTAGTTTCCCTTTGTTTTCAACTAGTCTTTGGAGTTCTAGTCCTCGTGATATGCCACGTCCGCGTCTATTAGGAGCTACTTTAATGGCACAATAGTATTATTTAGTTATTCAATGGAAAAAATTAAACTTAAAATATCCCCATCAATGGAGCTTCAACATCTTACCAGCACTGCTAACTGCAGCTGTCTCACTTTGTATTTCGACATTGGGAGGTGGTGTGGGCTGGGACTCAACTACAAGATGTGGTGTTGAACGAGTCATCCTCTCAAAGACACGAGTCGAGTCATGCTGGAGTTCAACTTCTGATCTTGTTGGTCCACTCGGTGTTATCTGTTGGAGCTAACATAACACAATACAAGAAAAGTATAAGCACTACATAAAACAAAATGGAGTAAAGCCACACACACAAAAACACTCATATATATCATCCATAGGACCATATTGTACCTCATGTTCAAGAGAATCCAAGGACTCATCGTCATTGGCGTCCTCAATATTTGGTGGCATATAGTCAGGATCATCTACCCCATTCCTAGTACCCCTTCTCTTCTCATTCGTACAGATTGGCAAAGACGAACCCCTCAAATCAGCTAGTATACGGTCAATCCCAGCAGCCTTCAGTCTCGCATTGTTCTCCTTCATTCTCTCATCTCTTGCCATCTCATATTTGGTTTTCTTCTGAGTTGCTAGAGAACATGGTTTGATGAAGTTTCTCTTCCCATTTGCCATTTTTTTTTGCAACTACAAGGCATAAAAGGACATTGCATAATAACAAATAATATAATCATATAAAATTAGGTTCTTTTATAATCGCACAAGGGAAAAAAAGATATAGATGTAAACAAACAATTCATGACTTTACAGAAATTTATCCCAATACAAAAAAGCATAACAACATATCATAATCCATACCAGGATCCATACATTACACAAGAAAAACTAAAATCTGAATCACATACATACATCAGAAAATCAAACATGCGGCTGCCCGAAAACATGAAAAAGAAAAAGAGGCTTTGCTAGAGCAAAAAGAGAAAAACCACTTCAGGGTGTCTTTACAAATACTTCTCCAACACAAGACAAACGCACCGCCTGAAGATCCTACAATGTTGCCGGCATAACACTAAAGCACTTCGAAATGCATTAGCGTAAGCAAACGGCTAGGTTAGAAAAATAAAAAGAAGTCTGCTAAGAAAAATAAAAAGGAGACCTTCAACATTTCTAACCTTAAATGTGATTAAAGATTTGTGTTTCCAGCCTATGTTTCCAGCCTAAGAATTAGAGATACCTTTTGAAAAATCATAACCCCCACTAACCTTAAATGGAACGCAATAGTAGTAATATTTAGAACTTAAATTCTGACATAGGCTTAAGCGACCGGACATGGATTCTCTCCAAAAAAATTGCCCAGGAACTTCAAAAATATGTAAGAGGAAATCCACCGTGCCTTATCCCAACTCTAAGCTCTGTGCCACACTAGTTGAGAGTGTTAACCCATGACATTTATTATGTACTTAGTGACCACAAGGACTTTATCAGTTCTGTAGTTTCAACCAATCGTCCAACATGAATCTTGGATTTTATTTCCATGTTTCATTCCGTTATGAAGAAATCACTTGTCGCTTGTCAGCGTTAGTAATTAGTTTCTCATGTGATTTTTGATCCTTTCCCAGCTTCCCATTCCCCCTATATCATTCGCATTGTTTTTCCTCGTCCACCTGATGATTCCGGCTTCTACTAACTCATCTAGGAACTATGATTCGAGGCCTGACATCTACCATAAGCTATCAAGGAAAACAGAAAGCTCTCTCCGTAGAGCAACCAGATCATATTTTTTAATGAGCAAAGGTGCAGAAATTATAATGAAGAAAGACATGAAAACAAAAGGGAAAAACGTCTATAATCCAAATTATTACATGGGAAGCCACAACCACATTAGCATCTATATACGGCTAATATACAAAAATCCCACTAATGCAAATGTTGAAGTAAATGACATAAAGAACTTAGTCAAACCATACCGAACATCATCTGATCTTGTCTTTACATTCTAATCAATCCAATTACTACGGTAGAGTGAATTGTCCGTGGTCCAAACTGCTAGAAACTCGGTGAGTGAATCATATAAAACCACTTGTAGTCTGGTACAAAATCCTAACCATAGCTTTCCTCAGCATATGGACAAAGTTTATGAGATCGTTCCTTCTCGAGAAGAACTAAAACTAATAAGCCACAGGCCTATACATAACCAAATTATACATGAATATGCCACAGGCCTGTGCGACCTGGACAGCAACAAAAGAACACAAACTAGGCCTTTCAAACTGAATACAACACTTGGATTTTATAATATTTTCCAAAGCCACAAAAGAACACAAGGCTGAATAAGGCAGCTTGATTGCTGCCTAAGGTAATAGCTGAGAACAACAGCAACTAGCTGCACACTAAGGCAGCAAAACAGCATCCTAACTAGTCAGTAGTAACAAAATAGCAGCAGAACAGCAGCAGCAGTTTGCTGCCATAGGCTATACCATCTAGAGCAATTGGGACGAATTTCCATCCACCTGATGCAGCTGATGATCAGATCATAGTTCCAGATCATATGTAATGTGTTCAAGTCAATTTTGGCATCTCTAAAAACAACCACTATACTATATCCAAATTATCATGTACTCTGTTACACTACAACTGTCCATGTAATATATGCTAGTAAACCTCAAATATGTCTCATCTAATTAGGACATCACACCACAATAATTATTTTTTCTACCACTGAACATTACCCCAATTGTTGACCATCTGCATCTATGGTTTGTCACATTTGACTTGATCACTCCATCATAGTAGGTTCACAAGAATGTGTTCATTTGTATCCAACTCTTTTAGTTGACATACTAACCTCCTTAGGAAGAAGGCGCAGACGACTTACAACTTAAATCACAATGTACATATAGATATTGAGACACCCAGATAAGAAAGAAAAAGACGGAAACGGTAAAAATCATGACAGTAGAAGTTTGGAAACAAGTAGTGACCTCCATAACTAAGCCAAGCCAAACCAAACCAAACCAAGCCAAACCTAGAGTCCCAATCAATCTACATGAATTTGTTGTCACCATTGTCTATCGAGGGCATCTTGTTGCATGATATCCAGGACAACCTAGTTCTAAGTAGCGTCGATTATTCTCACACACACACACACACTCAATGAATTAGTTGACAACATCCGGCTCTTTACAACCAATACAAACATCATAAGCATTAGGTCAAACACCATTTTACCACCGTCTGGATCCAAGACAATATCCTCATTGCCCATGAAGCTTTTCATTTTCTTAAATGCACAAATCAAGGGAAGGAAGGTTTTATGGCAATCAAGTGGGATTTTAACAAAGCCTGTGACAGGGTAGAATGGGACTTCTTAGAAGCTGTGATGTTGAAGATGGGTTTCCACAAAAAATGGGTACAATGGACAACTGAATGTGTTGCTACAGTTAAGTTTGAGGTGCAGGCCAATGGCGAGTTGAGAACCAAAGTCTCTCCAGAAAGGGGTCTTCGGCAAGGAGATCCTCTCTCTCCTTATTTGTTCATTTTGGTCAAAGATGTGTTGTTAAAGGTTTTTTTTTTTTTGGGTGGGTGGGGGGGTGTAAAATAGCTTGAAATAGAAAAAGAGGCTAAGGGAATGTACAGTCTACATGGGCATACCCCAGGAGGAATAAAAAAAGAAAAACAAAGATTGAGAAAAATGAGCTAAGCCAAGTGGATACATTGATCTAAGCCAAGGGATAAAAGGAAAATGAACCAATTGGGCCAAAGAGGCAAGCAGCCATCTAACCCAAGTAATACCAACTACACTATATAACTAGGCTGATTTAAATCCACGTGTTTCAATTCCATCTTAGAGATGGGATGGAAACACATGCCAAAAGATGGAATACATAGAAGGACAACCATAAAGCTACAACAGCAGATGAGGGAACACAGTCATAACAGTTAGCTACATTCAGTACAGGCAACAACCATTTAAAGTAGCTACACCAAGCAAAACAACAGCAGTAGAGGACGACAAGCAACCATAGAACATCAGCTGTCTGCTGCCAGCAACAGCAGTTTGGCAGCAGCAAACAACATCAAACAGAATCAGCAGCAAGCATCAATTACCAAGGATTCAACTCATTTACAGGAAGTTTGAACTAGCAAAGCTGTCAAGCTACTAAACATCAGCAGTAACAGACCTGTTCAGCTGCTGGACCATAGATATAGCAATTGAACACCATGTGAGCAATCATAACAGGCAGCTATACTCAGGTAACTAGAAGTAGTAATAGGGCTTCAAAAGATAGCTAGGGACATGATTATGGAAGAGATCTCTGTTGGACAATTGGCAGTTATGCGTATAAATCGTCATTGTCCTATTCTTTCTCACATATGCCTAGCTTTTCAAAACTAGCTATTTTACAACCATCTGGTTTTTAACTAAATGTAAATTGACCTCAATAAGCTCCCATTGCTTCTTTAACCTTTTCCTACCTCCCCTGCCCTCGCCGTCCTACCTACACACCTATAACCTTCACAAGCATATTTCAAAACTACCCAAAAACAAAATATTAGTCCCAATGTGCAAAAATTCGTACTTTCTAACCTTTGAAACCTACTATTTTTCTATGTACGTGTACCTATCCTTAAATAAATATAAAAAAGACATGGATGTGGGTATGCATGTCTCCCTAAATCCTTTTTCTAAATAGAGGTCCTTTGAAGTAATAGGCGGAATCATGATCTTTTTTATTGGTGAATTTCCAAATCATTTTAAAGCACCATGCTACCCATGTGTACAAGAAAAATCATCTCCTCAGTTATCAAGTTATACCATCCATAAGGAGGGCTCTCCTAAGCTAAAGACCACAAATTAGTGAAAGAGAAGATCAGGCATCTAAGCAATTAGAGAAGAAATTCCACTGAATGCGACAAAACAACAAGAATTGAAGTTAAAAACTGATGCACGCCAACGTCCATAACACAGAAAATACTGCAAACTTGGTTAAAACACACCAAAGGAGAAGTGTTTGAAGTCCAAGATTTGCCATCCAAGAAAGTAAAGCCTACCCTGAAGCATATAAAATATTCGAGAGTAAACCTTTCCGCCGAACTTTTAGCCTTTAGTCCTCTACTTCTCCAATAAAAGACACGTTGAGTTGCAAATATTTTTTAACAAGCAATACTTGTCCGGTTTGCGTAGTTTTTTCTTAACTCTTTTCTTTTTACGCCCTTTTCTTTTTATATTAGCCGTATTTTCATTTACAAAGCACGCATATCTAACTTATAGTTAATAACTATGAAAAGGAGGGTGACAATGAGTGGGAGTTGTATTTTCTTGGTTAGCTTTTCTTCGACAAATATAAAGAGGTCACTTTTTAGTTACAGATCGAAAGCCTACCAACGCATACAAAGGTTTTGATTTGAGCGACAACCAAAACGGCCAGGGAGGGTGCAAAACGTGGCAGGGGCATTGGTGAGTCCAAAAGTCATAACCAAATACCCCCTCTTCCTTTTTTCTTTGGCTAAAGATGAATAGAATAGGAAACAGGAGTGAAAAGTTGAAAGGCAATAAACTAAACATGTAATATATTTGATGCAGGGCAGCGAATAAGAGAGCTGATGTTCTAAGCGACAAGGACAATCACAAACACAATAGCTTAGAGAAACTCTCTCTGACTCTTTTCTTTATCAAATATTCAACTAAACAGCCTTAAGGCAGAAAAACCGAATAAATAGGTAGCAACCCTAACCCTAACAAAACCAAAATTATTACAGACCCATAAAATCGAGGAAAAAACAAGACTTACGAAAAAAAACAGGCTGAAACGGACTTTCCTACAGAAAGTTGTAAGAGCGTAAAAATGGCCCAAAACGGAACAAAGGCCCGTTTGGAGTCCTAAACGGTCTCAGAAGGCCAAAAATCACACGGCACATGGCCAACAACCATGTGTTCTGACCGTTGGACCGTTTCGAATCGAATCCAGGTGGGCCCGATGCCTAAATCCACGGTCAATTATTTACAAAAATACCGGTTAGTACAAATAGGCGTTGGAACGCTTAAAATGGTACTCCTCCTCTTTGGCTAATGCATCAATATTATAACTTATGGTGGACAACAAGGGCCGATTTTCTAACATAATATTACTACTGGTACTTGTAAACTCTAGTGGTCCCTCCTTTGAAGATTCCTTAGCCGCAGAGTTGTGAGAATGACACAAACAAAACAATAGCACAAACATATCTAATAAAATACTAATTGCTAGAAGTGCTCAATTTTATAGTTCCGTGACAGTGTGTTCTGACCCCCAGTAGTTGGGTTTGAAGCCAAGCGAAGCGATGGGCCCCATTTTTTTGGGATTTGGGTTTTAAACTAAAAAAATTGTTCCTTCACTACCCAAATCGGCCTAAACTTCTTTGTAGCTAGTTCCAACTCCCTCGAGAACAATAAGGCAGAGATGTCGGCACCCTTTTTTGGGGATTTAGGTTTTAAAGTAAAAATTTGTTTCTTCAGTACCCAAATCAGCCAAAACTTCTTATTTAAACTAGGTCCACCCATATCGTCGACTTCGAAAGACCAATTTTTAAAAAAGAAAAAAACCCACTACCTAAATCTGTCGACTTCGGAATCAACGTCCAACAAAACGATTTCTACAGAAGAAAAAACTTACCTTGGCACATGATAAGAGAGGGAGAACATGCAACGAAGACCAATTTTTAAAAATGAAAAAAACCCACAACCCATATTGTCGACTTTGGAATCATCGGGCAACAAAACAATTTTTACAAGACAAAAAACCCACCTTGGCATAGGATAAGAGAAGGAGTGGATTATACCTGTATATATTTCTGAGATTGTCCGGCGAGTGGAGCTCAGAACGTCGACTTTAGAGTCATCGTCGACTTCGGAGAGAGAGGAACAGAGGTGTGCGAAGAGGGGAAGAGATGAACTGTGAGTCTGGAATTTCCCAAGTCCCTGAACTTAACCCCTCTTAAACGACGTCGTTTAGGCCTTTTTAATTTTAGGGGCAATTTTCCCCTTGTACGGAAATTCGAGGTCCCGCCAACCCATCAGCATTTTTCCCCTGAGTGGCGCCAAAGAGTGGGAGAAAATTAGCGACAAAATTTTTTCCTCGCCATAGATTTCCTTTTGCGAGGAAAATATAAATTCCTCGCTATAAATGATTTTTAGGCGACAAAAACCATTTTCCTCGCCTATTATTCCCTTGTCAAATGGATTCTGTGAGGAAATTTGGTTTTCCCCGCAAATAGTCATTCTTTAGCGACAAAATAAAATTTCCTCGCTAACTTTCCTCGCAAAAGGTCATTCGTGTTGTAGTGAAAGTTTTTTTTTTAAACTTCATGCGATAGTTATGGTCAATTTATTCAAGTTGTCTCTATGACCTACAATTAGCAAAAGAGGATAGGCATTTCTTTGTGAACAGGGGAAAAAAGGGAGATTTTGAATGGCAAAAAAATAGAATCCAATTATTGCATTCGCCTTTGAACATTTTAAGTGTAAAAAAACACAGAGGAAATCAACTTACTTAGTTGAATTCAAGAAACCCCTGAAGGCTCGTAATCAACAATTGACTCATTGGCTCTTCTGAACCTTGCCTCTGAAAAACAATAGATGAAAGAGAGGATTTTAGATGGGGAAATACAAAAAAGAGAGAGTACAAGAGTGAAGAAGGAGTAGTCCTACCTTTCTGTCAAGAATAGGGGGTAGGACGGTTCTGTCAAGAACGGGGGGTGGGACGGCGAAGCAAATTTGTGAAAGATTGAGGGAGGAATGAAGATGGGGTATTCATAGGCCATGAGAGAGTGATGGGTGGGGGTGTGGGAGAGAGGCGTGGGGTGGTGGCGGTTGAGGAATGGGGAGAGAGAGAGAGAGAGAGCGAGAGAGAGAGATGGATGCGGGAGCAGCTGTGCTGTGAACGTGGGGAGCTGTTTTCATCCAAATTGGAGAAATGAAGGGGGCTAGGGCTGTTTTCAACCGAATTGGAGGAGTGAACGTGGGTAGTTGTTTTTTGTTTTTTTTTTTTAAATGGTAAAACAAAAGATCATGGGTTTTTTTTTTTTAAAATTGGATAATATAGGATGTGTGACACAAATAAAATCACGGGTTTCTTTTGTTTTTAAAGAAAGTGAAAAATCTCGGGATTAAGGATTGGGGGTCTGGAGGCTTTGGGAGGTCCAACTACATTCCCTTAGGATATTGATAGATAGATATTATTTTTTTACATTAGTCCAAAACGCTTCGATTCGGTTCTAACCACGGATCTTTAATTGAAAACCAGTAACCGAACCAAAATTAACGGTTCTTACTTTTTAAAACCGTATAACCTGACCAATGAATCGCAGAGCCAGACCAAACGATTCGGTCTCGATTGAACCGATTTTATGGTTCGGACGATTTTCTTAACCACCCATAAAACTCAAACTGAGCAAGTTAGCTTCCAACTACCATCTTTTCTTTTTTTTTTTTTTTTGAGAATTTAGACCTTACTTGGCCGTACCATCCTTTTTGCCTAGCCAATCACAATCTCTATGCACCGCTCGGGCCAGCCGACTCTATCCTCGGACAACCTTTGAACTATGACACTCACTGTCATAGGACTGTCCTCATAGGACGAGAGATTTTTGAGTGCCGAATGGGTATATTCTACGTGGTATCCGCTCGGCGCATCCGAGCCATTCGATACACTTTTGAACGGCTCGAATTGAAACCGTCTCTCTTTCCTCACCCCAATACTTTCTCTCTCTCTTTTTTTTCTCTCCAAATCTGAGCCATTTAAACACGGAATGGACGGTTCAGATGCGCGAACGGGCACCACGTGGTACACGCTTGACACTGAAAAATTTTTCTCATAGGACATAAAGGTTAACCTCCCATTGGACAGCATCAGGAAGCCGCCATGTGTCCCTCAGAAAACTTCCCTTCAGGGACACCTCCACACCTATATAAAGAGACACTTGGATCACCATAAGGATCACCACATCCCATACCCATTCACTACTCATATACGAATCTCGTTGTCCTCCCACTGCCTCTCTCTCTAGGATTTGCCTGGGGCTCTCTCCTCCTCCACCTTCGAGATCTCAAATTTCCGGTGTATTAGTGGTTTCCCCGGATCTCCTTCAGAGGTCTCACCGGCCTTTATCCTTATACACAACATATGTATATATTAGTCATAAAAAACCAAAGAAGTGTCATACACGTTTGTAGGCACCCTATTTTGGGTTTCCCTGATTAGTTTACGTACGGTATTTGATTCCCTAATGATGAATAAGATCAAGAGCACCTTGAGAATGTTAGCGTGTTTGAGCTTTGCTTGGTTAAACCCCTTTTGAACACCTTAAACCTAACCCGAAAAGCCTTAGTCAAAACCTTACCTGCATACACTGGTTGAGTGTGCGCTGGTCCACGTGTCCGTCATCGGTCAATTTTGACTGTTTACCAGGCTTGGACCCGTGCACAATAAAAGAAAAAATGCATTGGGTGACGAATAAAAATTGTCACAAATTGCATATTTTTTGTCGCAAATAATATAGGTGACGAAAAACAATTTGTCGACTAAAGGTTATCGAGGATTCCTATCTGGTGATGAAATTTATTTTTTGTCACCTATAGTGCTTTTTGCGACGAAATATTGTCATGGAAAACGACTTGGTGAAGAAATTTTCTTCGTCACCTATTGTGCTTTTTGACGACAAAATATTTCGTTACAAATTATTTCCCTTTGGCTCGTCAAAGGTGGCCCATCGGTGACTAAATTTTTCGTCACAAAAAACATTCTCATATGTGAAAAAAATTTCACTTTCTTGCTCCTGTTGAGTTTCGAACCTGCGAGTCCTAGGTTTTGCGCACAAGTTTTAACGAACTACATCACACACACTTTTCAACATATGTTTGAAATATCTAATATATAACACATATATTTAACATTAAAATATATTTTGAACGGCATTTTGAACCATTAAACATTAAAATTAGCAATTTTGATAAACATGAAAGTTGTAGCTCTTTATGTTATTTTTCAAACCCAATTTAAATTATTTCAATCGGAGTTCTGAGCAAAGAGTTATGCTAGAAATATATTTGGTGACAAAGCATAATTCATAAATTTCATCACCAAAGGTATCCATTTCGCGACGAAAAATTGCTGAAAATGCAAAAAAGAAGACGAAAATATTTTTGGTCGCCAAATTGGTCCATTTGGCGGCGAAATATTTTTTCGTCACCGAATAGTTATCTTTGGCGACAAAAAATAATTTCGTCTCCTTTTGTACTCTTTTGGCGATGAAAATTTTATTTCGTCGCCAAATAGGTACCTTTGGTGACGAAAATATCTTTTTTGATGCTAAATAGTTTTAATTGGTGATGAAATAATTTCATCACGAAAGTTGTCAAAACAGTGACGAATTTATTTTTTCGTTGCCAAATATACTTATTTAGCGACGAAATTAAATTTCGTCCCCACTTTTTCGTCACTGAACATACTTTTTCTTGTAGTGGCATGCAAGTTAGTGACTGGTGTGCACCGGTCAAAGGTAGTCCCATCACCTTTATACAACCACGTTCACAAGATTTTTGTGGCACCCTTGTACTCTGTAAATTCGTCTGAGAAGCAATCTCGGGTCAGGGGATATTCCCTTCCCCTTTCTCATGCCACCCATCACCTATCCCCCTTCATTAAATGAAAGGAGACTTATGTGCCAAGCCAACCAGCCCCTTCGCAGCTGGTAACATCTCCCTCGCCTCCTATATATACTCCCCATGCATCCCTTTACAAAGGGTTACAAGGTTGGTTGCTAAGTAACAAGTTGGTTCTTCCAAGTTATAAGGTTATTAACCTCTCTTGCACTCTCTCAAGCCTTTGTCTTGTCATTCTCAAGCAGGGAACACACCACTCCATATACCCATCCTTCTACATTCATCATCCAAACCACTACTCAAGCTCAAACATCCTTCCAAAACTCAAAAACCAAAGGTATATCACCTTTGTGATAACTCTCTGTTCTGATCCCTGAGGGGGGCTGGCAGGGTCAAGGCTGGTAATCAATACCAGTCTTGGCCCAAAAGCTAGCAGGGCTTCAAAGCCGTGGTGGTTAGAACTGGCGCACGCTAGTCATTAGTACGTGTACGCCAGTCATGGTTGTACGTGCAGTATTGGTGTGAGGATCAGTGTCTAGCTATTTTCTATCTTTTTTTCCATATTCATCACTAAATGCATGCTAAGACCCAGTTTATTGCTTTCCTTGGATAAAACTGCTAGTTCTAATTTTCAGTATGCAAATCTGCTATTCCGGAATGCCCCTGGGATCTTTCTGAACATGTCTCAGAACCCAGGAAGTGTAAAATCAAGCACAAGACAAGAGGCTAGAATTGGCGTATGGTAGTACACTACCAGCGCATGCCAGTAAAGCCTAGTCCAGTGGTTGGCCCTTGCATGACAATTAGGCCTTGGCCTCTCTTTTATTCCCCACACTATTTATGGGGTGTTTTATTCTTTTGTTGGCCTCTGAGCCCTTTTAAAATGCTTAGACTTGTATATTTGTTGTCATATAAACCGCTTGGTTTGTCCTGGGTGTGCATTGGTCGCTTCCAAAGCCTAGAGGGTTGAAAATAATAACCGTGGGCTTAACTTACTGGCGTACGCAAGTTAAGTTGTGGCGTACGTAGGTGGGATCAGCATGCCGTGACTTGATCAATGCATGCTGGTTTCTCCTTGCTTACGTCATTCCAAAATAGTGCCTTCCAGTCTGTTTAAAACTCCCACAGGAGTCTATTTTCATCCCATGTTAATTGTTCAACAAAGCGAGCATGCCATTTTACCACATCCTGCTAACATGTTACAATTTTTGTAACGCCCCCAATTTTGGGTACATTAATGAGGCATTTATTACATAATAAAGAGAGTCTGACTCATTATTACATCATAAATACATCAAAAGGGTACATTCATTCAACAAAGGAGAACTAGGCTCCTATCTACTGCTCCGCTTGCTCCTCCATTCTAGCAAGCTCCTCAGCTCCGAAGGCCTCCAAGTGAACTGTTCATCTTGATCATCTACAAGGTCTGACACATTATACCAGCGTCGCCACCGATATAATATGTCAGGGTCCCCCAAAAGGTAACACCGTGAGCTACAACGCTCAATAGGAAATCCTTACCCTCCAACCTTATAATGGTAAAACATTTACAACAACACTAACAATCATACATCCATATTCGTTAATCACCTAACGTTGGTGTCCAAGATTTCAGAGTTCCTCCTACGCGACTCGTCCTAGACTGTGTCAACATTTTTCACATACAAAATCAACCTTTCAAAATCATTTGCATTGGCTCCGTACCGCAGATAACCAAGCCACACAGCCAACCTCGGTTCTGCCACGCCGGGTTCCCGAGTATCCTCTCAATGGTTCCGCTGCGCCGGGTTCCCATTGGCACACATTTGCATTAGCTCCGTACCCCGGATAACCGGTTGGGTGAGTAGCTTGGTTATCCGCGGTACGGAGCCAATGCAAATGTGTGCCAATGGGAACCCGGCGCGGCGGAACCATTGAGAGGATACTCGAGAACCCGGCGTGGCGGAACCGAGGTTGGGTGTGTGGCTTGGTTATCCGCGGTACGGAGCCAATGCAAATGATTTTGAAAGGTTGATTTTGTATGTGAAAAATGTTGACACGGTCTACGACAAGTCGCGTAGGAGGAACTCTGAAATCTTGGACACCAACGTTAGGTGATTAACGAATATGGATGTATGATTGTTAGTGTTGTTGTAAATGTTTTACCATTATAAGGTTGGAGGGTAAGGATTTCCTATTGAGCGTTGTAGCTCACGGTGTTACCTTTTGGGTGACCCTGACATATTATATCGGTGGCGACGCTGGTATAATGTGTCAGACCTTGTAGATGATCAAGATGAACAGTTCACTTGGAGGCCTTCGGAGCTGAGGAGCTTGCCAGAATGGAGGAGCAAGCGGAGCAGTAGTTAGGAGTCTTAGTTCTCCTTTGTTGAATGAATGTACCCTTTTGATGTATTTATGATGTAATAATGAGTCAGACTCTCTTTATTATGTAATAAATGCCTCATTAACGTACCCAAAATTGGGGGCGTTACAACTTGGTATCAGAGCTTTAGGTTCAAAACCTCGGCCATGGGTAGAATGGGTAGAACCATGTAGAACCGTAAGCTAGTTTGGCCGTTGCACAAACGTGACTTCGATTTTTAAGTTTAACATCCCAAATTGGGTGGAATTATGTGAAAACAATCTTTGGATTGAAGCAAGCCGCAGAAATTGGCAGTACCGCCGAGCTGGGAATTCCCGAACAATTGGATGATGACTTGAATCAAGGATCGAATGTGGAACATAGTAACTTGAAAAGTTTTTCCTAAGGATTTTACCAAAAACTAATTATTTTTTTTCAAAGCTTGACTAATGGAACTTTTTCTTGCTAGATGAATCACCTAGTTGACCCTATGGAGGAAGCTCGTCAAATCCAAAACACCATAGGATCAGTGACCACACAACTAGTAAGGAATCCTGACTTCTTCGACATCGTACTGGCCGAAATTCGTGACATCAAGAAAGTACAACAAAACACCCCTACTTTTGTCGCAAAGGATCCTTGGTTTCCTGATATGTTTCCTATCTTGAATACCTACTATGAACTCTTTGGTACCCTTCCACCAATAGAAAACACCAATATGGAAGGAAAGATCAACGACGAAAGGAGCACTCACAAGGAGAACGAAGCCTAACTGCCGTGATATTAGTAGTAGAATAAGGTCTCTAGGATCATAAGGAACCATTATGTAAAATTTTGTGTAACCATGTAGTAGTTGGACTATCGTTGTAATAGGAAGTTTAGGCTAGAAAGCCACCTACGTTGTACTTATGATGTTTCAATATAGACTTGTTTTTTGCACACCTTATTAATAGATAGTCTCCTTTATTGTAGATGAATCACTTGAGTCCCTACTAAGTCAACCTTCTAGCTGAAGCTCACCAACTCGCAAGCACCGTAAGGTCCATGACCAGTCAACTAGTGGAGGATCCCTACTTTCCTTACGCCTTCCCCTACACTCATGACTTCTATCAGGAGCATGGCGCCCTTATCCGCCCCATCAATGAAGAAGAGGAAGATATGGTTGATGCCATACCCATCCTAGTTCAAATCGCACCCCCCAACAATGTGAATCTCCCAGTAGGAGGAAACGGTAACGAAGCAGTAGCCTTAGCACCCCTCGTCAACATGGATGTGGAAGCAGACCCTGAGGAGGAGGATCCTGAGGAAAATGCCGAGACGGATTCCGATGAAGAGGATCCCGAGGAGTTCAATGATCCTCCGATTAACGAAGCTGACTGGGAGCATCTGATGAACATGCCGAATCCAGACTTGCCATCTGACGACGACGAAGAGGACCCTGGAGAGTTGGAAGAAGAAGGACCAATGGGTTGGGATTCCGACGATGAAGAGATGCTGATTCACGGAGGGATACCGCCAGCTTTGGTTATGCCCGACTACTTGGATATAGCCGCCGACTCTGGAGATGTGCCGCCGCCACCTTACGAGGACGACATAGGTGCATATAGGGTTGAATTTTCACCTATTTTCTAGACTAGCTAACAAGCCTAGCAAGTAGTAGGATCTTTTGTTATAAGCAGAATGTGGTAGGATCTTTTGTAAGCAGAATGCCGTAGGCAGCTTAGGCTTATAAGCCGTTTATGATGTACTCGTTGTTTTAAGTAATATAAGACTTGTGTTTTATCTCTTGTGATCACTGTTGTGTATACTTGTACCTGTTGTATACGATTTCCGTTCTCCACTGTTAAGTCTAATATATAACTTTCCCTATTATAGATATGGATAGCTATTTCCCCGCTGAGGCTTTTGTAGCCAACCTTCTGTACTATAAGGCGCTACTTGCACCTGAGAGCCTTCTACCGATGCCTCTCCCAGGGATCTGTGACCCCGAGACTGGCGACCAGTTTTGCGAGATAATCGTGTTCCCACCTGTCACCACTGAGAACCTCGACCCTCAGGACCCACAATTCAAGGAGCTCGCGGAGAAGATTCGCCATGATGGAGAGCGCTAGCTGGCGACCAGGGAGAAGGAGTGGAAGATGCAGCTGAGAGAGTTCTTTAGAGTCGTTCTACCTAGCTAGTAGGGTAGTAGCTTTAGAATAAGGTTCTGACAGCTCGAGTTGCCTTTCAAGCACTTGTACTAGAAGAACCATGTAGTAGGTTGTGTAGGACCGTTTCAGCTTTTGGTAGGAAGCTTGTTCTAGTTTATGTATTTTGTAGTAAAACTCTATGCTTCATGACGTAATCCTTCGTTATCTATGAGAAGATGCTTTTGTTTTAAAAGTATTGTTGAATATTTGATTGCTTTTACCTTGTGCAAAAGAGAATAGTTTTGTTAAAACTAAACCTTCCCCCTTTTCAATTTTCACTCATAGATGGTGAACCGATGCAGTGGACTAGGGTATGAGATCGGTGACTCTTCTAACCCTAACCCTAATCCCAACCCCGACCTCGCTCAAGTCATGCAAGCACTCGTGACCGCTCTGAATGCTGCTCGCCAAAAATCGAACCCTAACGAAGGACCTATGACTCGGACCCGGGCGATGAATGAGTTCTGCAAGCGTCGACCCCCAACTTTCGATGGAGATGCCAACCCTACCATAGCTGAATCCTGGCTAAAGGAGATCAAGGTGATCATGGATACCTTGGAGATCACCCGCAATGGAGACCGTGTGGCCTTAGCCACGTACCAGCTGAAGGGAGAAGCCCACTACTGGTGGGACCTGATAGAAGCAACCCATGACGTGGCTACCATGACCTTTGCTCAGTTCGAGACCCTGTTTCTCGACAAATATTTTCCCACGCCCCTTCGCCTGACCAAGGAGCAGGAATTCATGAACCTGAAGCAAGGAACCATGACTGTCACTCAGTACGTGGCTAAGTTCGAGGAGCTGTCCCGTTATGCTCAGGAAGCTGTTTCAACCAAGGACAAGAAGGCAAGGAGGTTTGAGTGGGGGCTGACTACAGCTAGAAAAGTTGTGGTAGCTCAGGCTTTCCCCACCTATACTGGTGTGGTAAAGTGTGCCCTTCGTCTGGAGAGTGAAGAAAACGACTTCAAGACCCGCTGGAAGAAGGCGACAGGCAATGCTAGTGGACCTATCCGAACCCAGACCTCCAATCACAACCGTGGACCTTATCCTTCCAAAACTTTTGCTTCGGGTCAAAGCAACCAGACTTGGAAGAACACTACGCCAAGGCGTGGCGAACCGCAAAAGAATGGCCAAGGCAAGGCATCAGTCCAGTGCTTCAACTGCCAGGCTATGGGTCACTACAAGCATGACTGCCCTCAGCCCAAGAAGGAGAGGAATGGAAGCTTCGGGAACCAGAAGGCTCAACTGCCCGGGCAAGCCAGCTTTGTGAAGCAAAACTCTGGAGGCCCAGCTTAGCAGCAGAGTGGGCAGAATAAAGGAAAGCAGCCCATGGGAGCACAGCAAGGCACTGGAGGGCGTATCTTTGCTCTGCAGACCGAGGAGCAAGAGCCGGATCCATCTGTGATCCAAGGTACGCTACTGTTATATAGTACTTGCGTACAAGCCTTGTTTGACTCTGGTGCATCGCATTCGTTTATATCTACTGCTTGTGTATCTACTCTAGCACTAGAAACAGAACCCTTAAGTAAATGTACGAGAGTAACATCGCCAATGGGGGGAAGTATAGCTGTTAGTCTAGTGTGTAGAGGGTGCGAGATAGAAGTAGCCAACCTACGCCTTACCTGTGACCTCCGAGTAATCGACACAGCGGATTTTGACATAATCCTTGGAATGGATTGGCTATTAGCCCATCGAGCAGTCGTAGATTGTCATCAGAAGACGGTGACGGCTTACACCCCAGAAGGGACTCGTTTCCGTTTTAAGGGGGATAGAGAAGCCATGAGTTCGACGATGAGGAGATCAAGATGGGAGAACCAGTTATTTGGATGGCTAGCTAGTCTCCAAATGGAAGAAGCCGATAGGATGGAACTGGGATTGCCACACATCATTTGCGAGTACGCCGATGTTTTCCTAGAAGAACTTCCTGGCTTACCGCCTCAAAGAGAGATAGACTTCTCTATAGAGCTTCAACCAGGAACCGCCCCAATTTCCATGGCCCCGTACCGAATGGCCCCTGCAGAATTGAAGGAGCTCAAGATCCAATTGCAGGAGCTGCTGGACAAGGGATTCATCAGACCGAGCACATCGCCTTGGGGAGCGCTAGCCTTGTTCGTGAAGAAGAAAGAAGGAACCCTCCGACTGTGTATTGACTATAGGAAGTTGAACTAAGTCACAGTCAAGAACCGATATCCATTGCCTAGGATCGATGACCTATTTGATCAATTAAGAGGAGCAACTTGCTTTTCTAAGATCGATCTCCGATCAAGCTATCATCAGCTAAGGATTCGAGATGAGGATATCGCCAAGACGGCTTTTCGCACCAGATACGGCCACTATGAGTTTGTAGTAATGCCGTTTGGACTGACCAATTCTCCGGCAGTATTCATGTGTCTCATGAACAAGATTTTTCAACCCTACCTAGATAAGTTTGTAGTGGTGTTCATTGACGACATTTTGATATACTCCGCCAACAAAGAGGAGCACGAAGAACATCTTTGAATGGCATTACAAATACTCCGGGATAACCAACTCTATGCCAAGGCCAGCAAGTGCGAGTTTTGGCTGGAAGTGGTTAAGTTCTTGGGGCATGTAGTATCCAAGGATGGAATCGCAGTGGATGAAAGCAAGGTCGAAGCAGTGCTGAAGTGGAAGCAGCCAACCTCCGTGTTCGAAATCAGAAGTTTCTTGGGATTGGTTGGTTATTACAGAAGATTCATACTGGACTTCTCAATCTTAGCCAAACCAATGACCAGGCTAACTCAGAAAGGAGTGAAGCTGGATTGGGATGAAGCCTGTGAGAAATCCTTCCAGGAGTTGAAAAAGAGACTGACCAGCGCACCAATACTCATCATTCCTGAGCGTGGTGTAGATTACATGGTTTACTGCGACGCGTCAAGAGACGGATTGGGATGTGTGCTGATGCAGAATGGAAAGGTCGTAGCCTATGGATCTCGACAACTTCGACCGCATGAGAAGAACTACCCCACCCACGACTTGGAATTGGCCGCAGTAGTATTCGCCCTCAAGTCATGGCGTTACTATCTGTGGGGAGAGCAATTCGAAGTTTTTACCGACTACAAGAGTCTCAAGTATCTTTTCACTCAGAAGGAGTTGAACTTGAGGCAGCGTCGATGGATGGAATACCTGGAGGACTACAAGTTTACGCTGCAGTATCACCCCGGCAAGGCCAACGTGGTAGCTGACGCTCTTAGTCGAAAGGAAAGAGCACAGAAAGTCAAGACTGCCATCAAAGAATGGGAAATGGTGGACACTCTCAACGAGTTCAACTTGCGGCCATCGTCAGAAAGCGGGAACGTCCGATTGTACGCCTTGGTTGCGGAACTAGCACTTCACCGAGAAGTTTTGCTAGCTCAAACATTCGAGCAAGATTGCGAGTTCGTCGGGCATCGAATCCGAGAAGGAAAGGCGGTGCCAGGATGGACTATCGAGGAGGATAATAGCTTGAGATTCAAGGGAAAGGTATTTGTACCTAACATTGGCACCCTTCGAGAAGACGTACTCCGAGAAGCTCACCATTCAAACTTTGCAGTTCACCCTGGCGGTACAAAGATGTATCATGATCTACGAAGAACGTACTGGTGGGAAGGAATGAAGAAGGACGTAGCTCGTTTTGTATCAACCTGCCTTGTGTGTCAACAAGTCAAGGCGGAGCACCAGAAACCTGGAGGAGATCTGCAACCCTTACCAATACCAACCTGGAAGTGGGAGCACATTTCGATGGACTTCGTCACTGGATTGCCAAGATCTGCCAAGTCCAACACTGCCATTTGGGTGATAGTGGATCGACTCACCAAATCTGTGCATTTTCTGCCTGTTAAGATGACAGAGAACGTAGAACAGCTGAGTCTGTTGTACATTCGAGAGATTGTACGCCTACATGGAGTACCTATCTCGATTGTATCTGATAGGGATCCACGTTTTGTCTCACACTTTTGGAAAGGACTACTAAAAGCATTGGGAACGGATGTAAGGCTTAGTACGACCTTTCACCCTCAAACAGACGAACAAATGGAGAGGACTATTCAGACGTTGGAAGACATGCTGAGAGCCTGCGCCTTGGATTTCTCTGGAAACTGGGAGCAGCATTTACCGTTGGTGGAGTTCGCCTACAACAACAGTTATCAAGCAAGCATCGGGATGGCACCGTACGAAGCTCTATACGGTCGACCCTGCCGATCTCTAGTCTGTTGGACCGATGCTGGGCAAACAGGATTGATTGGACCCGACATCGTGCGAGATACCACGGAGAAGGTCAAGACTATCAGGCAAAGGATCCAGACCGCTCAAAGCCGACAGAAGAGTTATGCGGATAAGAGAAGCCGACCATTAACCTTTGATGTGGGAGATCATGTGTTCCTGAAGATCAGACCGAAGAAAGGAGTAATCAGATTTGGGAAGAAAGGAAAGCTGTCCCCGCGCTACATCGGACCATTCGACATCGTGGAGAAGATTGGAAAAGTTGCATATCGTCTAGCCCTGCCACCCCAGCTGGACCGAGTGCATAACGTGTTTCACGTTTCCATGCTCCACAAGTATCTAGCCTTACCCACTCATGTTCTCAATTGGGAAGACATCACTATCGAAGAATACGCGATGTACGAGGAAGAGCCGATACAGATTCAAGACCGAAGTGAGAAGACTATCCGGAACAAGACAATCAAGTTGGTTCGTGTTTTGTGGAAGCATCGAGGAGCAGGAGAAACCACATGGGAAAAAGAAGAAACCATGAAGATGAATTACCCTCACCTGTTTGAGTCCGAGCGTACACCTAATTTCGAGGACGAAATTGTTTAAGGGGGATAGGCTGTAACAACTCTGAATTTCAATAAATAAAAGCTTATTTATTATTCGAGTTATTTATTTAAATTGCTTTTATTGCTGTAATTTTTCGGTAGTTTGTCATAATTACGTTTCTGCCCTTCAAATTTGATTTATTACACTTTGGCCCTTCAAGTTTCATTTCTTACACTTTAGTCCTATTTAGCAAGCCTAGTTAGCTTCTAACCATCTGGTTGGAGAAACTAATGCTTTGTTTGGATTGGAATTTGAAAAGTGTTTTGAAAAATAGTAGGGGTAATAAGTGGAGAGAGATAGAGAGAGAAATGTTAAAAGTAGGGGGAATCTAGGGGGAATTTTTTGAAAAATTCTTTTTGAGTTTCAAAGAGAACAAAGCATAACTTAGGAAGCCATCTAGTCACCACAGTTGGACCGTTTTGCCTCTCGTGAACCTTTTGAACCCTAAACTAAAGAATTGAATATTCTTTTTCTTTTAATTATTTTGGTTTTATTCTTTATCCATTGGACAAAGATTGCTAGGGAAACTATTATCCATTGGATAATAGAACCCCAATTGTTTGTATTAAATGTATACTTGGTCAAAGTACTAAGAATATTAAGAAAAATACTTTTTAATTACTTTAAAGTACTTTTGGGATTTATTTTAATAAATAAGTTGCCTAATAACTATTATCCCTTGGATAATAGATGTTAGAGGAATTTTTACCCAATGGATAAAAGGGTAGTCTTTCTAAGTACCATGGGATTTATTAAACTAATCTTTCCTAAAACCCCATGTGATTAAGTTCACACTACTTTATTAGAAAAAGTACTTAGTACTAGATTCTCTTATGTACCTTTAACCATTTTATATTAGGGTTTTGATCTTCCTAAGGTACATGGGTACATATGTATATATTATATAAGTACTTGAAAGACTAAAGTATTGCCCTAAAAGTACCATGTGCGAAGTTGTTAGTTTAATAGAAATCCTAGCCTTTAAAGACTATTTTTGATCCTAGGTACAAAAAGTAATACTTTTTTATTTGTTTTCTTTCATTTTTTTGTATTTGAGAAAGCAAGAGAGGAGAGAGGGACACAGAGAGCCGAATAGTGTAACACCCCGACCTAAAATTTGTCCGTGGTTCGATTTAAAATGAAGTCAATGTTGAGACCGGCATGTAAAATTATTTAATTTTAGTCTGGAACAAAAATTGAAAATATTTCTTTTTGAAAAATACACACAATAGATAATTTACTTGAAAGATGATAAGAATACCATAACATGGAACATATGGGTATGTATATGTTAAGTATATATGGGAACTTGAAAAAAAAAAAAAAAGGAGAAGAAACGAAAAAAAAAAAGAAAAAGAAGGACACTAAGCATGTTCCAATTTTGCCACAACAGCCTATAGCTACTTGATGTAGCTTTGCTAAGTCAGATGCTTAGCTTGGCTTACCCAAGGTAAGAGAGTGACATGTGTAGCACTATGTGTCAAATTTGGATCAAAGTTGGCACTCTATAAATAGCAATTCCATACTTAGTACAAGACTAGAAATAGTAGCCCCTGGTGCAAAACTACTTGTACGGAAATAAAGGGAAACAATGTTCAGGGGAGGTTAGCATTACAAAAGAAATAAAGAAACTTAACAAAAGTCCTAAACAAAGTCATACGTACCCCACTGCCGAAGTCATACACCACTGCCGAGCAACCACTACGTCGTCCGGAGGTTAACAAGTACTTAACAAAGAATTCTAAGGTGAGATACTTATACTTTAGTTACATGATTTTCCTTTATAAAGGTAGCATGATTTTATATTGAGAAAAGATTACAATTTTTTTTAGATATGCCATGGGAAAAATGTGACAAATTTTTCATGTTAAAGATTAGAAGCACGTCAGACAAAGGTGATGACGCTATAAAGTTTAAGCTTAGAAAATAAAAGGAAGCGGTCAGACAAAGGAGATGACCTATTGATGCATCCAAACAGTTGTCCCGAGTTTGGGGGACGCTTAAAAGATACCATAACACAGAATGGAGTTATACGGACGGAAAGAATAGGGCCCTAGTGGCTAGTGACTTGATCATTTCACACAGCAAGAGGGGTCGCTCCCCTACAGAAAGATTAAGCTGTTGGATGAACATCATAAGATTATTTGTTTCAGATTATGCAAGCATTTATGTTAAAATTGTTTCCATGGTATAAAACGTTCAACTTTTGTATTTGTATCTCACACGAGCATTCGGCTTATGAAAATTGATATTTTTTACAGATATTGAAGGATAGAGATGGAGTTGCTGCTGCCCTGGGACATGCTTGTTGTACTTTTGTGTAGATATTGTAAAAATGTTAACTTTTCAGAAGACTTGGTTTTGTAATAAGAGTTTTAGGAAAAAAATAGTCATGTTTTTATCTCCAAATTTAATTATGAAAAGAGGTCTGGATGAGCGTTAGGTCTCATCGGCCGGTCACGATGACTCGACAAACTTATAGAATCGGGGTCGTGACAAATAGGGAGAGAGAGGGAGAGGGGGGCCGGTTGGGAGAGAGAGGAGGAGGAAGATTTGATGTGTACTTGGCCATTGAACTTCCAATGTACTTCAAGATTCTTGGATTCTTACTCTTCCAAGCCTAGTTGTACTCCTTTGTACATTTTAACATTTGTTAAACCCTTAAAATCTTGTACCAATCTCATCTCCACCACAAAATTGTTCAAGATCAAACCCTTGGCACACCATAGCCATGCAACCCTAGGATTTTTGCTTGATCATCCATATAAAGTAGATTTTATTGGATTTAAAAATTGGGGAAAGGAGAGAGAGAGGGGGGCCGGCCATATGAGGGAGGGAGGGAAGCCCTTGCCTATAAATAGAGAGCCATTCCATGCTTGAACCCACACCTCAAAGCAATAGCTCTTCCTTCTCTCTAAAAATTCAAGTGTTCTTAGTTCAAAGTTCAAGAACTTCCTTTGTTCTTGAGTGTTCTTGAGAAAACCACCAAACCACTCCCTAATACCACCCTTAGATCTTTAAAGTAGTCCACTTTAGGTAGTGAAGTTGTTTCTAGGAAATCTCTTTTCCTTTCGAAGCAACCGAAGGCCGTTACTCCGCCGATTTCAAAACAGACCAACTTACCATAGCCGACCACCGCCAAGAAGAACGGTAGTTTAATCTTACTACTTTATAACTCTACTTACTTTTTCTAAATATGTGAAGTTTAACCTTGTACTTAAAATTTATATATCCATGAATCTTATGATGTTACTTTGATCATAGATAAGGTTATCTTTCGTTAAAAGATGGATATGCATGATGTTCGTTTATGATGATTCAAGCATGCTAGGTAATATAGAATTGGACGATCTTGTTGAAGTTGTTAAATGCTTGTTATGTGGAAAGTACTACCGCAAAGTCTTGCATGTAAACGAGACACGAAAACGAGAAAATAGAAACATGACGCCTAGGGTGTGGTTTAACAAGAGGAATATGTTTTCTAAAAAAGAAGATATCTTAGAAACTACATAATGACCTGGCGCGGCGAATGTGTGTGTGCCTATGGGAACCTGGCGCGGCGGAACCATAGTGAGGATACTTGGGAGACCGGCGTGGCGGAACCAAGGTCGGGTGAGTAGCATGGTTATCCGTGGAGAGGAACCAAAGTAAATGTGTGCCAATGGGAAACCGGCGCAACGGAACCATTGTGAGGATACTCGGGAACCCGGCGCGGCGGAACCGAGGTTGGGTGAGTTAAAAGGAAGTCTTTGGAAAAGAAAGGTTGTAATCACGAGACACGGTTAACGATGAGTCAACACTAGTTGTAAGACGATTGTGGATGTGCTAAATGTTATTGCCTTTGTAGCTGCTATATACATATCATGTGGAAAACGATGTTATAATGATCCTATGTTCATAAGTTATGGATTAGTAAGTAGGATTTTACTATTGAGCCTTCATAGCTCATGGTGTTACCTTGTGGTGACCCTGGCATATTATATGGGTGGCGACGCCAATATAATATGTCAGATTTGATAGATGAACAGGGCGATCTCTTCACTCTGGAGGCGTATGGAGCCGAAGAACTCGCTAGGATGGAAGAACAAGAGGAGCAGTAGTTAGGAACCCTAGTTCCCTATTTGTTCCCTACTTTATGTTTTGAATACTCCTACGGGGGTTATGTTGTAATAATGAGCAGTGACTCTATTTAATTTCTGTAATAAATTATCCCTTTAACGAACCTAAAATTAGGGGCGTTACAATTTTAATCCCTTTAAATTGTTCCCCGGCCCTAATTGGCTAAAAATCAATTAATGAGAGAGAAAAGCAAATGATTTACAAATGCTTGAGTAGAGACTGATCTCTAGATTGGGCGAGAAAGGTGCTTTAAAAACCTTCCCCTCTTATAACTTGGCTCCTAAACCTCAAATATCAAGGTGACGACGGACCAGTCTACAAAGCCTTTTCCAATCAAAACGTATCAAGCATTTCAAGTTCCGTTCCTTGGATGGTTTACTACAAAAACCCAAGCGGCGACTCTGAATTGAGCGTTTCGCCGCGCTTTCTAAAAAGGGCGCACCCAATTTTTATAAAGATTTTAGGGGCGTGTGGCCACAGTGGCGACTCTGCTGGGGATTTATTACATTAGTCTTTAGTTGGAAATTAATACTTTGGAGGACAATCCTTCAAAAGTCAGTCAAAATAGTATGCTCCGTGCTGCTGAAGAACGGAATGGTGGCTTAACAGGATCTCCGCATCCGATCAATCCAAACTCGGATTTTTGCTATTGTTCGCTTAAGTAGTTTCTCCAAGTGTCAATTAATAAAAGTGAGCCACATTTTAAAAGGCATTTTACAAAACATTGCAATTCTCTCTCATTATTCAATCTTTTGGCATTTTTTATGTGCATCGATGTTGGCTAGCCTCGTTGAGGCATTTTGGGTAACCGACATAGTTTACTGGAGCCCGGGGTCCTTGAATGCCCAACAACCTTGGACGATGATAAGTCATTTTGCCGTTCGACCGTTGCACTACAATACGCAGGCAGTGAAAGGTATATCTCGGCTTTAGTCTGAGGAACACCCTCAAACGAAAACCGGCCCTTTTCATAAACAAAGCTCTAGAACTCTCTAAATTAGAACGTGTACCGACAGGGTAAGATATACTTGCATCTAACCCCCATATACTGTTTATGTGTTACTGCTTTCCCTATCGCATGCACTGTGAGCATGATAGGGTGGATTTTAGGTGGTCTCTCATCGAGTCTGTCTTATACTTATTAGGATAGTGTCATCCCTATCGCATGCACTGTACATACATACTATTTTTGTGTGGGAGCATGATAGGGCGGCTTTTAGGTTGTCTCTTGTTGAGTCTGTCTTATGCTTATTAAGACACTGAAAAGCCCAGTCCGGTGACTGGCCCTTGCATGACAATTAGGCGTTGGCCTCTCTGTTATTCCCCACACTATTTATGTGTTGTTTTATTCTTTTGTTGGCCTTTGAGCCCTTTTAAAATGCTTAGAACTATATATTTATTGTCGTATAAACTGTTTGGTTTATCCTGGGTGTGCACTGGTCACTTTAAGAGCCCAGAGGGTTGAAAATAAGAATTGTGGGCTTAAATTTTCTAACCCCAATTTACTGTCTATGTGTTACTTTTTTCCCTATCGCATGCAGTGTGAGCATGATAAGGTGGCTTTTAGGTTGTCTCTTGTTGAGTCTGTCTTATACTTATTAGGACAGTGTCATGGCCCTTTCCCTATCGCATGCACTGTACATACATACCGGTTTTGTGTAGGAGCATGACAGGGCAGCTTTTAGGTTGTCCCTTGTCAAGTCTGTCTTATGCTTATTAGGACACTATAAAACCCAGTTCGGTGGCTGGCCCTTGCATGGCAATTAGGCCTTGGCCTCTCTTTTATTCCCCACATTGTTTATGGGGTGTTTAATTCTTTTATTGGCCTCTGAGCCTTTTTAAAATGCTTAGAACTGTACATTTGTTGTCATATAAATTGCTTGGTTTGCCTGGGTGTGCACTGGTCACTTCTAGAGCCCAAAGGGTTGAAAATAAGAACTGTGGGCTTAAATTTACTGGCTTACGCAAGTTAAGTTGTGGCGTACACAGGTGGGATCATCTTGCTGTGACTTGATCAGTGCATGCTGGTTTCTCCTTGCTCACGTCATTCCAAAACAGTGCCTTCCAGTCTGTTTAAAACTCACACAAGAGTCTGTTTTCATGCTATGTTAATTGTTTCAATAAATCGAGCATGCCATTTTACCATATCCTGCTAACATGTTACAATTTTAATCCCTTTAAACTATTCTCCTACCCTAATTGGCTAAAAATCAATTAATGAGAGAGAAATGCAAATGATTTACAAATGGCCGAGTAGAGACCATCTTTGGATTGTGCGAGAGGGGTTGCCTTAAAATCCTTCCCCTCTCGTAACCTGGCTCCCGAACCTCATATATCAAAGTGACGACGGACCAGTCCACAAAACTTTTTCCAATTAAAATGTAGCAAGCATTTCAAGTTCGGTTCCTTGGGTGGTTTACTGCAAAAACCCAAGTGGCGACTCTAAATTGAGTATTTCGCTGCACTTTCCAAAAAGGGCACACCCGATTTTTATACAGATTTTAGGGGCATGTGCCTACCGTGGTGACTATGCTGGGGACTTATTACATTAGTCTTTACTTGGAAATTAATACTTCGGAGAACAATCCTTCAAAAGTCTGTCAAAATAGTACGCTCCACGCTACTAAAGAACGGAATGGTGGCTTAACAGGATCTCCGCATCCGACCAATCCGAACTGGGATTTTTTCGATTGTTCACTTAAGTAGTTTTCTCCAAGTGTCGATTAATAAAAGTGAGCCACATTTGAAAAGGCATTTCACAAAACATTGTGATTCTTTCTCATTATTCAATCTTTTGGCATTCTTCAAGTGCATCGATGTTGGCTAGCCCCGTTGAGGCGTTTTGGGTAACCGACACAGTTTACTGGAGCCTGGGGTCCTTGAATGCCCAACAACCTTGGATAATGATAAGTCATTTTGCCGTTCGACCGTTGCACTACAATACACCGGTAGCGGGAACCCCCTGAAACTAAAACCGGCCTTTTTCATATACAAAGCACTTGAACTCTCCAAATTAGGACAGGTACCCACAGGGTAAGATATACTTGCATCTAACCCCCATATACTGTCTATGTGTTACTGCTCTCCTTATCGCATGCACTGTACATACATACCGTTTTTGCGTAGGAGTATGATAGGGCTGCTTTTAGGTTGTCTCTTGTCGAGTTTGTCTTATGCTTATTAGGACACTGTCATGGCCCGATGACGAGTCGTGCATCCTAATGTCGTATGTTAACAAAATTTCAAAAGTCCTTGGATCAATGAGACTTTGGGAAATCAAGACTTTCTAAGTTCTTGTCTAAAATCCGATCAAGGTTCCAAATAGAAAACTAGGAACAACGGAGAGAATGCCGTGATACTTACACCACCTACGCAGGGATGGCAATGTGAAGCGAACTGATGGTACCCGAATCGTAACCGAAAAATTCCCGGTGGGTATGGGTATGGTTGAGGCCTTGGATAACCGAACGGGTATCAGTGTGGGTATGGTTTAGCAGATCCCAGAACCGAAACCAAATTATATACTTATATATATATATACACATACAAATATATGCATAAATATATATAATAAAATAGATCCGAGGTTGAAGTGCAAACTTACAAAAATTTTAGGGACCAGCTTGTTGCATGTGTTAAGATCTAAGGACCTGAGGTGTGATAACCCTGGCCCAGCATTCCACTGGTTTCTGTCTCTCGACGTCTCCAAAACAAGAACATGGGAGGATATCGAAACAGCCTTTAATTCTCAGTATAGCTACAACTCTTAGCTCAAGATGACCACCCGAGAGTTGGAATCCACCAAAATGAGCGCAAAGGATTCCTTTGCGGATTTTATCAAGGGATGGAGAAGTAAAGCTGCCCTAATGACGAATCGCCCGAGTGAAAGGGATCAGATCCACATTATCTCTTGCAACTTGCATCCCGACTATGCTAAAAACCTTGTGTTGGTTCAAGCAGCCAACTTCGAGACTTTCTTTGAGTTCGGCTTGGCCATCAAAGAAGCGTTGCAAACCAGAGTTCTCCCAAGGAATGACCCCTCCTCTACCATAGTTCATAAGGCTAAGCCCCATGCTTACACAGGAAACAACACCGCTCTGTTTGGCAGCAACAGCTATGCCAATGCAACCTCCAGTGGAAACAATACCTCTGCTCAAAATTCCAACCACACTGTGGATGTCAATCAGGTCCAAGTTGCACAGAAAAGCCAAAATCAAAACCAATAACCTCGAAACTTTGCTATCTTCGAGGCACCTCTTTCCTTGGTGAAGGAAAAGTTAGTCAAGTCCAGCCATCTTAAGCCCTTGACTCCAACCCCTCTTCCTCAAAATCCACCCCCTAGCCATAATGCCAATGCTTTCTCTGTGCCTACCATCAGATGCCCAGCCACCTCACCGATTCTTGTTATCGCCTTCGTCATGCGATTCAAGACTTGATTGACGACGACACTCTTCAAACCCCACCTTCTAAAGCAAATGTCATCTCCAATTCCATGCCCTAACACAACTCTAACCTAATCAGCCAAATATCTCTCAGCTCCACTCATATCGATCCAAGCTCCACTATATTTAACCCCACCGACCATATAATCCCAGTCAATCAACCCAAGCCGATTGTAGCCATACCACTTGAACCCGAGACCGAGGTCTTGCACATACATCTGAAGGAAGGACAGTCTTCCAACCCAGTGCAACTTTAGAGCGTCTGCAGAGGGGTTTATTTGTATTCAGTGCAACCATTAGTGATCTTTACCATGATCCTATTCCCTTTGTGCAGCTCAACTCTACCTCCACCATTCATAACCCATAATTTAATGTAATTGATCCTAACCCTTCTGCAAGTCTTTTGAGCCGGTTTGGATCTGCTATGCCTGCGCCCGAGGTCAACATGCAAGCTGTAGGTTGGGCAATAGCCGACAATGAGGACTATGTCACTCCCATAATCAATGAGTGCTATGAGCTTGAGTTAGACGGTTTCCTTCAGAATCCGGAGTATGTCCCTTTTGATCATGCCTGGTATGACGAATGGATGGCCGGTTATGACGCAGTGATGCTTAATCCCTTGGATGGTATCTCCTTGTACATGCTCTTTCTACAGCTCGAGCTTGTAGCCCCAGAAGAAGAATATTATTGGGATCCCGAACCAGCTTGGCAGGGGGCAATGGATTTGAATCCTGATCTCTTCAAGGACTATTACAATTAGGATTATCTGGCACACTACACTGAAGAGGGCCTCGTTCAAGAGGATCCCCGTGCTTTGGGGGATTGCTTTTCCACCTTCAACTTGATTTTCAACTTGGTGTGTGATGACGAGTACAACCCCTGTTCATACATTACCAATGAGGAGCTACCATGCCTCGATGTTCCTTACTCCAATAAAAAGGACTATAACATCATGGTTTTATAGTGTGCACCCACTGATGATCTTTGTGAGGTTGATGAAATTGTTGACATGGATAGAGCCTCACCACCTGCTAATTTATGGGATGTCGATACGATTGTGGATGTTATGGTCGGCGATGAGGTTTGGACTGTCAACTCGACTTTGGTAGATGGAGGTCTCTGGGATGTTCCGTTTGTTACCAACCCAGGAATACCTTTCGAGGATACTACTGCTTAAAACCCTGCTTTTTGGGAGGGACTGGTTATGGAAGATTTGGTAACGGATTTAACTCTGGGGTAGGATTCTTCACCAATGGTAACTTCAGTCGACAAGGGAAAGCTTAAGCTGAGGGAAGTCCCTGCCGGATCTGTGGGACAGTATTGAAGATGTCAAAGGCATGCCTTCTCTTTGGGATGTTACCAATGTCACAAGGAGTGGCCGAGTCTTCCAGCCTGTAAATCTACAAGTAGGAAGCTCTTCCAATCCTCCTGTTCAAAGGCCTAATGTTCCTAATGCTCAAAGGAATGCTCCTGCTGGAGTTCTTATAGTTCCAAGTGGTATCCCGGAAGCTGACATTATTCAAAAGCAGCTCGAGCAGATCCCCGCTGCTATCTCTGTTTGGGGATTGATTTGTTCCTCTAAAGAGCATTGCAAGAAGTAGTCTTCAACTCTTGCTCATCTTAAAGTGCCTTCTGACATTACTCCAGAGGCCATGATTACCCTCATACTGCCACTCATATCTAAGCACTCTGTCACTTTCACCGAGAGGGACCTTCCTGTCTATGGAGCTGCTCATAATCGCTCGTTGCACATTATAGTTAAGTGTAAAGGACATTGGGTGCCGACTATCCTCATTGACAACGGCTCTGCAATCAACGTATGTCCTATGAGGGTATCACTAAAAAGGACTTTGTGTTGTTTAACTTGGCAGTCAAGGCTTATGATAGCACTCGTCGTGTGGTAGAGGGTACGCTAATGCTCAAACTCGACGCTGAGGGTTTTGAGATGGATGTCGAATTTCATGTTGTCGATATCCCTACTACTTTTAACCTGCTGCTGGGCAGGCTGTGGTTTCATAAGGCGGACATCATGGCCTTGCCCTTTACTCTTCACCAGAAGGTCATGCTGGGACTCGCTTCTGGGAATTTGACAATCTGTGGGGACTCTGGTATCTGTCCGCACACTGAAGATGGAGCACCAATCTTGGGGATTCTACACGGAGAGGAGGATGCTAATTTTGAAGGTTTCTCTTTTGACACGTCTGGTTCGATCCTTGCCATCACCATGGACGACGATTTTATCAAAAGTTCAGTTGCCCTTGAGATAATGAGGAGGATGTCTTACATGCCTGGCTTAGGGCTCGGAATCAACTAGCAAGGGGTCGCTGAATTCCCTATCTTTCCTTTCATCGAAGGCCGCTTTGGTTTGGGATATGTTCCCCCTGCCAGAGATGCCCAGAAAAGGAAAGGTGCGGGAAAGTCTCGAACCCTTCAAGGTAACGTTGATAGTTACATTGTATGTGAAGGAGGAAACACTGCTTATATGGGACAGGTCGAGCTATTTTGGGATTCAAAAACTCATACTTGGTTGCCTGGTTTCAAGGTCTTCACTGCTGACACTTGGTCTGATAGTGAGGATGAGGAGCTGGCTAAAGAGGAGTTCAAGAAGTAGTTGGCTCAATCAAAGTGAAGATCGACTGGCTGAAGATGTTCGGTCAAGGGAGCTTGGAGCTGCTGTTCTCCCATGTAGGTTTGGTTGGCAATGTTGAGGAGGCTGAAGTGCTAATGCTTGGGCCAGACACTATTGAAGATCCTACCTCTCTCATTGTGGAGGCTAAAGGAAGTATAAAAAATTGCATCTTCACACCGCATCTAAGTTGCATTGATGACACGTCTGAATTTTACATAGAGTCGGTCGAGTCTAAGTCTAGCTCAGAGTCGATGTTTGTGCCTCTTGGCCCTCCACGTCGTAGCTTTTACTTTGAGTTTGAGTCGTACTTGGGAACCCTGAAGGGTTTTATGAAATGCATGATCCTGCTTTCGAGTATTTTGCTGACTTCTATATAAACTGTGTCGACCCCGACGATGAAGGAACATATTTTGATGGGAACATCCCCGCTGAATTGCGTTCCCTCATCAAAAGGGAAGAAGAAAGGCATGCTCAGCCTCTAAAAGAAGAAGTAATTTCTGTAAATTTGAAAGACGAAGATGACCCCCGTATGATGCAAATTGGTTCAACCTTATCCCCGAAGGATCGTACTACATTGGTCGACTTGCTCAAAGACTTCTTTGAGGTCTTTGCATGGTCTCACAAGGAAATGCCTGACATTGATCCCGAGATAGTGCAACATCAGATTCCTTTAATGCCTAGAGCTAAACTTGTCAAGCAGAAGCTCCGCAGAGTGAGGCCAAACTGGGTACAGAAGGTCAAGGAAGAAGTCACCAAACAGATTGACGCAGGTTTCTTGATGGTCGCAGAGTACCCTAAATGGGTCACCAACATCGTGCCTGTTCCTAAGAAGGATGAAAGGATCTGAGTCTGCGTTGATTTCGGGGACTTGAACAAAGCAAGCCCCAATGGCAATTTTCCCTTGCCACACATCGATGTGCTTGTGGACAATTTGGCGGGCATGCTTTGCTTTCGTTCATCGACGGTTTCTCTTAATACAACCAGATCTTCTTGGCACCAGAGGACTAGAAAAAGACAACGTTCATCACTGAATGGGGTACCTACTGCTATGTGATGATGCCATTTGGACTAAAGAATGCTGGTTGCACCTTTCAGCGGGCCCAAACGACCTTGTTACATGACTTTATCCATAAGATGGTTGAGGTCTATGTCCATGATATGATTTTTAAGGCAAAGGAACGAGAGGATTTCATTCCTACACATAGGCAGTTCCTCGAGAGACTTCGTAAAAACAGAATGCGTTTGGGGTCACAGCAGACAAGATGTTGGGATTCCTAATCACTACAAGAGGGATCGAAGTAGATCCGTCTAAAATCAAGGCGATTCTCGAAATAGAGCCACCACGGTCTGAAAGGGGAGTGCGAAGCTTTTTGGGTAAGGTTTAGTTCATAAGCAGATTCATCGCCAAATTGACTTTAACTTGCGAGCCAATGTTCCGTCTGCTCAAAAACAAGGATGTCTCGTTCAAATGGACAGATAAGTGCCAAGCTACTTTTAAGTCAATCCAGAAATACCTACAAAACCCACCTGTACTGATGCCTCCTACACCGGGTTAACCTTTGATCTTGTACTTGTCTGTAACTCCGACAGCTATGGGATGTTAGCTAGCACAAGAAGGGGATGCTGGAGTCGAGAAAGCTATCTACTTTCTGAGCAAGAAGATGTTAGGATATGAAGAGCGCTATACTCCTTTGGAAAAGACGTGTTAGGCGCTTGTCTGGGCCTCCAAAAACCTGAGGCACTATATGTTAGCTTATTCAGTTAAGCTGATTTCTCAGATGGATCCTATCAAGTATCTATTCGAGAAACCAGCGCTCACTCATAAGCTAGAGCATTGGTTGCTTTTTCTGGCGGAGTTCGATCTCTAATACATCACAATGAAATCTGTGAAAGGACGTGTTGTAGCAGAACTTCTGGCTGATCGCTCGATTAATGGACCGAAAGATGTGGATTTCACTTTCCCTAATGAGGAGATTTGTATGGTGGTTGAGGAGGTTTGGACGTTCTCTTTTGATGGAGCCGCTAACCAGAAAGGATTTGGGAATGGGGTGTTATAGAGACCCGTGAATTTTTCTATTTTATTTAATCATTTAAATATGTGGAATAGCATATTTTGAGGTTGTATTGATGTTTGGGAGTGTTGGTAGCAAGTGGGGTTTGATTCAGTGTTCGTCGGAAAATTTTCCTTTTTCTATCTAGCCAGTACTGGTACCGACTTTTGCCCAGTACCGGTACCCAGTGTCCAGAACTTGGCCATTTGCCACTTTGAAGGTCTCAGTACCGGTACTGTATTTTCCCAGTACCGGTTCCCGTTGTGAAAATTTCAGAAATTTAGCACACATTTTAGACGCCTATAATTACCCCCTTTTGTCATTTTTCACACCCAACCCATGAAAACAGATTTGGAAACACCCCCTCTCACCTACCCAACTCCAATCTCACCGAAACTCTTGATTTCAACCTCAAATCTTCAAGATCCAAGGGTTTCCAACCTCAAAATCACTTGAATCTAGCATTTGGAGAACTAGGGGGTAAGTTTTGTGTTCTTACTCTCATCTTTGTGCTCTCACCCATGTTTTCCTCTCTCTCCCCTCAATCACTTGTTGATCTTTGTTAATTTATCTATTTTTTGGGTTGTATTCACTCTAGATCTTCTATCTAAGCTTGGGTATAGCTCGTTTTTGGTGGATTCAAGCATATATCTCTCGGTAGACCTAGGGTTTTGCTCAAAACCCACTTAGGTGGGGATTTCTCTCTTCCTCTACATGTAACCGGTAGGGAGTGTGAGCTCTTCTTTGGGGAGTTTTGGCAGTCAGGGAAGGAAGAGGTAGCGAGATTAATTTTCAGCTTCCCAGGGTCCATCGAACTTTAGGCCTCCATCATCTTTTTGTTTTGGGACTTGGGGAAATCCGAATAGGTCTCCGATTGTGTGTCACGAGTGTGGTCAATCGGGGCACATTCATGCTCAGTGTCCACAGCTCTTGGGTACATGTTTCACTTGTGGGAAGGCTAGTCACTTTGCGAGGAATTGTCCGCAAGGGGAAGGGGCACAAAGTGAGTCTGGTTCGGTGTAGCAACCGAAGGGTGGTCAAAGTTCTGGTCGGCAATCATTTCGGGGTACTCAAAGGTAGCAGCAACCTCACTTCCATCAGACCACATCAGCTCAGGGATCTCAGGTTCAGAGAGGAGCGAGTTCTTCGGCACCTACTCAAGGCTTTGATCAGCAGGGTGGACACGTTCAGAGTCAGATGACGCAGGGATGGGCTTTTGCTATCACTTCTACTATTTTGCCTCCACCACCTCTTGTTACTACTCATGCCCTGAAGACTTCGGTTGTGAGGGGTATATTTCTATTGTTTAACTCCTTTGCTAGAGTGCTATTTGATTCTACAGCATTGCATTCATTCATTGCTACATCTTTTGCTTATGCATTGGAATTGAAAATTGAGAATCTTAGTCCTCTGTTGTTTGTTGAGACACCCATAGGGGGTAGATCGTTGTTAGATCGTATGTGTCTGGATTGTGAGTTTGTGATTCGAGATCGCCGTTTTACCTTTGACTTCATCGTGTTGAATATGTCAGGGTTCGATCTTATTTTGGGGATGGATTGGTTGTCTACGTTTCACGCTACCATAGTTTGCTTCAAGCGTCGGGTCCGTATTTGTCCTCATGGGGGTGCTTGTTTTGAGTTCTTTGGGGGAGCGTCGGGAACCGTTAGAGCCGTATTTGTGTGGGCCTCGGGAGCAAGAGTCAGTATATGCCTTGTTGGGGAGTTTGGCTTTAGATGAGGATGTGTCCGTGCATGGGGAGGTACCCCTTGTCGTTTGCGACTTTTCGGATGTGTTTCCGATAGAGCTACCCAGTTTACCACCCGAGAGAGAAATCGAATTTTCTATTGATTTACTTCCTGGAACCGCAACTATTTCCGTACCTCCTTATCATTTCTCGCTTGCCGAGTTGAGGGAATTGAAGACTCAGTTGCAAGAATTGGGGAGTTTGGGGTTTATCCGTCCGAGTACATCACCGTGGGGAGCACTGGCCTTGTTTGCTCAGAAGAAAGATGGGTCACTTCGTCTATGTATCGATTATCAAAAGTTGAACCGTGTCACCATTAAGAATAAGTATCCTATGCCTAGAATTGACAATTTGTTTGACCAACTTCGAGGGGCAACTTGTTTTTCTAAGATGACTTGAGGTCTGGTTCCCACCAGTTGAGGGTTCGGAGGGAAGACTTTCCTAAAACTGCCTTTTATACTCGTTATGGCCACTACGAATTTGTTGTTATGCCTTTTGGATTGACAAATGCACTGGCAACTTTCATGGACCTAATGAACCGTATCTTTAGTGCCTATCTTGATCGCTTCGTGGTAGTCTTTGTTGACGATATCCTTATCTACTCGCCTTCGGAAGAGGAGCACCAATCTCACCTTTCTATTGTTCTTGAACTCTTAAGAGAGCACCGATTGTATGCCAAGCTTAGCAAGTGCGAGTTTGGTTGTTCGAAGTTAAATTTTTGGGTCACGTTGTGTCGAAGGATGGGGTGTCCATTGATCCAGGGAAAATAGAGTCTGTAATGAATTGGCAGCGACCGAAGAGTGTGTTTGAGATTCATAGTTCCTTCGGCTTGGCCGGGTACTATCGTCGTTTTGTCCTAGATTTCTCTCACTTAGCGTCTCCGATGACTAAATTGACTCGTAAGGGTACTCATTTTTTTTGAAGTGAAGAGTGAGATGGCCTTTGAGGAATTGAAGAGAAGGTTGACAACTGCGCCAGTATTGATTGTGCCTGACGGGGAGTTGGTTACTCCGTATATTGTGATGCTTCGAAAGAGGGATTCGGTGCATGTTGATGCAATTGGGGCGAGTGGTGGCGTATGGATCGCCACAATTGAAAACTCATGAGCAGAATTGCCCTACCCATGACTTAGAACTTGCGGCCATCGTCTTTGCTTTGAAAAGTTGGCGACACTATCTTTATGGGGAGAGGTTCGAAGTCTTTTCCAATCACAAGAGTATAAAGTACTTGTTTTCTCAAAAGGAGCTTAATTTGAGACAACGCCGATGGATGGAACATCTAGAAGACTACGATTTTGAGTTACAATATCATCCAGGTAAGGAGAATGTGGTAGCGGATGCTTTGAGCAGAAAGTCGACTCACCTTGCGAGTCTAGCCATTCATGAGTGGAAGATGACAAACGATTTAGGTGCCTATGCCTTGCATTTCGAGGAAGTTCGAAAGGGAGTCAGCTTATGTAACTTAACCGTTCAATCAACCTTGTTAACTCGAGTAATTGAAGCCCAACAGCAGGATGAAGAAGCGGGAGAGTTTCGCGCCAAGTTTCTTAGCGGAAATGCTCGAGAGGGGTGGATGATTCATGCCGATCAAGGGTTGCGATACCAAGGAAAATTGTTTGTACCCATATCATCTCGGGAGGAAATTTTGAGGGAATTTCACCATTCACCATTAGCCGTGCATCCGGGGGGAACAAAAATGTATCATGACTTACGTAGACAGTTTTGGTGGCCGGGAATGAAGAGTGACGTCGTTGTTTTCATATCCAAATGCCTTACGTGCCAACAAGTGAAAGCCGAGCATCAACGACCTGCAGGGGAGTTACAACCATTGCCTGTGGCCGAATGGAAGTGGGAGAACGTGACTATGGATTTCGCAACCAATTTACCAAGATCGCCGAGAGGGAATGATTGCATTTGGGTGATAGTTGATCGATTGACCAAGTCAGTGCATTTCTTACCTATTCAAGTTACGGATTTAATTGATACACTTAGTCGTTTGTATATTCGCGGGATTATATACCTTCATGGGATTCCTATTTCTATCATGTCGGATTGAGATTCAAGGTTTACCGCACGCTTTTGGCGAATTTTGAGGCCGCTATTGGCACTTGTTGTTTAGCATCGCGTATCATCCTCAAATAGATGGTCAATCTAACTGAACGATCCAAATCCTAGAAGATATGCTTCGGGTGTGCGTTATAAACTTTTGGGGTAATTGGGAAGATCACCTACCGTTAGTCGAGTTCGCGTACAACAATAGTTACCAATCAAGTATCAAGATGGCACTGTATGAAGCTTTGTATGGGAGACCATGTCGATCACCTCTATGTAGGACCAAGTTGGGCGAGGCCACGTTAGTTGGGCCGAATTTGATCTAAGAAACCTCCGAAAGCAAACAAAAGAGTTATGCCAATCTTCGTCGCCGGTCGTTATCATTTGAAATGGGGGACCATGTGTTCCTTAAGGTGTCACTGCTTCAGGGGTTATCTCGTTTTGGGTCAAAGGGCAAGCTTGCACCGCCTTTTAATGGGTTGTTTGATATTATCGAGAAGATCGGGGAAATGGCATATCGATTGGCATTGCCACCAAGGCTATCGGCCGTTCACAATGTATTTCATGTATCGATGTTACGGAAGTACGAGCCGGATTCGTCACATGTTCTAGAATGGTCCGAATTAGAATTGGAAGCCGATGCATCTTACTGAAAGGAGCCTATACGTATGCTAGACTCGCGTGAGCAAGTTTTGAGGGGTAACCCCATACCGTTAGTGCGAGTTCTTTGGAGTACTCTCGAAAGGAGGAGTCAACGTAGGAAGGGAAGACGAAGTTAGAAAGAAGTACCCGCATATGTTTCCGAACTAACCAATGTGAGTTTTAAGTTTTGACTTTATGGTTATCAGTTTGTTGTTTTGTTATGTGTTGTGGCATGAGTTTCGTGGGCTTGAATAGTAAATTTCAGGACGAAATTTTTTTAAGGAGGGTAGAATGTAGAGACCGTGAATTTTTTTATTTTATTTAATCATTTAAATATGTGAAATAACGTATTTTGAGGTTGTATTGATGTTTGGAAGTGTTTGTAGCAAGTGCGGTTTGAATCGTTGTTCGTCGGAAAAATTTCATTTTTTTGTCCAGCTAGTACCGTTACTGTCTTTTGCCCAGTATCGGAACCTAGTGTCCAGAACTTGGCCAATTTGGCGCTTTGAAGGTCCCAGTACCGGTACTGTATTTTCCCAATACCGGTACCCGCTGTGAAAATTTCAGAAATTCAGCACGCATTTCAGAAGCCTATAAATACCCCCTTTTGTCATTTTTCACACATAAACCCACGAACATAGATATGGAAACACCCCCACTCACCTACCCAACTCCAATCTCACCCAAAACTCTTGATTTCAACCTCAAATCTTCAAGATTCAAGGGTTTCCAACCTCAAAATCACTTGAATCTAGCATTTGGAGAACTAGGGGCAAGTTTTGTGTTCTTACTCTCATCTTTGGACTCTCACCCACGTTTTTCTCTCTCTCCTCTCAATCACTTGTTGATCTTTGTTCATTTATCTTGTTTTTGCGTTGTATTCACTCTAGATCTTGTATCTAAGCATGGGTGGAGCTCATTTTTGGTGGATTCAAGCATATATCTCTCGGTAGACCTAGGGTTTTGCTCCAAACCCACTTAGGTAGGGATTTCTCTCCTCCTCTACATGTATTGTGGTGATTTCGAATGATATTAGTATTTGAATGCTATCTATTGTGCGAGTGGAATACTTGAGCATTTATGGATTTCATATTCTTATGAATGATGAACATTTATCTTGATGCTTGTGGTTCATGAGTTATTTGTGACGTGTTTGATGATGTTGGTATGTGTGGAACGAGTATGTGGTGTCAGTATTTGATAGTGATAGTAATGTGGCTGTAGTTGGGAAGTGGAATGTGGAGTTTATTGTGACGCAAGGGGTGGAAACACAATATTGCAAGGGGTAGAGTTATTGTGACGCAAGGGGTGGAAACACAATATCACAAGAGGTGGAGTTAATGTGACGCAAGGGGTGGAACACTATATCGCAAGGGGTGGAAATTTGGTGGAAGAAGAGTATGTACGTATATGTGTGAATGAGTGCCCGATGCTAGTGTATGGTATTGGCGTGTGATATTTTGGACTTACCATTTAGCTTGATTCACTTTATTCATGCTCTTCATCTCATTACATATAGATTTTGTAGAGAAATTCCTACTGGGTTAGTGTAGCTCAACAAAATCCTTCTTTTCAAGTCCTAATGCCAGGCAATAGATTGCATGCTATGGTGTGCTTGGATATGAAGTTTTTTGGAAGCTAACTTGATTTAGTTACTCACTCATCTTTGTAATAGAGTTACTTTTGATTAAAGATGGCTTTTTAACTAATTTAACTCTTGAATTACCTTTGACTAAAATATATAATATTCTAAACATGTTGTACTTGTTTCGAAGTAAATTTGGGCCGTGGTGCCAAGGTTGTAATTACTTAAAACTTGGGGCTTGTTTGTAAGTTAAACAGGTGGAAAATCATTTTGGATATTATTTATCCTATCCGAGGATCTTTTATCGTAATGGCTTATTTATTTATGTTGAAAATCGAGGGCGTGACAAATTGGTATTAGAGCGTCTAGGTTTGAATACTTTGAGACCGTGGGGAGATTTCTAGCCCCATGGGTTCGAAAGTCATGCCTTTTGCATAAACATATGTGTGCTTTAGTGCATTGACATTATTTGGATTACGTGCCATTGTATTTCAATATGGTAGAATGGCATAGAGTTGTTTTACCCGTATTGGGACAGTTGGGGGCTTGGACCTCATTAAAATAATGTTATCGTTGATGAGCTTTTCTTTTCTTATAACTTGTAGTATGATGCCTCCGAGAACGCGAGGTAGAGCAGGTGAGACCGAGAGTTGTGGTGGTCGTAGTTGTGGTCGTGGCCGTGCCTGTGGTCATGGCCGAGAGGCGCCTGTTGAGGACGAAGTTAGCCAGCATGGTGAGAATCCGATTGGGAACCCGGGGGAAGGGACCGGTCATGGTCGGGGAGAAGAAGTACCGATCGTTCAGAATCGTTTTGCTAGGGATTTCGTTGCGGCTCTTGCAGCTGCAAACCTTCTAAACACAACTCCTAGGGAAGGTGCTAACAGTCGCGCTTTGTTTGCAATGAGAGAGTTCAGTCGTACAAATCCACCGACGTTAGATGGGTCAAGCAGTGACACTCTTGTGGCCGATCATTGGCTGGCTCTAACCCAAAAACTTTTCAGGGCTCTTGGGATTACGAAGGATGACTTGCGAGTCAATATTGTGGCCATTCAACTTATCGGGGAAGCGAATGAATGGTAGGAGTCAGTTTTAGAATCGAGAAAGGATGCGAGGAGAGCTGCAAGGACCGCAGCTCAAGCGAATGAGCCGGACGTGGAGAACTTAACTTGGGCTGAATTCGAAGTGTTCTTTGAGGAGCAATATTTTCCGGAGACTTGCCATGATTATTTAAGGGAGGAGTTCGAGAAGTTGGAACAAGGGAATATGATCGTGTCGGAATACGCCTTAAAATTTCAATCTTTGTCCCGTTTCACGCCGAAGTTGGTGGCTACCGAGGAAAGGAAGTGTAGGCGATTCGAGAGAGGTTTACATGAAACCGTGAAGAAGTTTGTAATGGCACAACTCAAAGGGAAGTTTTCTGAGGTTGTAGAGTGTGCGAGAAGCATCCAAGACACCTAAGGAGACACCACGAAATCCTAAGGCTTGGGAACCTAGGCAACCGGTAGGGAGTGTGAGCTCTTCTTTGGGGAGTTTTGACAGTCAGGGAAGGAAGAGGTATCGAGATCAATTTTTAGCTTTAAAGGGTCCATCGAACTTTAGGCCTCCATCGTCTTCTTCTTTTGGGACTTGGGGAAATCCGAATAGTCCTCCGATTGTATGTCACGAGTGTGGTCAATCGGGGCACATTTGTGCTCAGTGTTCGCGGCTCTTGGGTACGTGTTTTACTTTTGGGAATGCCGGTCACTTTGCGAGGAATTGTCCACAGGGGGAAGGGGCACGAATTGAGTCTGGTTCGGTGCAGCAACCGAAGGGTGGTCAAAGTTCTAGTCGGCAATCGTTTCGAGGTGCTCAAAGGCAGCAGCAACCTCACTTCCATCAGACCACATCAGCTCAGGGATCTCAGGTAGAGAGAGGAACAAGTTCTTCGGCACCTACTCAAGGCTTTGGTCAACGGGGTGGACACGTTCAGAGTCAGATGACGCAGGGAAGAGCTTTTGCTATCACTTTTACTATTCTGCCTCCACTACCTCTTGTTACTTCTCAGGCCCCGGAGACTTCGATTGTGAGGGGTACATTTCCATTATTTAATTCCTTTGCTAGATTGCTATTTGATTCTAGAGCATCACATTCATTCATTGCTGCATCTTTTGCTTATGCGTTGAAATTGGAAATTGAGAATATTAGTCCTCCGTTGTTTGTTGAGACACCCATTGGGGGTAGATTGCCTTTAGATCGTATGTGCCGGGATTGTGAGTTTGTCATTCTAGATTGCCGTTTTACCTTTGAATTCATCGTGTTGAATATGTCAGGGTTCGATCTTATTTTGGGAATGGATTGGTTTTCTACGTTTCACACTACCATAGATTGCTTCAAGCGTCGGGTCCATATTTGTCCGCCTGGGGTTGCTTGTTTTGAGTTCTTTGGGGAGCATCGAGAAACGTTAGAGCCGTATTTGTGTGTGCCTTAGGAGCAAGAGTCAGTATATGCCTTGTTGGCGAGTTTGGACTTAGATGGGGATGTGTCCATGCATGGGGAGTTACCCCTTGTTGTTTGCGACTTTTCGGACGTGTTTCCGAAAGAGCTACCCGGTTTACCACCCGAGAGAGAAATCAAATTTTCTATTGATTTACTTCTTGGCACCGCACCTATTTCAGTACCTCCTTATCGTTTCACACTTGCTGAGTTGAGGGAATTGAAGACTCAGTTGCAAGAATTGGAGAGTTTGGGGTTTATCCGTCCGAGTACGTCACCGTGGGGAGCACCGGCCTTGGTTACCTAGAAGAAAAATGGGTCGCTTCGTCTATGTATCGATTATCGAAAGTTGAACTGTGTCACCATTAAGAATATGTACCCTATGCCTAGAATTGACGATTTGTTTGACCAACTTCGAGGCGCAACTTATTTTTTTAGGATGACTTGAGGTCCGGTTACCACCAGTTGATGGTTCGGAGGGAAGACTTTCCTAAAACCGCCTTTCGTACTTGTTATGGCCACTGCAAATTGTTGTTCTACCTTTTGGATTGGCGAATGCACCGGCAACTTTCATGGACCAAATGACCCGTGTCTTTTCGTGCCTATCTTGATCGCTTCATGATAGTCTTTGTTGACAATATCCTTATCTACTCGCCTTCGTGATAGTCTTTTTCGTGCCTATCTTAATCTCACCTTTCTATTGCTCTTGAACTCTTGAGAGAGCACCGATTGTATGCCAAGTTTAGCAAATGCGATTTTTGTTGTCCGAAATTAAGTTTTTAGGTCACATTGTGTTGAAGGATGGGGTGTCCGTTGATCCGGGGAAAATAGAATCTGTAATGAATTGGCAGCGACCGAAGAGTGTCTCTAATGGTTAGCCTTCCATGTTTAGTCATTCCTAGGTCTAGGTTGTAGTCAATTTGTAGGATGATTAAAGGCTAGGTTATAAGCAAATCTAGGATGATTAAGGCTAGGATTTTATGTCAAAGTAGACTAGAAATGGTTGTCTAATAGTACTTAGATTGAGTGTGAGGTTGGCTAAAAGAGGTAGCTTGCTAGAGTGTACAAAACACATGCACACACCTCACTCTTTCTCTCTCTCACTCTCGGCCTCTCTCTCTCTCTCTCCCTCTCTCCTCTTGGCTCTCTCTCTCTCTCTCTCTCCTTCTAGTATCATGTGTCTATATATATATGTGTAAGACTTAGTATGTTTAGGGCTAAATAGTCTTATAAGTCGAGGGAAATTGTAATGATAATGGTTAAGGCTCTCAATGACAAGAACATTGTCCAATGGTCAAAACATTTCCTAGAAAGTTTATCTATGTATCTAGTCATGATTGTGGGTAGGCTATTATGTAAATATGCCTAGAAAAATCTCGGAAAGGCTACTTATAGGTCAATAATAGGTTCAAGGCTATTACTTATGGAAGAAAAGATATGATGATGAATCATGGCCTTCTTGATGTGACAGTACATAATCATGGTTGTTTGGAAGAACAAACTTGGTCTTGGTCTTGATTAGACAAGTCCATGGTAGCACCATTTTCTAGACAATAGAAAATCTTATTTCTATTACCGAAAGGATAAAAATTACCCTACAAACTATTATTCAATGGATAAAGAGGTAATGATGAGAAAAGATATTCTTAGAAGAAGTAATGATGAGCAATACAGTCTTGAAGTGACTAGACATGTAAGTATAATGATTACTTCCGTAGGTCTAAAAGGTTCATAAGGTTCAAAGAGGGTGGAAAAAGTTCATCTAGGGTTAGGAGAATATAACTAGGTGAAATGATAGTTAGGTTTCACTAACTAATTAGTTGGATACGAATTCTACTTACCAAGTAGGATTTCTAGCCAAGAAATGTAATTTAAGATTTTATTTTTACTCACTAGAAAAATATACAAGTGCTTCTATAAGCTTACTTGTCTTTAGAAAATGACTAAATTGTTCGGTGCGAAAAGTGATAATTTTAGAAGTCTCAAATCTAATTATGACGGATTATTAGAAATTAAAAATGAATTTTAAAAGCAAATTTCAAGTAATTAAAATGAAATTCAAATATTTAACGAAATTTTTATTTATAAAAAATCAGAGTCGTTACATGCACTAAATCCGACCAAAGGAGTTATTAACTGCACTAGATCTGCCTGTGTTAGCCCCAACTTTTTAAATGCATCATAGTACAGCACCGCGGTACAGCTTCTTGAGTCCACCAGGATTCTCTCCATGTCATATTCCCCAATTCGTAGGGTTATGACCAAAGCATCGTTATGTGGCACCTGGACTCCTCCCAGGTCTTCATCCGCGAAGGCTATGCCCTCGTTGCATACTTCTTCTTCATGTCCTCTCTTCCTCCCCAACTGCATCACATGCTGGTCATGCTTTAATTGCCTTTGGAGCAACCTCACCTCATTTCTCGTATAAGGTGTGGCCAATCCATGTAGCATGTGGATTACACCCATTGGATTTTGCTCGTAATCCAACTCCATTGCTTTCTCTGCACCCTTGTGCTCTTCCTGAATGAACTCTTTCAAATAACCACGTGAGACTAGGTCATCGAGGTGCTGTTTGAACATCTCGCAGTTCTCCGTCATGTGACCCCAATCCTTGTGATAACTACAATGCTGACTCATAGCTCGTTTTGCATCTTTATCCCCTTCCAACCTCGGGGGCCACTTGAAATATGGGCGATTCTTTATTCTATAAAGAACCCGGTAGATTGGTTCTTTTCCAACCGTAGTTACTGAAAAGAAGGACTTGGGGTCAGGGGCATGTTTCTCCCCATACGGCTCTTTCTTAGCCTGCCCATTGTCTTTCCTTTCTCGGTAGGTTTTGGGTTCTGGCTTATCTACCTTCTTCGCAGACCCTTTGGCTTACTCAGCAACCACCTTGCCATCTTTCCGGAGTATGTCATCCTCGTTCCTTGCATGCGGCCCAATCCGTTCCATTAATTTTGCCAGTGTTCCCACTGGGCACATGTTTAGTGACTTGCGTAGCTCCCCCCGAATAGGCAGCCCAGTCTTGAACGTGGCTATTGCGTATTCCTCACTGCAACTTTCAATCTCGTCCAAAGTTTCCCAGTACTTCTTCACATAGTCCCTGATTGGCTCGTTCTCCCCCTGTTTCATAACGGAGAGGCTCTCAAACGTCTTTGGCGCTTTCTTGCTCGTTAGGAACCGAGTAGTGAATTCCTTGGCCAATTGCTCCCATCCTCGTATGGAGCGCGGGCCTAGCTTATGGAACCAGGACAGAGCCACCTTTCCCAAACTTGATGGGAACATCTTGCACATGATTGCATCATCTCAGCTGTGCATGAACATTGCCTGCTGGTAATGATGTATGTGCGCAATGGGATCTGCATTTGTTTCATAGAGGATGAACGAACTGTGCTTCACCTAGCTTGGCAACCTTGCCTCTTGCAACCTCTTTACGAAGGGGGAGGATGCTATATTGCTGAGGGCGTTCCGTGCTGCTTCTCCTGCAGACATGGTTCCCTCCTCTCGTTCCTTTGTCTGTTTGGGAGCACTCCTTTCCCAATCGGAATCAGGTCTCTCGTAGCTATCCCTGTGATGTTTTCTGGTCCCCTCCTCCTCGAGGGTGGGACTTTGACTTCTGCTCGATCCTCCTTTTCTGTGAAAAAGCCCTTTTCCTTCTTGGAGTAGGGCTCCTGCGCTTGCTCCTCCTTTCTCTATGAAAGAGCCCTCTTGTGGACTACCAGAGCTAGCCTGTCTCCCCTAGAATTCTTTCGTGAAAGTCCAAAATCCTCTGGATGTTCTCGCATTTGTTGTAACTCTTGAATCTCGTACTCTTGTCTCTTAATCAGACGAGCGTACTCCTCAAACTCCTGTCTCTTCTTGTCCAAGATATATTTGTTGTTGTGCACACTCCTTAAGTGTGCAACCGACTCTCTCCCACGATGGGACTTACTCCTTCTCGTGGATTCTGTGGCTGTCCTACCCTCCCTATTCTTGGAGTCATCATGTACAGTCAGGGGTAGCCCTTGCTCGTGGTCCTTTTGGTATGCCCGCCATCAAGCTTCCTCGGAGCCTCTGGTGGCTATTTATCTCGTCCCCCACCTAGCTGGCTCTTTGGATCAAGCGGAGTTTTTGGATCTTTTTCCATCGTGATCGTTTTTCAAAGGGAACTCTTTCGTTTCCCACAGACGGCGCCAATTGTAAGTGGAGAAAAATGAAAGAGGCTTTGAAACAGCACAAGAGTGTAACGGCTTCTCGTGCCTCTTCACCGGAATCCCAGTACGTCGTCGGGAACCTAATCTACAAAATAGAGAAGGGGTGAGCGCACCTTTGCCTCTCGTGGCAAAGGCCTTCCGATGCCTAAATTTGTATCACGTACTAGCAATAAACCCTAATTATCAGTAGGAAGCTCGTATAATGCAAAGTGTTGCGTATTGCGTACCTTTTTACCTCTAGGTTTACTTCATATTTATAGACTCATAGATGCTTGCTGCCCAAGCATCCCTGTTACCCTAGGATTCCTATCTCATATAGGAAACCCTAGATATCTTAGATTCTCGTTCCCTTATCAGTTCATTACCTTAGTCCTTTTAGGACTCTTTTCCATAACTGGCCGAACATCCCATTCCAGTTGGGTATCTTTCCCAGATCCTACATCTCGGAATCTCATTCCTTATTTCTGGACCCTTCCAGAGTGTTCCTTGCACCTGAGACTGCATTCCCCAGATTTCTCCTCCTGTTCGGCCTTCTTATTACCGAATAGGCTACTTGGACCAGTGACTTCACATGTCACTGGTCCTTTATCACTTTTTTGGTCCAATAACTTCTCATCTTTAGTGGGCCTTGACCTCGTACAAACTTCTTGGACCAGTGACCCCCCATGTCACGAGTCCATATTGCCGACCACTGACTTGCACAGCGACTGTCCCTATCGTATTTATACATGGTCCCACGTACCACGTGTTCGGGCCCCATTTGTGCCTGTTCAGTAATATCTCTCTACAATGCATACCACTTTGCTTTGAACTTCGAGACACACCCCAGAATGGCAAACCATGGATCAAGTTGATTGATTGTAACTGAACCTCATGGAGAGGTTGCCTATGTATCCCTTTTCAAGGAATCAGGTTGCACGTAGTTCAGGCAAAGGTTCACTCGAGTATTTTACCTCTCCTTTGCACTCTAAAGTTTGCCTAGAACTATCTTTTCAGGTTTTAGGTCTAGCGAGCTTTTGATTATTGCCTATTATTTTTTCCTAGACCGCCTCCTTAGGTTTTTGGTCTAGCAAGCTTGCTCTAAATTTTACTTGGAACTGCCCACCCTTGTGGTTTTCGGCCCAACGAGCTTCTCTCAAGGATAGTAATGTTTAAGTTGATCTAGGTTAACTAGAGTGGCGAATTCATTGCCGTCAAGGTCTATGAGCTGAGCCTCTCCCCCAGAAAGGATGGTCTTGATGATATAAGGCCCGGAACGCTTCGGTCGGAACTTGCCACGAGGATCGAACACAGGTGCTCAAATTTCCTTCGTAACCATATTTCCCTCAACCAAGTCCCTAGACTTCACCTTCTTGTTGAACGCGCGGCGATTCTTCGCTAATACCCCTAAACATGATGTAAGGAGCGGAGCCTCCTCTCATCAAAGTGCATGAGTTCAACAAACCTCCCGATGAGCCACTCAGATTCCGCGAGCCCACATTCTGCCATGACTCTTAACGACGGTACCTCAAGTTCGATGGCGAGTACCCGCTTCCGTCCCATAAACTAGGGAGTAGGGAGTTGCCCCTGTTGATGTTCGAATTGACGTGCGATATACACAAAGCACTAGAGGTAGTTGCTCATGCTAGTCCCTAGCAGATTCAGCAGACTTCTTGATGATCGTCTCAACATTCTTGTTTGTAGCTTCAATAGCCCCATTTGTCTAAGGGCGATAGACCGTTGAATGATGAATTTGAATCTTAACCTAATCAAAGAGTTCTAAAACCTGCCTTTGAAATGACTCCCATTATTTGACACAAATGCCTATGGGACACCATATCGATAGATAATGTTCTTTCTGATAAAATGAGCGACGTGAACCGCAGTCAGAGCTTTGTAAGATTCAGCTTCCACCCACTTGGTGAAGTAATCTATCACCACTAGAATGAACCTGTGGCCGTTTGAAGTAGATGGTCTGATCATGCCGATAACATCGATGCCCCACACAAAAAATGGCCAAGGCGAAGTCATGCCAAACAAATTGGACAAAGAACATGCATAAGATTGGCGTGGATCTGGCACTTGTGACAGCGGCGCACGTAATCCACACACTGTGATTCCATAGTAGACCAGTAGTAACCCTACCGCAAGATCTTTCGGGCAAGCATGACACTGCTCATGTGAAGACCACAAACTCCTTCATGTATCTACTCAATTATCCTTGTTGCCTTAGCGCCGTTGACACATAGCTTGTGCATTCTGCAATGAGACCTCCTATACAACTTTCCCCCACAGATGAAGTATGTAGGGGGTTTCCTGAACAGAGGAAACACAGCCTAAGCACGTGCATAACACATGACCACATCAGAGCACTCTGTGAAGGTGCTAGGTGATAATGCCGAGCAGATGCACTGGTAGGCGGCCCCATGTGAAGGCGTTCGGCAATGATGCCTAACAGTTGCGCTGTTAGGCGGCGCCATGTGAAGGTGCTAGGCAATAATGGCTAGCAGGTGCATTGGTAGGCGACCCCATGTGAAGGTGTTCGGCAATGATGCCTAACAGGTGCACTAGTAGGCGGCGCCGTGTGAAGGTGCTAGGCGATAATGCCTAGCAGGTGCACTGGTAGGCAGCCCCATGTGAAGGTGATAGGTGATAATGCCTAGTAGGTGCACTAGTCGGCAGCCCCATGTGAAAGTGCTTGGTGATAATGCCTAGCAGATGCACTGGTAGGTGGCCCCATGTGAAGGTGTTCAGCAATGATGCCTAACAGTTGCGCTGGTAGGCGGCGCCATGTGAAGGTGCTAGGCGATAATGCCTAGCAGGTGCACTGGTAGGTGGCCGCATGTGAAGGTGTTCGGCAATGATGCCTAGCAGGTGCACAGGTAGGTAGCCGCATGTGAAGGTGTTCGGCAATGATGCCTAACAGGTGCACTGGTAGGCGGCGCCATGTGAAGGTGCTAGGCGATAATGCCTAGTAGGTGCACTGGTAGGCGGCCCCATGTGAAGGTGCTAGGTGATAATGCCTAGCAGGTGCACTGGTAGGCAGCCCCATGTGAAGGTGCTTGGTGATAATGCCTAACAGGTGCGCTGGTAGGCAGCACCATGAGACGGTGCTTGGACATGATGCCGAACAGGTGCGCAACACCTGAGGTTGCTAGGCAGTGACGCCGAACAGTGTTGGCTGCACCATATAAAGGTGCTCGTTGGTATGGGCCAAACACGTGATATTGTTCAATGAGTTAGCCTAACACATGGTACAGGTGCACTGTAGTCACTGTGCACCGCCGATGTACATTGGACCAACTCTACCTGGATCGCTGATGTGGTGTGGCGGTATAATGTTCCAGAAGGTTCTAGAAAGGAAATGCTACATGATAGGCAAGTGTCCCATGAATAAAGGGATTATAACTGAGGTACCATATGAGAGGGAATTCCATATGGGCTAGGATTCCTAATGAGGTTGGAAACCTAGGCAGAGAAGGAGACTTGGAGAACAAGTAAGACTACATCTATAAATAAGAAGTAACACCCACGAAGGGAGGTATGTTGATATACTTGATTTTTACCTACTATGAATTAGCAGCTCGGCGGAAATTGGCAGTACCGCCGAGCTGGGAATTCCCGAACAATTGGATGATGACTTAAATCAAGGATCGAATGTGGAACTTAGAATCTCGAAAAAAAAAATATATATTTTTTGTATTAGTAGGCCGAAAAAAAAATGTTGCTAATTGAGCAAATTTTATTTACTAGTTCGTGGAGGAGCCGTTCTTGAGTCAATATTTTAAATTGGGGACAAGAGTGGGACCCGAGCACCGAAAGTGTACCGGGCATAGCCCCATTAGGCCGGCAAACCCCACTCCCCCCTAAACTTCAATTTTCAAAATTTTACCTCCAAAAGATTCAAATTTCAATTTTCAAACTTCAAACTTTTCCCTCCTCCACTCACCTTTTCGGCACCTATATATACCCCACCTCCACTTTCATTTCTTCACCTCTCTCATCATCTTAAAAACTCCTCCAAAACCGAGACCCCTTACCGAGCCATGGCAACCCGACGACGAGGATTCCCGGAAGACGCCTTGATCCGAGACATCGAGCGAACCGAAATTTGCTTCATCATCCAAAGCCTTTGGTTGCAACTCTTCGCCTTCATCATATTTTGTGGAGTGCTCACACTAGCCATGCCATGGTGGTTCGCCGTGAACAACCGTACCAACACCTTTTGGTATTGGGCTCTCGTCGTGGCCGCCGCACTCGCCGCGATCATAAAGGAGTACGAACGTCGTTTGCGCCAAGCTTTCAACGAAAGATGGCAGAGGAGGGCGAGACCGAAACCGAGGACGCCAATTCGGCATATCTTCGGCCGATCTAGTAACCGTTGTAGTCCTTTGGGGTGTAGAATGTCGAAGATTAGGATCGTTTTCAACTTGTATTAGGAAAAGTCTTGTGTTTTTACTTGCCTTTTGTAGTAAAACTCTATGCTTATGATTGTAATTCTATGCTTATGTTGTATGTTTTTCTTGTCTACGAAAAACTTGCGTTATTTTTAAAAAGAGTACCGTTGCATATTATTTGTTAAACTGCTTTTGACCCTTACTTAGAAGGAAGCGTTTTATTTTTTTTCAAAGAATCGATTTGGTAGACTAAACCGCCCCTTTTCAATTTTTACCCGGAAGATGGTGACCGCATATACCCCCGAGGGGACTCGTTTCCAAATTAAGGGGGATAGACGATGATTCCAAGACCGGTCTAGCAACCTAGCCTAATTTGTACTTGCGTGCCAATTTCGGGGACGAAATTGTTTTAAGGGGGATAGATTGTAACGACCCTGATTTTTAGTCGGTAAAAATTTCGTTAAATATTTGAATTTTATTTTAATTACTTTAATTTCCGATAGTTTGTCATAACTGCACTTTAGCCCTTGAACTTTCGTTTCTTGCACTTTAACCCCGCTTGGTAAGCCTAGTTAGTTTCTAACCAACTTGTTGAAGAAACTAAACTAGGAAATCATTTGGTTACTTTTTCCTAACCGCAAATGGAACGTTTTGCCCCTCTTGGACCTTTTGAACCTTTTTAACCCTAGACAAAGAAACTGATTATTCTTTTGCTTTAAAAATTATTTTGGTTTTATTCTTTGTCCATTGGACAATAAATATTAGGGAAATTATTATCCATTGGATAAAAGAACCCTTATTGTTTATAATAAAAGTATACTTGGCTAAGTACTTTTATCTTTTTAAAATGGACATTTTTGATTAGTTTACTATATAATTACCCTAGCAACTATTGTCCATTGGATAATAGAAGTTAGGGATTTTATTACCCATTGGGTAAAAGCTAGTCTTTCAAAGTACCATGGGGATTATTAGTTTAATACTTTCATTTAAACCATGTGTGAAAGCACAACCATATTTTAATAGGAAAGGTACATGGTACCAAGATTCTTGTAGTACCCTTATTTATTTTTCTATTGGGGTATTGATTCTTCCTAGATACATAAGTACTTATGTATATATTAAGTTAGTACTTGGTTGTTTATCTATTGGGCTAAGTACCATGTGCTCAATTTATGGTTTAAAAGAGAATCCTAGCCTTTAAGGGCTATTTTTGATCTTAAGTACAAAAAGTACTTAGATTTTATTGTTGCTTGCAATATATATACATATATATGTACCATGAGAGAGCAAGAGAGGAGAGAGGGAGAGAGAGGGCCGGTTGGGAGAGGAGAGAGGGAGAGGGATTTGATTGGTACTTGCTTGATCTTTCAAAGTACTTCAAATCCATGCATGTATCTTTCTTCCTAACTAAGTAACCAACTCTCCATTAACCTCCATTGTACTCTTTTGTACACCTTGCAATTGTTAGACCCTTGGATCTTGTACCAATCTCATCTTCACCATTCAATTGATCCAAGATCAAATCCTTGGTACAAGAATAGCCATGCAAGCCTAGGATTGCCTTTGATCTTCCATGATCTCTTGCCAAGTGTCAAGGTGAGACTTAGAGAGAGAGAGAGGAGAGGGCCAAGCTCTTGCCTATAAATAGAAGGCCATTCCCATGCTTTGAACTCACATCTCAAAGCAATTGCTCTTCCTTCTCTCCAGAAATCTCGGATTCCAGTTCCTGGCAGCCTACTGCCCTTCGAAAATCCCCAGTTTTCTCTTACTAAGAGTAGTTTTTAGAACCAACTTCCTTCGGGAAAGTTGTAGAGAATTTCGAGAGCTTCAAGTTAGGCTCAAGAATCACCCCAATCGGTCAAGAAATGACCAAGATATTGGCATCCGAAGTTCAGTAAAATTTCAGATTTCCAAATTCCAGACAACTTACTGTCTTTTGCTTTATCCCCATTTTTCTCCTACCTAAATTCATTTCTAGGATTAACTTCCTTCACGAGAGTTGTAGAGGGTTTCGAGATCTTCGATTTCAACCCAAGAACGACTCTATTCGGCCAAAGATTGACTGAGTTACTGCCATCCGAAGTTCGGTCCAGATTTGGAGTATTCACCACCCGTAGGATCTTCCAACTTGCTTATTCGGCCCCGACTAGTTTCGGATCAAGGTAGGATACTCTTACCCTATCCCTATGTATATGTAAGACCTCTTTATCTTCCATTTCAAAGTATGTTATCTGGAATTACTTTTCATGCCAAGTATTTGTATTTTGATCTTTAAAGATGAATATGAGCATGCATATATGAATTGCTTGTATTACTTGTGGTATAGAGTTGGATGATCTTGTTGAACGATCGTTATTGTGTATAAAGTCTTACGGCGGAATCTTTGTATGTAAACGTGACACGAGAACCAAGAAAGTAGAAACATGGCACCTAGGGTGTGGTTTATAAAAGGATAAGTTTTTCCGAGGAAGGAAATATTTTTGAAACTACGTAATGACTAGTTTGGTGGCATTACGTGAGATGTGTTTTGAAAACCGTAATGTGGCCGGACTTGGTAGCCCATTGCGCGGGTTGTGAAAACCACAATGTGGCCGGACTTGGTAGCCCTTTGTGAAGATTGCTAATAGGGCCGGACATGGTAGCCTTATTGGTAATATGGCTTGGTTATCCATGGAGAGGAGCCAATGCTAGTGTTGCGTGCCAATGGGAACCCGGCGCGGCGGAACCATTGTGAGGATACTCGGGAACCCGGCGCGGCGGAACAGAGGTTGGGTGTGTGGCTTGGTTATCCGCGGTACGGAGCCAATATCAAATGATTTTGAAAGGGTGTGTGTGTGGCTTGGTTATCCGCGGTACGGAGCCAATGTCAAATGATTTTGAAAGGCTTGGTTATCCGCGGTACGGAGCCAATGCAAAGGATTTTGAAAAATGGTTTTGTAAGTGGAAAACGTTGACACGGTCTACGACGAGTCGCGTAGGAGAAGTCGGGAAATCTTGGACACCAACGTTAGATAGTGAATGTGGACGTATTATCATCATTTATGTGATTTCTATGATCGTTTGTTGGTAAGCTATGGGTTAGCGGGTAAGGATTTCCTATTAAGCGTTGTAGCTCACGGTGTTGCCTTTTGGTGACCTTGACATATTATATTGGTGGCGACGCCGGTATAATGTGTCAGACTTCATAGATGAGCTGGGCGAGATCTTCAGCTTGGAGGCGTGCGGAGCCGAGGAGCTGGCTAGGATGGAGAAGCAAGAGGAGCTATAGAGTAGGACCCTTAGTTCCCTCTTTGTCATCCTATTTTGTATTTCAAATACTCTTACGAGAGTTATGATGTAATAACGAGCTAGACTCGCTTCGTTTTTCTAATAAAATGTTTTATTTAACGTACCCAAAATTCGGGGCATTACAAAATGAGTACGAAATGCTAACTTTGGCATCGGAGGGCCTTTACCAACGAGAGGCAAAGGTGCGCTCACGGTGTCTGGTTTTGCAGAACTAGGGTTCCAACCAGGAGGCATGCACGTTGATCTCAAGAGATGTTGAAAGAACAATAAGTGGATTTTTTCCCCTTACAATTGGCGCCGTCTGTGGGAAATAGAGTAATTCTCTGAGATAAACAATGTTTTCTAGAAGCGTAAATACTCCACGAATGGAGGATGATCCAAGAGGGAAAAGGATAGGTCACCTTCTTTGCCTAGTGCTCCAGAGGAAGCACTGAGTAGGGCTATGAGCAAGTCCTTCAATATTGTATGCTCCTAGGATTGGGGGAGCAAATCAAGATGTCGATATGGAAGCCAAAGCAGTCCAAATCTGTTAGGAGATTGCGTAGAGCAGTTTGAATCTGCTAGGCAACCGTAACCTGAATCGGTTAGAAGAACGCACAGAGCAGTTCGAATCTGATAGGCAATCAAGTGAAGCAATCCGAATCTACAAGGTGATTGCGAGAGCAACTTGTATCTGTTAGGCGCTCACAAAGGCCTATTTGAATTTGCTACGCAGCAGCGCATTTTTGAACCTGCTAGGCAATCTTAAAGAGCAGTTTGAATTTGTTCGACATCAGCGCAGTGCAGTTTGAATTTGCTACGTTGCAGCGTAGTCTGAACCTGCTAGGCGATCTCAAGGAGCAATCTGAATCTGCTCGGCATCAACACAACGCAGTTTGAATCTGCTAGGCAACAGCCCAGTCTAAACCTGCTAGGCAATCTTAAAGAGTAGTTTGAATCTGCTCGACATCAGCGCAGTGCAGTTTGAATTTGCTACGCAGCAGCGCAGTCTGAACCTACTAGGTGATCTTAAGGATCAGTCGGAATCTGCTCAGCATCAGCGCAACGCAGTTTGAATCAGCTAGGCAACAACGCAGTCTAAACCTGCCAGGCAATCTTAAAGAGCAGTTTGAAGATGCTCGGCATCAGCACAACGCAGTTTGAATCTGCTAGGCAACAGCGCAGTCTAAACCTGCTAGGCAATCTTAAAGAACAGTTTGAATCTGCTCGACATCAGCGCATTGCAGTTTGAATTTGCTATGCAACAGCGCAATCTGAACCTGTTAGGCGATCTTAAGGAGCAGTCGAAATCTGCTCAGCATCAGCACAACGCAGTTTGAATCTGCTAGGCAATAGCGCAGTCTAAACCTACTAGGCAATCTTAGAGAGCAGTTTGAATCTGCTTGACATCAGTGTAGTGCAGTTTGAATTTGCTACGCAGTAGCCCGTTTGAACCTGCTAGGCGATCTTAACGAGTAGTCGAAATCTGCTCGACATTAGCACAACGCAGTTTGAATCTGCTAGGCAACAGCGCTGTCTAAACCTGCCAGGCAATCTTAAAGAGAAATTTGAATCTGCTCGACATCGGCGCAGCGCAGTTTGAATCTGCTCGGCAACAGCGCAGTCTAAACCTGCTAGGCAATCTTAAAGAGCAGTTTGAATTTGCTCGACATCAGCGCAGTGCAGTTCGAATTTGCTACACAGAAGCGCAGTCTAAACCTGCTAGGCGATCTTAAGGAGCAGTCGGAATCTGCTCGGCATCAGCACAACGCAGTTTGAATCTGCTAGGCAACAGCGCAGTTTAAACCTCCTAGGCAATCTTAAAGAGCAGTTTGAATCTGCTTGACATCAGTGCAGTGCAGTTTGAATTTGCTACGCAGCAGCCCAGTCTAAACCTGCTAGGCAATCTTAAGGAGCAGTCGGAATCTGCTCGGCATCAGCACAATGCAGTTTGAATCTGCTAGGCAACAGTGCAGTCTAAACCTTTCAGGCAATCTTAAAGAGCAATTTTAATCTGCTCGACATCAGCGCAGCGTAGTTTGAATCTGCTAGGCAACAACGCAGTCTAAACCTACTAGGCAATCTTAAAGAGCAGTTTGAATCTGCTCGACATCAGCGCAGTGCAGTTTGAATTTGCTACTCAATAGCACAGTCTGAACCTGCTAGGCGATCTTAAGGAGCAGTCTGAATCTGCTCGGCATCAGCATAGCGCAGTTTGAATCTGCTAGGTAGCAACGCAGTCTGAATCTGCTAGGCGATCTTAAGGAGCAGTCTGAATTTGCTTGGCATCTGTGCAATTTGAACCTACTAGGTGATCGCGCAGAGTAGTTCAAATCTGCTAGGCGATCGTAAGGAGTAGTCTGAATATGCTCGGTAGTAGCACAGTGCTGTCTGAACGTCTGTTAGCCGATTGGGTAGAGCAGTTTGAATCTGCTAGGCAACCATGCACAGTAATTCAAAACTGCTATGCAACTGCACGGTGTAGTCTAAGTTTTTTAGGCAATCAGGCAGAGTAGTACACAATCGTTAAGTGCTCACGAAGGCCTATCTGAATCTATTAGATTATTAGGAAGATCGGTCTAAGTTTGTTAGGCGATCACAATGTACTCGAGACTACGAAGGGTCTCAAAGAGAAAGAATGTGATATTGAAGAAATTGCTTGGCGTATGAAAAAACGGGAGCAAAAAATCAAAGACATATAGAGATGCCTACGAAAGGTGGAGAATTCAGGTAGTGCTTGAATAGGCGACGAACCGAAGATCCGAGCCCTTTACGAATAGAAATCGTGAAAGTGTATAGTTGTTGCACAACGATGCTCTCGTAATAAACCCACAAGGGAAGAATTACGATGTAAGAAGGAATCCACCAAGTAGGATTAAGTGGAGTGAAAATTATATGTCTATAGTTCAAGATTCAGGAGCATGAATTAAGATATGCTCTCCTAAGCGTCTGATGCTAGAGCTAGTTGTTCAGCTAAAGCTCAGTGCTTCGAATAGTGTGGTAGAATACGAAGCCTTGTTGATCGGGCTACGAAGTGCCCAAAGTATTGAAGGCTAAGAAACTAAGGAAGTTTTTGCATGAGATCCCAAGAATGGGAAGCTTGGTCTAAACTAGGAGAGACCATACAAGGTTACTGAGATAGCTGAGATTGAAGCTTATCGCCTCAAAGTCCTGGATGGGAATTCAATGCCAATGCCATGGAATATACAGATAAGTAGTGGAATTAGTTGTTATAATTTATATTCTAGCTATGAGTTGCCATAAGAGAATTATGAACAGAATTTCATAGAAACTATTGCTTATTGTGATTAATTAGCTATGAATTGCTATGAGGGAATTATGATCAGAATTCCATTCAGCTATGAGTGGCTTTAAGACATAATTATGAAATTTCATTGTATTTGTGTTCGGTCCTAGCACGAATAAGCAAAGTATGGACCCAAAGACACTTAATTTGCCTCCATACTGGGGAGCAGGGAGAGTGTGCTTTGAAAGATTATTGCAGTTTTCCAAGTCTGAGTGAAACTCAGAAAAATTGGCTTTCCAAGTTTGAGTACGATGAATCTCAGAATTTGGCTAAGTGTGAATAAACTGAGGCCATGACAATGAATAATGCCGAAATTCGATTGAGTAAGATGAAACTCAGAATTTGGCTAAGTGTGAATAAACTTAGGCCATGGCAATGAATAATGTCAAAATTTGATTGAGTACGATAAAACTCAGAATTTGGCTAAGTGTGAATAAACTTAGGCTATGGCAATGAATAATGCCGAAATTCGATTGAGTACGATCAAACTCGGAATTTGGCTAAGTATGAATAAACTTGGCCATGGCAATGAATAATGCCGAAATTCGATTGAGTAAGATTAAAATTTGGTTAAGTGTGAATAAACTTAGGCCATGGCAATGAGTAATGCCCAAGTCCAATTGAGTACGATCAAACTCAAAATTTGGCCAGGTGTCTTTGGCCATGGCGATGAGTAGTGGTTGGGTATACCATACTATATACGAAATAATAGGTAAGTCCAAAAAACTTAGGTGTGTACGAACAAGCGCACAAATTTGCTAAGTCTGAGAAACTTAAGTGCAAATGAATAGATGCACAAATTTGCTAAGTCTGCGAAACTTAGGTGTGTAGGAATAGACGCAGAAATTTGTTAAGTCTGAAACACTTAGACGTGTATGAGCAAACAAGCAAATTTGTTAAAGTACAACTATGTATGAATAATAAACACACAAGTCTGCCAAACGCTTGCTGGCGAGCAAGCACGGTACAAAAAAGTGTATGAATGAACACATGATATTGGCCAGGCACGAAGGGCCTATGTCCATAAATAAATCTGGTGAGGATTGAGTATGTTTGAAGTGTATGAAGAAACTCACAAACCCAACTAAGTACGAATGCTTAGATGTCTATGAACAAACACATGAAACTAGGGTGTGTGCATGTAAGCACAACAATATTAAGTATGAGAAACTTAGGAACTTGCTAAGTATGAAACACTTAAGTTTATGCTCGAATGCTCATAGAACGGTTTATTAATAACACTTAGTTATATGTGCATGAACAAGCGCGAGATCAAGTCAAGCGCAAACGACGACTATGCTTGAGAGTTGCTAAGTATGAAACGCTTAGGCACAAAGGTAGCTAAGATTAAAGAACTTAAGCCTATGTATGAGATACATAAGATTGATAAGTATGAAAAACTTAAGAAGCTCACACAAAATTTGGGCAGCCGCGATTGGCGTCCGAGCATGGTATACTTTGGCCATGAAGGGCCACCAGTCAAAATGACGTCAAGTAATGGTATTACTTAGTAAGTGATAGTGTTCAACATTTCTCTTAAGCTACGAGTTGCTTTGGTAGAATTATGAATAAAATTGCTTGAAAGAAATTATTTCCAGCACGAATATGCACTTGTTCAGTCCTGGCAAGAACATGCTGAAGATACTTTGCCTCCATGCTGGGGAGCAAAGAGCATTCATCAGAAATATTTGTTGAGTATGATCAAACTCAAAATCCAGCTGAGTGCGAATAAACTTTGGCCAAGACCATGTAGGGTGCCGAAATCCAATCGAGTATGATTGAACTCAGAATATTGCTAAGTGTGAGAAAACTTAGGTTATAGCAATGAATATTGCCGAAGACTTGTTGAGTATGAATACACTTAGTCCGAAAGCAACGGTTGGCTAAGTAGGAAGACAGTTAGGCCAAAAGAAATGAATAATACTCAAAGGAAGCTAAGTATGGACAAACTTAGATAGTTCACCAAGTTTGAACAAGTACGAGCAAATCCTAAGTATGCATATACTTAGGCATACCAAGTGTGAGTAAGCTTGGATAATGACTAAAACAGTTACGCTAGAGCAATAAACATGGCTAAGTATCGTTTGAGTGTGAAAGAACTTGGCCACAAATAGGGCTAGCAAAAGGTGATTAAAGGAAATTTGCCTCGCAAAAAGCAATGAACAATGTTGAGATTTGGCTAAGTGCAAATACACTCAGTCCGACAGCACCGAATAATGCTGAGAAAAGCCAAGTACGAATGCACTTGGGCTGCTACCTAAGTACGAATGAACTTAGATGATTCACCGACATGGATAGGCTCAAACAGTACAAGTACGGAAAAACTTCATTGTATTTGGCTATGTTGAGCATAAACAATGGCAAAGTTAAGTGCCTAGAATTGAAAAAGTAACCAAGCACGAAAACTTGGGTGACTACAAGCTAAATTGAAAATAGGTACGAATAAACCTAAACTATGACAACGAAGAATGTCAAAAGTAAACCCTAGTACGGAGAGGCTTGGGGTTTGAGTAGTGAATATTGCTCTGAAAATGGCTAGGTGTAAATACGCCTAGTCTTGGTTGTGAGCTGAACCCAAGATAGGCTAGGTGCAAAGGAAACCTAGGCCTTGGTAACATATGAAACCGTAATCAAGTCCAAACGCACATAGGTCTTGGCATTGAGTAATAACCAAAACGGCCATGTTCGGCCGAGAATTGGGATGAGTACGAGTACTCCTCAAGTAGTGAACATTGCTAGGAATTCACTGAGTACGAGAAAACTTTGGGCCCAAGCAATGATCAAATACCATGCGAAAAATGAATGAAATTAGAGGATGGCAATGTGTACTACCAGAGAATTCCTAAGCATGAGCAGAATAAGTGAAGGGACCTTTTCCTAAGCGTAAATGGACTTAAGCAAGATATAGCAGTAAGAAGCTTATAAGGCACCGAAAGCCTGAACAAACGAACTCATAAAGCAAGCAAGAAGTACTGCGGTGAGTATACAAAAGTTGTCATTTAGGCATCCCGAGTTGAGGTACCAAATAATGCCATAAAAGATGCAAAAGACAAAGATTATTTGCCATTAAGTGCTGAAAGTAATGAGTTAAAAGAAAGCGCCGCGCGGGGCGGGATTACCGAATGAAGCTTTACCCATTGCCACCGAACAATGGCAAGGGACAAAGCTGGGGAGCAATTATAGGCGGGTTTCCCGAACAGAGGAAACACAGCCTAAGCACGTGCATAACACATGACCACATCGGAGCACTATGTGAAGGTGCTAGGTGATAATGCCTAGCAGATGCACTGGTAGGCGGCCCCACGTGAAGGTGTTTGGCAATGATGCCAAACAGTTGCGCTGGTAGGCGGCGCCATGTGAAGGTGCTAGGCGATAATGCCTAGCAGGTGCACTGGTAGGCGGCCCCATGTGAAGGTGTTCGGCAATGATGCCTAACAGGTGCACTGGTAGGCGGCGCCATGTGAAGGTGCTAGGTGATAATGCCTAGCAGGTGCACTAGTTGGCAGCCCCATGTGAAGGTGCTTCGTGATAATGCCTAGCAGATGCACTGGTAGGTGGCCCCATGTGAAGGTGTTCGGCAATGATGCCTAACAGCTGCGCGGGTAGGCGGCGCCATGTGAAGGTGCTAGGCGCACTGGTAGGCGGCCCGATGTGAAGGTGTTCGCCAATGACGCCTAGCAGGTGCACAGGTAGGCAGCCGCATGTGAAGGGGCAATGATGCCTAACAGGTGCACTGGTAGGCGGCGCCATGTGAAGGTGCTAGGCGAGAATGCCTAGTAGGTGCACTGGTAGGCGGCCCCATGTGAAGGTGCTAGGTGATAATGCCTAGCAGGTGCACTGGTAGGCAGCCCCATGTGAAGGTGCTTGGTGATAATGCCTAACAGGTGCGCTAGTAGGCAACACCATGAGAGGGTGCTTGGACATGATGCTGAACAGGTGCGCAACATTTGAGGTTGCTAGGCAGTGACAGCGAACAGTGTTGGCTGCACCATATAAAGGTGCTCGTTGGTATGGGCTGAACACGTGCTATTGTTCAATGAATTAGCCTAACACATGGTACAGGTGCACTGTAGTAACTGTGCACCGCCGATGTACATTGGACCAACTCTACCTAGATCGCTGATGTGGTTATGGGCATGCGGATGCTCGATTTTCTCTTTCCTCGGTGAAGGGATTTCGTTCCCCCCGCCGTTTGAGAAGAGAGAAATGCTGCCGGTTCGCGGGAGCGCTTTTAAAGCTGGAGGACAAGCGCTCACGAAAAATACAGAGTCGCCACTCGGGTTTGAAGGTCTGACACCCAAGGAACCGTATTTCGAACAACTTGCCGCACTGTTTGATTTGAAAAAGTGAAGGAACCAGTCCGTCATAACCATATCTGGGTTCGGGAGCCAGGTTACGAGAGGGGAAGGCTTTTATGGCACCCCTCTCGCCCAATCCGGAGATCGGTCTCTACTTAGGCATTTGCGAAAATGTTTGCTTGCGATTCCATTTAATTAATCAATTTTTAGCCAATTAGGGCGGGGAAACAGTTAATCGGGGATTAAAACTGTAACAATTTGCAGGACATGATAGATAAAAGCACGGATGAATGAGATGACAAGGAATAAATGAGATAACATTTAACACTGACTTCAGGATGCCAAAACAGTGCTTTGGCTTGAGTTTGTCGCAAACAATAAGCAACTTGCATGCACGGAAATCCTTGCATGCAAATCAAACTATTGCGCGACACTCTCACACCATCGTGCGAGTGTCAACATCCCACTAACAGATTAAATTTTATCTCCTTCTGGGCTCTAGAAGGACCAGTGCACATCCAGGGCCAAACCAAGCAGTTTATATGTGCTGAAAGTAAATAATTATTACAATAAAAATTAATGGGCACAAGGTGCACCCCTTAAACAGTGAGGGCATCAAAATAGAGGCCAAGGGCCTAGCTGCCCATGCAAGGGCAATCACTGGAAATAGACAAACCATCGCGCAATGGAGTCGAATCGTCGCGCGAGTGTTTTGACTGGACTTCCAGGAATTGCTTTACATGCCTGGGCTCTGAGACATATTCAGAAGCAACCCAGGGGCATTCCAAAATGAACAGATAAGCAAATTAAGCTAGCCTACTTGTTTTTAATATGCAACACAGTGGAATATACGAAATATTATCTGACAGGAAAGCATGAAATCATATAAATGGATAAGGACAAGGATCCCATCCCCACGAGAACCATATCACTCTAAGGAGAACCCTCGTGCGATGGTATGGGTGTCTCGCGCGTGGGAGTGCTCGTCCACAGCAACTTGTAACTTTGCTGGCTTTAAGACCAGGACTGGTATTGATTACCAGCCTTGGCCCTGTCAGCCCCCCTCAGGGATCAAAACAGTTAAACAAAAAGGGTTATACCTTTGTTTGAGTGTCTTGAGAATGGCTTGAATGAGGTGGTATGGCTTAGCAAATGAGTATATGAGAGTGATTTTGAGTGAAAGAGAGTGCTAGAGCTTGTGTTCTTGCTTCTCTCTTGAAAATTTTTGGTAACCCTTTGGAAGAAGAACCATGGGGGCTTTTATAGAATGAGTGAAGGTTTGTTGGTGGCTAAACAAGGTAATGCAGCCAGCCTACAAGGCTGGCTACACTTACTTGGTGGAGAAGTGGGGTGTGAAGGTTGATGGGAGAGTGGGGGAGTAGGTGGTGCAAGGGTGGCCCTGCAAAACGCTGTTCAGTCGACGCAACGGGGTTACACAGGCCTGTAGACCCCTGATCATCACAAAATCCAGCTGGAAAAAGGTGGATATGACAGGTGTTGACCATCGTGCGATGGAGTGAAACCATCGCGCGAGTGTTCTAGCTTCTCCGCGATGGTCAAACAGTCAAAAGTTTGACTTTGACCACCACCTGGCAAGTAGAGCATCGCGCGAGAGACCCAGTCAGTCACGCGATGGTCAAACCTTCAGTCAAGGTTTGGGTTTAAGGGTTTTAGGGTTAAGGATGGGTTTCACACACACCAAGCTCAAACCATTTCATTCTCTCAAGACTGTTTTTGACCTGATTCATCATCGGGGAAACAAGAAACTGAAGAAAAGAAGTAAAACGATTGGGAAATCGGATTGGGGTGTCTACAGTATTCCCTCTTTGATGGCACGCGGAGCACCATTGGCTGGTATGGGTAACGTCAAAGATTTCTAGACACCCATCTAATTCACCCAAAAGCCGATTCAATTTGAAAAGTGCAAGCTAGTATATACAAATACCATGCACCAAGGGACCGGAGGATTGGTCGATCACTGAATTTGAGTTTGGACGGATAGATCGTCGCTGATTTGAAACTGGACGGATGGATCGTCGCTGAATTTGAAAACTGGACGGATGGATCGTCGTTGAATTGAAAACTGGGCGGATGGATCGTCGTTGATTTGATAACTGGACAGATGGATCGTCACTGAATTGATAACTGGACAGATGGATCGCCGTTGATTTGATAACTGGGCGGATGGATCGTCGTTGAATTGATAACTGGGCGGATGTATCGTCGTTGAATTGATAACTGGACGAATGGATCGTCGTTGATTTGATAACTAGACGGATGGATCGTCGTTGAATTGATAACTGGATGGATGGATCGTTGTTGAATTGATAACTGGAAGGATGGATCGTCGTTGAATTTGAAAAGTTGCGTGGGGCAGACCACTGCTGGGGATATAAAGCACCTTTGATCACGAACATTTAACAGATATCCCAAAATCAATTGCAAGGCCTAAGCAAGACTCCTGGGCCATTATTAAGGCAATACATAAGATCGGGCTGAGCCAGAGGCTGGACGTGGTCAATGGCCCAGTTGGATCATCGCGCGGTGATTCCAGACCGTCGTGCGAGGGTTTTAGGTTAGGGCTTGGATTTGAAACAAGCCCAGACCCAGCCCGCACCTATTTTCTTCCCTTTTCTTCCCGGGGATTCTTTGAAAATCATAACAGGCGGTTTCGAAAACTTCAAAACTCCTCTTAACTCTCAAACTCTCCAAATCTCCATTGAAACCCTTGATTTCTTGCCAAAATCAAAGAACCCACACGTATATACTCACCCATGGTAGACCACGACAATGGGGGAGGCGGAGGAGAGGTTGTCGATCGTCCGGAGGACGAGGGAGGGCCAAGGAGATGGAGACAGGAGAACAAGAGCCGGCGGAGATAGCTCCGAGTACAGGTGCAGTGGCGGCAGGCTGCGGCGATGGCGAACAAGGCCATGCACAGGCGGTTGAAGGTGATGGCGAGCATCGCGCGACGGAGTCAGATCGTCGCGCGATGGAGGGAGTCGGGGCAGTGCCTTCTGTTGTCGAGCCATTGGACCCGAGCACAACGGTGAGTGGCTCGGTTGTAGTTTGTGGAAGTTTTGAGGGCACAAGCAGTAGGGGTGCCGATGGTGGTGATACCGGGCCGAGTGAGATTCCGCCAAGGGATCCGGCGAAAGGCAAGGACGTGGTGACCGAGGAGGAGGGTGCCACAGAGGTTTCGGCGGAGGAGGTACTGTTTCGCCCAGTGGCGACGTCTTCAGGACATAGACCGATCACAAGACGGGATCTCGCGGAGTTTTTGAGCGAGGAGAGACTAGTCCGACTCCTTGAGGAGGATCCCATGATAGGGGCTGCTGTTTTGGAGGCTCAAGAGGAGCGAGAGCGAGAGATAGCCGCTTCAGAGACCGCGGCGAGGGCCGAGAGGGAAGGAGCTACTGAGGAAGAGATCCTGAGGGACGCAGAGACCGAGGAGAGAGTAGGGGCTAGGGTACACGGCCCTTGGGTGACAGCAGTGTTGGAGGCGGAGAGCTTGACTCGGGCTCCGTTTTCAGTAGAGGGGTACAGGCTGCCTGTTCCTCACTTGTTCGTGCCGTCGGGTTTTATGGCGTACCGACCACGGCAGGCGGAGTATGACTCCGAGCTCGTTCTGAGAGACCCTGATACCCATATTTCGAGCAGCTGGTCTGAGGTAAATTTCTGATAATCCCTCATTTTCTTTAGCGAATACCATTTAAATACAATGTACGTGCTCAAATACCAAGAGATGTAGAGTAACCCTTTGAAGTAGCCTTGAACGGCGATACCATAGTTTCACGTTGAATGTCATGCATGAGACATAATAACTTGAACCAACCACCTATTGCCCGGCTACATTGATTACCTAGAACTTGAAAATGAAACTTCGCATGCTGATATATTCTTTGTTGCTTACTTCCATGTCTGATGCAGGAGAGAGCGAGGCAGAGAGACATTCGCGGCTTTGGGGGCGCGTGTAGCTCCTTGGTGCTATACTAGGGTTTGCCTGAGAGCGTCAGGCAGCTGGTGAATGAGGCAGGTTTCAGGGAGTTCATACAGACTCTCACTCCAGCGAGGAATGATCATGTTGTCCTGGTTGCGCTAGTAGAGAGGTGGAGGGATACAACGAATACCTTCCACTTACCGCTCGGGGAGATGACGGTGACGCCCACCAACTTTGCGGCGATCACAGGCTGGAGGGTTGGGGGTGAGCCCATTCCATTTGACTCGGGTATTCAGGAGGATGAGGTAGCCCTAGGGTGGTTCTTGGGTGAAGTGCCCAAGATTGAGGAGGGGATGGCGAAATACGGGCAGTTCGTCCGATATCTCAAGAAGGAGGTGACAACCGATCAGGAGGCGGAGCAGATGGCCCGAGCGTACCTGTTGTACCTCTTTGGCGCTACCCTGTATCCAAACAGGCATAGCAAGGTTCACTTGTCTTATTATCCCGCATTGAGGGACCTGAGGACGGCCTCACGCTTTGACTGGGGAGAAGCAGCGCTTGGCGCGGCTTATGGCTTTCTGGGGGATTCGTCGAGGACAGAGATGAGCACTGCTGGGTACTGGCGGATTTGGGAGGTATAATTCCAAATAGAGTAATGTACACCCTTCAATTCATACTTGTATTCACTTTAATTGCATAATTTGTTCAATAGTATTCTTGCATGTACTGATGATTTGATCTATCGATAACCGTGCAGCTCTGGGCTTACGAGGTTTTGAACATGTGCCGTCCGGTGACGAATAGCCTGGACTTAGGGATCCTCCCGTGTGCACACATATGGAGCAAGAAGAACATGGGAGAGAAGAGAGGCAGAGGTGACCTGAATGGCTTTAGGATATACTTGGACGAGCTTCGGCCTTCGTAAGTATAACATGACACTTTGTAAAAATGGAAATGTGTATCCCCTTTATTGCTTCAATGCTGTTCGCTGACCGATACTTGCATTGTTTGCGTGTGCAGATTGAGTGGGATCCTTGGAGGGTGGCGGAGCCTGAGCCTGAGTATCTGGCTCGTAGCAGGGTTGTCACGGTGAGCAGAGTGCTGCTGGAGTCGGCCTTTGGGTGGCAGTGGTACTTGGGTGACCGAGTGACACGCCAGTCACTAGGCTTCGCGGGGTTTCAGGTGCCTGGACCGCTTCCACCATGGGCCTCACACACAGGGGAGTACACTTTGGCTGAGCTGGAGGTTTTTACACGGCCTGATACCGACTGGACACACCACTTGCGTCCTGACATGGACTATGCGACTTACCAGAGGGAGCGCTTGGCGGGGCCACTGGGAGTACGAGAGTTCAGGGAGGTTCGGAGTCAGGCTCGTGGAGCTGCCGAGGAGAGGAGAGCCGTCACAGGGAGGCAGAGCAGTGGTAAGAGTCGCGCGAGGCAAGGTCCGAGCGGACCAGTGAGAGGTGGGCCACCAGAGTTGACGTGGCAGATAGCAGTGGTAGACTCGCTGTAACGACCCTGATTTTTGGTCAGTGAAAATTTCGTTAAATATTTGAATTTTATTTTAATACTATTGTGGTTTGTCAAAATTACATTTTTGCCCTTCAAATTTGATTTCTTACGCTTTAGCCCACTTGGTAAGCCTAGTTAGTTTCTAACCGACTTGTTGGAGAAACTAAACTAGGAAATCATTTGGTTACTTTTCCCTAACCGCAAATGGACCGTTTTGCCCCTCTTGGACCTTTTTGAACTTTTTGAACCCTAGAACAAGAATTGATTATTCTTTTTCTTTTAAATATTTTTGGTTTTATTCATTGTCCATTGGACAATAAAAGCTAGGAGAATTATTGTCCATTGGATAATAAGTTCACCTTTCAACCAAGTACATGGGATTTATTAATCTAATCTTTTCCTTTAAGCCCATGTGACAAAGTACCCATTATCTTATTGGAAAAGTACTTAGTACTAAGATTCCTAAAGTACCCTTGGTATTATTTTTATTGGGGTTTTGATCTTCCTAGATCACAAGGTACCATGGCTATATTATTTTTAAGTACATGGAAGATTTAATAATTGCCCTAAGTACACATGTGCCCAATTGATTAGTTTTAAAGAGAATCCTAGCCTTAAAGACTACTTTTGTTCCTTGGTACAAAATACCCATTAGTTTATTTGTTTGCTTGCCATATATGTACTTATATTTGTACCATGAGAAAGCAAAGGAGGAGAGGGAGAGAGATGAGAGGGGGGGCCGGCCATTGAGGGGAGGGGAGAGAGAGAGAGAGAGAGAGAGAGAGAGAGAGAGAGAGAGAGAGAGAGAGAGAGAGAGAGAGAGAAAGGAAGGAAAGAAGGAGGAAGATTGGGTTGTACTTGGTTGATCTTTCAATGTACTTCAAATCCATGGGGAACCTTCCTTCCTAGCTAAGACTTAACCTCCATTGTCCTCTCTTATATATCTACCAATTGTTTAATCTTGTTCACACCTCCTTGCCCACCAAGTCTTCCAAGGTTCACACTAGCCATGCAAGCCTAAAAGATTAGGCCTTGATCTTTCTAGGGTTCTTGCCATGTGTCAAAATTTGAGGAAGAGTGAGAGGGAGGGGGGCCGCCCTTGAGGGAGAGGGAGAGGGCATGCCTTGGCCTATAAATAGAGCCATTCTCTTGCCATTTGAACACACACCTTCTCATTTGCTCTCACTTCTCTCTAGAAATCTCGGATTCCAGTTCCTGGCAGCCTACTGCCCTTCGAAAATCTCCAGTTTTCTCCTTCTTAGAGTAGTTTTTAAAGCAAACTTCCTTCTGAAAAGTTGTAGGGAATTTCGAGAGCTTCAAGTTAGGCTCAAGAACCACCCCAATCGGTCAAGAAATGACCAAGATATTGGCATCCGAAGTTCAGTAAAATCTCGGATTCCTAAATTCCAGACAGCTTACTGTCTTTTCCTTTATCTCAATTTTCCTCTTACTTAGAGTAGTTTCTAGGATCAACTTTCTTCACGAACGTTGTAGAGCATTTCTTGAGCTTCGATTTAGACCCAAGAATGATCATATTCGGCCAAAGATTGACCGAGTTACTGCCGTCCGAAGTTCGGTCCAGATTCACCGCCCGTAGAATTTTTCAACCTTGCTTATTCGGCCCCGACTAGTTTCGGATCAAGGTAGGATACCCTTATCCCTATCCCTATGTATAAGTATGTTATCTTGAATTACTTTTCATGTCAATTAATTGTGTTTTGATCTTTAAAGATGAATATGAGGATGCATATATGAATTGCTTGCATTACTTGTGACACGATAAAGCATAAGTGATTTATCACTCCAAGGGCGTCCGAACATGCGGTGTTATGCTTTAAGCATTGATTTAAACATGATAGAGTTGGATGATCTTGTTTGTTTACAAGGAAATGATTTATGCTTACCCTTGTCCTACGGTGAAGTCTTTGCATGTAACGTGACATGAGAACCGAGAAAGTAGAAACATGGCACCTAGGGTGTGGTTTATGAAAGGATAAGTTTTTCCGAGGAAGGAAATATTTTAAAACTACGTAATGACTAATTTGGTGGTATTACGTGAGATGTGTTTGAAAACCGTAATATGGCCGGACTTGGTAGCCCATTGCGTGGATTGTGAAAACCACAATGTGGCCGAACTTGGTAGCCCTTTGTGAAGATTGCCAATAGGGCCGGACGTGGTAGCCTTATTGGTAATATGGCTTGGTTATCCATGGAGAGGAGCCAATGCTAGTGTTGCGTGCCAATGGGAACCCGGCGCGACGGGACCATTGTGAGGATACTCGGGAACCCGGCGCGGCGGAACCGAGGTTGGGTGTGTGTGCGCTTGGTTATCCGCGGTACGGAGCCAATGCAAAAGATTTTGAAAGGCTTGGTTATCCGCGGTACGGAGCCAATGCCAATGTGTGTGTTAAACTGATGATTTTTGAAAGTTTGTTTTGTAAGTGGAAAATGGTGACACGGTCTACGACGAGTCGCGTAGGAGAAATCGGGAAATCTTGGACACCAACGATAGGTGATTAACGATGTGTGATTGTTAGTGTTGTTGTAATTGTTTACCGTCGTAAGGTTGGTGGGTAAGGATTTCCTATTGAGTGTTGTAGCTCATGGTGTTGCCTTTTTGGTGACCTTGGCATATTATATGGGTGGCGATGCCGGTATAATATGTCAGACTTGATAGACGAACAGGGCGAACTCTTCATCTTGGAGGCGTTCGGAGCTGAGGAGCTGGCTAGGATGGAGAAGCAAGAGGAGCTGTAGAGTAGGAACCTTAGTTCCCTCTTTGTCATCCTATTTTGTATTTCAATGCTCTTACGAGAGTTATGATGTAATAACGAGCTAGACTCGCTTCATTTTTATAATAAAATGTTTTATTTAACGTACCCAAAATTTGGGGCGTTACACTCGCAGGGCAATCCAGCTGAGTTGCACCTAACCCCTGCCAAAGTTGAGCCAGCGCCCATTACCGTGCCGGTGAGACATTGTTGCTTTTATTGATGTACTTCCATAGGATTTGGAATGTGGTCCAATTGCTCATGTTCAAATTATCCTTGCAGGTGCCCAATGAGTGGGTGAACGAGGCTGTTCGGCACATGCTTGCGTTGGAGAACGTGATAAGAAGGGCGGCGAGTGGCCTACCATTGGACTTGCGTTATCCCGAGCCGGCGACTCGGAGATCTCAGGTATATCCTTCAGAAAACGATACACTCCTGCTTTCAATACATGTCTACATTCGATACATTCCTTCGTTAGATACTAGACATATGCTCACACTTGCACGATATATAGTACACTTTGATCGCTTTGATTCGATTGACGAGTGATCGTACCTGTTTTAAAACATGTAATATGCAAAACATATACTAATATAAATAAAATTTACAATGCAGGCATAGGGACGAGCGGCTCTTAGGAGGAAGAGCGTTAGGGATCCCCCACAGAAGAAACTGGCTGCTAGGGTTCCTGCTCCTACGCCTACTACCAGACTACAGACGCGAGGCTCACAGCCATCTGTCGTGAGTGAGGAGGCAGCCCGAGAGGCCGTGGCACGTGCTGAGGAGAGGTACCAGCTGAAGATGCGCCAGAGGCCCTCACAAAACGAGCCGGTCCGCAAGAAGCGGCTGATCCTGCCTGAGGTCTCTGAGGATGAGGACGAAGAGGAGGAGGAAGAAGAAGGAGAGGGAGAGGATGCGTTTGAGAGCAGCGGTTCTGATGACTCAGTGGACGATCCGGGCTTTAGGGTGGATCCCAGAGAGGGAAACAACGACGACGATGACGGAGAGGGTGACTGGTTTGGGGAGGACTGAGGGCTATCGAGAAGCCTCATCTCACTTTTTGCATTTTGATTTTTTTTGCTTTTGGGCCTGCGTGCCCGCATAGACAGGTAGAAGGCCAAAGTGCCTTAACTGATATTGTGACAGATGTTTTGAGGCCTGCATGCCCCTTTGACTCGATGGGCGAGTGTGCCCAAGTTGACATGATGTTTTTCGGGTGGCCGAAGTTCTGCATACACAGTAGTTTTCTTCACTCTTGACATGGATAAATCATGGCTTAGCTATAAAATTTGCATTTTCGGTTTATTTCATTCTTGTGATAAATTAGAACGAATAAGCATTTGCCACTAATACCATGCTTGCATTGATAATGTACTGAGACTGCTCACAGACACATACACATGTGTGTAGATGGAACTAGCTTTGAAGGAAAACGAGAACGTACCCTAGGACACGGCTAGGATACGAGAAATATAACGAAATTCTAGACATTCATAAGCCAAAACTCAAAATACCCTAACTTGGATGAAAATGACGCTTCCGTAAGATCACGCATGTGTAAAATGACCTATACGAGTCAACGGAACCCAGAAATACGTTTTAAAACATGATTTGGACCAAAAAGTGTTACAAAGGACACAAAATGGACACGAGATGGAAAAATAAGACTCTACTATGTCCCGGACTAAAACCGACACCTCCGTACAGTCATATAAGGCTATCATGACATGTACGACATGAAAGAATGGGGCGTAACCCTCTGGAATGAGTTTCAAACTCCCGAAATGGCTATTTGAACTTGAAACAGGCCGCTGAGGGTCCAAAATCTTCGTGCAACGCAATATTTCGAATCCGATGCTTGGACACGGTCATATACGCTCATAGTGACTTGCTGGAACGATAAAAGTTGCAAAATAGCCCTTAGAAACACAAGTGACCAAAACTGGACAGTAGCTGGTGTAATCTATCAAAATGCAGGCTGAACCATCGCGCGAGGGAGTGAGTCCATCGCGTGATGGAGTGGTCGCTGAACACTCGCGCGATCGAGTGAGATCATCGCGCGATGGTTGAACCATGCCAGGCCACCTTTATTTGACCATTTCAGACTTTTAGGACGATCAGGCCCTGTCATCGCCCTTTAACTGTTCAGAGTACTCCAGGGGGTAGTGCAGAGATGCTTTCACTTTGGAGGGAAGGATGGCACGTAGTGGATATTTGCTCTGGAAAGAAGGATGCTTCACGTATTCTAATTATAAAGAGGCCGACGCTCTGCTAAGAAAAGGCATTCCTCCCACAGTTTGAGATTCTTACGAAAACCAAAATGGCGAATAACCTTCCTGTCCTGATTAGCCTATGGCTCACGACTTTCGTCGCCGGGGATTGGCTGTCATTCCGGTCTCACGAACTGGCCGCATTCTGTTTTCTCCGCAATGTGAGGGTTCGTCCTGAACTTCTGAGGGCGGCCCTGCAATTCTGGGATCCAGATGTTCATGTGTTTAGATTTGGGGTCAATGAGCTATGCCCAACTGTGGAGGAGTTCCAAGCGTACCTCCAAGGTGTTGCTTCGAGCACGATTGTCGTGCCACCTTACAGGAAAAATATACCAAAGCTCCTTCAGTCAACCCTTGATATTTCGAGGGGAGCAGCCGAAAGTCTGTTAACTGGAGGGCAAATCAACATCATGCGCTTAATGGAGTGGTACGGGCCCGGAGGGGATATAGAGGATATGGCCCTGCAGGCCAGGCGCCATTTTGCTCTATTGATTAGCGTGCTGGCCGCTTATTTATTGGTATCTCCGAATGGGCAAGTGAATCCCATGCTGGTGAGCGTTGCTGCTCAAATGGGCGCCCGAAGAAATGTGGTGCCACTTGTTCTGGCTGAAACACTCATGGGTTTGGATTTGGTTTCTACTGGCCAAACAAACGTCTTTGGCAGTAGTCCGCTTCTACTGCAGGTAAACTCTCACTCAGCTCACCTTTTTCCAGTTTTCGCACATTCTATTTTTACCTCGTCTCTCAGTTAAGGCTGTATCGAAGTTTCTCACTTGTTTTTCCGCTCAAGCTTTATATGACTTCTTACTCGTTTTTCCGCTCATGCAGCTCTGGCTGTCAGATAATTGGGATTGCTTACTGCGCCGGAAGCAAATTGGCCCCATCTACCCGGTCGAATGCATCAGCGGGGTATGATCTACCCAGAAATGACCGTGCATCAATGGTACACATTCATGAGAGAGATGCTACCGAACGAAATCACTTGGAGGCACGAGGCCTTAAACATTCCGGACATGGCACTGAATTCTGCAGGCTTTGAGAGAATGGTGATAGCTGGATTGACCGCTTTCACATTCTATATCCCTAGTCGCATTCTCCGTCAGTTAGGAATAAGCCAAGGGCTTCACCGAGCCGGGGTTGAGGACTTCCAAGTCCCTGCTTTTACTGCCCAGAACTTGAGAGGATATGAGCATAATTGGGGTTTGAGTCAACTCGGAGGAGCCGATCTAGATTTCAGCACGGAGCTTATGCACCGATATCAAGCATGGTTGAAAAGAGAGGTTGCAATCAGACAAAACAACAACTAACTCTTTGACAGACCTTAATGATCTAGAATAAACTGTGAGCCTGTTATGGCCTCGAGCGCTTTATTCTGTTTTTATGCTTAACTCCTTTTTTAAGAATGCTCAGCCTGTGTAATAGAAGTTATAATTTAAATAAAGATGAAAGTTTGAGAGTTCTCCCCTTTTGATTCAAGTGTTGAACACCGCTTTGCTTGAGTACCGAGTTAACTCCTGGTAGTAGAAAACCATGGATCAAGTTGATTGATTGTGATTGAATCGCACAGAGAGATTGCTTACGTATCCCTTTTCTAGGAATCAGGTCAGCACGTAGTTCGGGCTAAGGTTCGCTCGGGTATTTTAGCTCTCCTTTTGTGCTCTAACTTTTGCCTAGTACCGCCCATTCGGTTTTCGGTCTAGCGAGCTTCGATTGATGCCTATTTATTTTTGCCTAAACCGCCTTCTCAGGTTTTCGGTCTAATAGGCTTGCTCTAATTTTTGCTTGGAACCGCCCACCCTTGTGGTTTTCGGTCCAACGAGCTTCTCTCAGGGATAGTAACGCTTGAGTTGATCTAGGTTAACTAGAGTGTTGAACTCGTTGCCGTCGAGATCAATGAGCTCAGCCGCTCCCCCAGAAAGGATGGTCTTGATGATGTAAGGTCCAGAACGCTTAGGTCGGAATTTGCCGCGGGGGTCGAATACTGGTGCTCGAATCTCCTTTGTGACCATGTCCCCTTCAACCAAGTCTCTAGACTTCACTTTCTTGTTGAACGCCCAGGCAATTCTCTGTTGATACCCCTGAACATGCTACAAGGCTCGGAGCCTCCGCTCATCAAAAAGCATTCAACGAATTTTCCGCTGAGCCACTCAGATTCTGAGAGTTCTGATTCTACCATGATCCTCAGAGATGGCACCTCGAGCTCTATAGGGAGAACTGCTTCCATCCCGTAGACTATGGAATAGGGGGTTGCCCATGTTGACGTTCGGATTCGATGTTTGATACCCCCAAAGAGCTAAAGGCAATTGCTTGCAGTCCCTGGCGGATTCTGCGGTCTTCTTGATGATTGTCTCGACGTTCTTGTTTGCCGCTTCGACTGCCCCGTTCGTCTGAGGGCGATAGACAGTTGAGTGATGGATTTGGATCTTGAATTCTTCGAAGAGCTCCAGAACCCTGCCTTTGAAATGATTCCCATTGTCTGATACAAATGCCTGCAGAACCCCGTATCGATAGATGATGTTCTGTCTAATGAAATGAGCGACTTGAACTGTGGTCAAGGTTTTATACAACTCAGCTTCCACCCACTTAGTGAAGTAGTCGATTGCTACAAGAATGAACCTGTGACCGTTCGAAGCAGATGGCCTGACCATGCCGATGACGTCGATACCCCACACAGAGAAAGGTCAAGGCAAAGCCATGCCAAATAGGTTAGAGGGTGGAACATGCATCAGATTAGCATGGATTTGGCATTTGTGACATCGCCGCACGTGATCCACACACTGAGATTCCATAGTAGACCAGAAGTAGCCCTGACGCAAGATCTTCCTAGCGAGCATGACGCCGCTCATGTGAGGACCACAGACTCCTTCGTGGATTTCCTCCATGATTCTGATAGCCTCGGTGCCGTTGACGCAGAGTTTGTGCATTCCACAATGAGATCTCCTATACAACTTTCCTCCACAGATAATGTAGTGAGCAGCAATCCTTCGCAATGCAGTTTGATCCTTTTTAGAGGCCTCGGTCGGATACAAGCCACTCTCGACAAAGTTCCATATGTCATGGTACCAGGGTAGGCCATCATCGATGGCGTTGACGCATTGATATGCGGGGCAGTCCTGTTGTTCAATCAAGATAGGACAGAGTTTGACTCCTAAAGGCAATTCTATCATGGAAGCCAAGGTTGCAAGTGCATCGGCGAAATGGTTCCTTAACCGAGGAATGTGAGTGAAGGTCACTCTATTGAAACGAGGAATTAGCCCCTCCAAATACTGATGGTAAGGTTTCAACTTCTCTTCGCGCACCTTCTAGTCTCCATTGGCCTAAGACACAACGAGATTAGAATCTCCGATGACTTCGAGCTTCTCAACACCGAGTGCGAGTGTAGCCTCCATGCCTACAATACAGGCCTCATATTCAGCTTGGTTGTTAGTAACATCAAAATTGAGCTTGAATGCAAGCGGGATATGAGAACCATCAGGGGTGACCAGCAAGACCCCAATTCCGAACCCTCTGATTGGTTGCCCCATCGAAGTAAAGAGTCCAAATGTCTTCGACAACTGTCAATACTTCCTCATCTGGAAACGCGAAATCTGAATCCTCTGGTCCATCCACGGGGTGGTCAGCCAAGAATTCCGCAATGGCACACCCTTTTACTGACTCTCTCGTGACGTACTCAAGATCGAATTCTGCTAAGAGAAGCAACCAACGTGCTAACTTACCAGTGAGTGCAGGCTTCTCAAATAGATACTTGAGAGGATCCATTCGAGAAATCAACTTCACTGGGTAAGCCAGCATGTAGTGTCTTAACTTCTTAGAGGCCCAGACAAGGGCCCAGCACGTCTTTTCTAAAGCGGTATAGCGTTCCTCGGCTCCGACCATCTTCTTACTCAGGTAGTAAATGGCTTTCTCAACTCCCTTGTCCCCTTCCTGAGCTAATAAGCATCCCATGGACGTAGAACTCACAGATAGGTAGAGAATCAGAGGCTTCCCAGGCACTGGCGGCATGAGAACAGGCGGATTCTGCAGATAGTTCTGGATTGAAGCGAAGGCTGCTTGGCATTTGTCCGACCATACAAACGGGGTATCCTTCTTAAGTAGACGAAACATCGGCTCGCAAGTTAAGGTTAACTTGGCGATGAATCTACTGATGAACTAAACCTTTCCCAAAAAGCTCCGTACTCCCTTTTCAGACTCTGGTGGTTTCATCTCAAGTACTGCTTTGATTTTCGATGGATCAACTTCAATCCCACGAGAAGTGATCATGAAACCAAGCATCTTGCCTGCTGTGACTCCGAAGGGGCACTTTTGTGGATTGAGACGCATCCGAAACTTACGGAGTCTTTCGAAAAGCTTCCTCAGCACAGGAATATGTCCTTCCCGGGTTCTTGACTTGGCAATCATGTCGTCAACGTAGACCTCAACCTCCTTGTGCATCATGTCGTGCAAGATGGTAGTAGCAGTTCTCTGATAGGTAGGACCGGCATTCTTCAAACCAAATGGCATGACCAGATAGCAGTAAGTCCCCCATTCAGTGATAAAAGTCGTTTTCTCGCGGTCCTCTGGTGCCATGAGAATCTGATTGTAGCCCGAGAAGCCGTCCATGAACGAAAGCAAGGCATGCCCCGCAGTATTATCCACAAGCACATCGATGTGTGGCAAGGGAAAATCGTCTTTGGGGCTTGCTTTGTTTAAGTCCCGGAAGTCAACACAGACACGAATCTGGCCATTCTTTTTAGGAACTGGAATGATGTTGGCCACCCAAGTGGGATATTGAGAAATCGCGAGGAACCCAGCGTCAATTTGTTTGGTGACCTCCTCTTTGATTTTCTGTACCCAATCTAGCCGCATCCGTCTAAGCTTCTGTTTTACTAGCTTAGCATCCGGCAACAGAGGGATTCGATGCTCCACTATCTCTGGATCGATACCGGGCATGTCTTGATGAGACCATGCGAAGACATCGCTGAATTCGGTGAGGAGCTCTTTGAAACAACAATGCTCCTCTGGATTTAACGTGGAGCCCACTTGAACCATCTGGGGATCACTCTCATCTTTCAAATTTATAAAAACTACTTCTTCTTTTAATGGCTGAGCATGCCTTTTATCTTCCCTCTCGATGAAGGCACGGATTTCCTTGGGAATGTCCCCATCGAAATCTATCCTTTCATCGTCAGGGTCGACATAGTTTATGTAAAGATCATTCAAGTAGTCAGAAGAGGAGTTCTTCATTTCATAAGACCCTGCAGGGTCGCCAAGTACCAGGGAGTCGAACTCGAAGTAAAAGCTATGACGTGGACGGCCGAGAGGCACAAACGTTGACTCAGAGCTAGACTTAGACTCAGAAGACTTGACAGACTCAGTGTCAGACTCAGATACATCATCAATGCAAGTAAGGCGTGGCTTGAAAATGCAATTTTTAAGGCTACCCTTTGCTTCCACGATGAGAGAGGTGGGGTCCTCGAGGGCATCGGGCCCGAGCATGAACACTTCGGCCTCTTCAGCTTCCTTGACCAAACCCACTTGGGAGAATTCATAGGACAGCTGCTCCAAGCCCCCTTGATCAAAAGATCCCAGCCAGTCAGTCTTCAACTTGGGCTGGCTAAGTTTCCTCTTGAACTCTGCCTTTGCTGGCTCTTCGTCACTAGAAGACCATGTATCATCAGCGAAGACCTCAAAACCAGGCAGTAGCTCCCAGTAACCGAATCAATGAAAGGCTCAGCCTGCCCAATGTATGTAATGCCCCGAATTTTGGGTACGTTAAATAAACAATTTTATTGACACTTCAAAATGGAGTCTGGCTCTTAATTACATCATTACTCTCACCAGAGTACTTTCATTACAAAAAGGAGGGAATGTAGGGTTCCTAACTACAGCTCCGTCTGCTTCTCCATCCTAGCCAGCTCCTCGGCTCCGCATGCCTCCAAGGTGGACATCTCACCCTGTTCATCTATGAGGTCTAACACATTATACCGGCGTCACCACCAATATAATATGTCAGGGTCACCACAACGTAACACCGTGAGCTACAACGCTCAATAGGAAATCCTTACCCAACCAAACTTACAACAGAAAAACATTAACAACAACACTAACAATCACACATCCATATTCGTTAATCATCTATTGTTGGTATCCAAGGTTTCAGAGTTTCTCCTACGTGACTCGTCGTAGACCGTGTCTCCATTTTCCACTTACAAATCTATCTTTCAAAATCATTTGCATTGGCTCCGTACCGCGGATAACCAAGCTACACACCCAACCTCGGTTCCGCCACGCCGGTCTCCCGAGTATCCTCACAATGGTTCCGCCGCGCCGGGTTCCCATTGGCACACATTTGCATTGGCTCCGTACCGCGGATAACCAAGCCATACCTCACCATGGTTCCGCCGATTCGGGTTCCCATGGGAACGCACACAACCTCACAATGGTTCTGCTATTTCGGATTCCCATTGGAACACACACACACCACACACAATGGGCAAGTCCGGCCACATTGAAGTTTTCAAAACATTTCTCCCTTTTCAAGCACGCCTTTTCATTTAACCACACCCTAGGTGTGTTTCTAACTTTCTCGGTTCTCGTGTCTCGTTATCATGCATAGACTCCGTGGCAGGACAAAAGTAAACATGAATCATTGATAACAAGATCATTCCACATACTCAAATCAACGCTTAAAGCAAAACACCACATGTTCGGACGCCCTTGGAGTGATAAATCACTTATGCTTCATCACGCCACAAGTAAAACAAGCAATTCATCTTAAAGACCAAAATACAAGTACTTGAGATGGAAAGCAAATAAAGATAACCTACTTTCTACTTGGAATGGAAGATAAGAAGATCCCACCTTACTTCTTGGCGGTAGTAATGGCTTACGGACGTCAATCGGTGGTCGGACGGAGTAAATTCCTACGGTAGGCTCTCGGTAGCTTCGAAAGAGAAATGTTTCTCTTGAAACTAATTCTTGACTACTACTACTACTACTTTTGGATTGAAAGGCTGGTCGAGTGGCGGCTTAGTGGCGGCCTTGGATGAGTTTCTTGAAGAACTCAAGAACAACTAAAGATCAAGAAGAACAAAGAAAGAACTAGGAATTCTAGAGAGAAGTTGGAGCAAATGAGAAAGTGTGAGTTGAATGGCATTGGAATGGCTCTATTTATAGCCAAAGTCTTGGTTATTACCCAATAGATAATATTTCCCCTAGCAATCTTTGTCCAATGGGTAAAAGGCTTGAATGACTAGATTTGTACCTTGGATTTGATCTTGGAAGATTTTGGAAGAGAAAGAATAAATTGTACAAGATTCTTTGTTTAAACAATTGATAATTGTACAATGGAGGTAGTTTCTTAGCTAGGAAGAAAGATACACCAAGGATTTTAAGTACAAGGGAAGATCTAGGAAGGTACAACCAACTTTCCTTCTTTCCTCCTTCCTTCCTCTCTCCCTCCCTCTCTCTCTCTCGGCCTCTCTCTCTCTCTCTCTCTCTCTCTCCCTCTCTCTCTCTCTCGGCCCTCTCCTCTCTCTCTCTCCTCTCTCTTTCCTCTTGCACACACACATATATATATATATATTATGAGAAAGATAACAAATAAAAAAAATAAGTACTTAGTACTTGTGTCAAGAGACTTAAAGGCTAAGATTTGAACAACTAATAAGCACATGTTGGTTTAAACAAATAAACTAGTGTACTAATGTACTCTAGGTTATAAAACTTCCCATTAAACTAATCCAATTGGGTACCAAACCCCAACATAAAAAAATAAAAGAGTACTTTAAGAATCTTAGGGTTTTTAAGTCCAAGGTACAACACATATGAAAATAAAGGTTCTTCATCACATGGGAATTTAAGAAAAAGGCTAGTTTATCAATCCCTTGTACTTGGTTGAAAGACCAACCTATTATCCAATGGATAATAAATCCCCTAACTTTTATTGTCCAATGGACAATAGTTATTAGGAAACTTTTATATTAAAATAATCAAAGTTGTCCTTTAAAGCATGAGGATATCCCAATATTTTAATGCATAAAAAGTACATGGGATCCAAGACTTGATTATTAAAACAAAGCCTTGTACCATGTTGGTTATTATCCAATGGGTAATAATTTCCCTTACTTTTATTATCCAATGGACAATGGAGGGTTGGAAGATTAACCAATAAACAATGAATAAATGTACTTGCACATGTGGATACACCCCATTAAAATACTATATCTTAGTACTAACCAAATTATTTTAATGGAAGGCCTATTGTCCAATGGGTAAAGATTACCCTAACTCCTATTGACCAATGGATAAAGAAGATAACCAAAATAATAAATAATAAATTTTCAATACTAGGGTTGAAAAGGTTCACAAGGTTCAATGACGGGCAAAAGGGTCCATCTATGGTTAGGGAAAAGTAACTAGGTAGTTTCCTAGTTTGGTTCCTCCAACCGGTCAGTTAGAAGCTAACTAGACTTGCCAAGTAGGGCTTAAAGACAAGAAATGAACTTCTAAGGGCTAAAGCGTAATTACGACGAATTACTGAAAGTAAAAATAAGTAATTCAAATAAAATTCAAATATTTAGTGAAATTTTTACCGACGAAAAATCAGGGTCGTTACAATGTAGATGTCATTCCCCACTTCATGGACGAAGTAGCTATCGAGCTCACCATAGAGGGATCGAGGTTTTCAGTGCATTTCCTTCTTTTGGCATCTTTGGCAGAAGAAGAGTACCCGAAACCAAAGCGGCCCTCGCAGGAAGGAAAGGTAGGGAACTCCGGGATCCCTTGTTGGTGAATCCCTAAGCCAAGACCAGGCAGATAGGACATCCTCCTCATAATGTCCAGAGCGACAGAGCTTATGATGAAGTCCCCATCTATGTTGATGGCCGAAACCGAGCCAGAAGTGCCGAAAGAGAAGCTCGCGCGATCGACATCTTCATTGTCATGCGCGATTGCGCTTCCCTTTGTCAGAAGTTGGAGGAGCTACAGGCACTTCCATGTCCAAACCCAAGTCTTCAGCTAGATCTTTCATCAACAGTGATTCCCAGAAATCTGGATTTCCAACGGCTACAGCCTCTCGGACAGGTTCCGTATTAGCAACAAAAGGGACATCCCAAAGTCCTCCATCAGCGAAAGAGCGATTGACAGTCCAAACCTCAGATCCAACTTGGATGTTGACTACATCATCGACGTCCCAAAGATCGGCTGGCGGTACTAGGTCCGCAGCCATGATATCGCAATCCTCTTGAGGTGGGAAAGGTACTACAGGGCGTGGGAGGTCTTCGTCGATAATATAAAAAGTAGGATCATATTCGACGTCAGCCACCGAATTAACCAACCTGTCGAGAGTAGAAGGGAAGAAGCATTCCCCTAAGATACGAGTTTCATCTTGGACAAGACCATCCTCCAGGTATTGAATTTCATGGTCGGGCAGGGCGTAACCTTAGAGAGGATTGGGTCAAACCCCAATGGAAATTGCCAAGCAGGCTCGGGATCCCAATAGTATTCCTCCTCGGGTAGAGCAGGCTGAGGCTGTTGAAATAGCATGTCCAATGAAAAGCCGTCCAAAGGATCAAGCATGGCCGCCTCATAATTGGCCATCCAAGCATCATACCAAGCATGATCAAAAGGGACATATTCGGAATTCTGCGGGAAACCATCCAACTCCAATTCCGTCCATTCATTGATTATGGGGGTGGCGTAGTCATCATTATCAGCTATGGCCCATCCTACGGCTTGCATGTCAAGTCGTTGCTCTGGTTGAGGGGGAATGGTAGATCTGAAATGATCCACCAGACTTGGAGAGGGGTTCGGATCCGTCACATTGAAATACGGGCTATCCAAGGTAGAAGCAAAGTTGAGCTGCACAGAAGGGATGGACTGGTGGAACAAGTCACTGATAGAAGCATTGAATACAAACGCTCCATTCTGCATGTGCGCGGAGGGCACATTGGAATTGGATGACTGTCCTTCCTCGGAGCGGATGTAAGAAATCTCGGCTTCGGGTTGAGAGGGCATAGGCACGATTGGCCTAGGTTGGTCCGTTGAGGTTATATGGTTGGTAGGGATGAAAGTAGTGGAGCTGAGGGATATTTGGTTGATGCGTGGAGCAGCATTGTGCTTTGGCATGGAATTGGAAAGGATGTTTGGCTTTTGAGTGGATGGAGGTGGAGCATGAAGAGTTCCTTCATCTATGAGGTCCTGAATCGCATGACGGAGACGAAAGCAGGAATCTGTAAGGTGATTGGCCCCTTGGTGGTAGGTGCAATAGAGATTGGCCTTAAAGTTAGGTGAAGGGTTCTTAGGCAGAGGAGTCGGGTCAAGAAGCTTCAAATGCCCTGATTGGACCAACTTCTCCATAACTGAGGACAATGGAGCCTCAAATGCAGAGAAGCTGCGAGGTTGATTGCGAGGTCGGTTATTCTGCGGAGTCTGCACTTGATGGACTTCGGCAATGTGGTTAGTAGCATTGGAGGAAGAGGCGTTGGTACCACTGGTTGCAGTATTGGAGTAAGTCCCTCCCCCAAATAGTGCATTGGTGTTTCCAGAATATGCCCGAGGCTTCGACTTTGGCGGATTAGAAGATTCCCCTTTTGACAGAATCCCACTTTGTAACGCGTCCTCAATGGCCAGGCCAGATTCGAAGAAGGTGTCAAAGTTGGAGGATGCTTGAACAAGGACCAAGTGTCTAGCATAATCAGGCTGGAGGTTGCGGGAGATGATACGAAGCTGATCCCTTTCGCTTGGGCGTTCGGTCATTTGAGCAGCCTTGGCCCTCCACCTTTTGACAAAATCCGCGAAGGATTCCTTAACTTCCATTTTGGTGGATTCCAACTCATGAGTAGTCATTTTGAGCTGGGAATTATAGTTGTACTAGGAAATAAACGCAGCCGCAATGTCCTCCCAAGTCCTTCGCTTGGCGATGTCGAGTGACAGAAACCAATGGAAAGCAGGGCCCGAGAGGGTTTGAGGAAACAACTGAGACATGGCCTCAGGCTCTATTGATAAGAGCTTCATGGCAGCATGGTAACCATAAAGATGGGTCTTAGGATCGCCACTGCCATCAAACTTGGCCATATCAGCCATCTTGAATTTGTCGGGCAGCTTGGCGTTAGGATAGAGGCAGAGACGATCCAAGTCGATCCTTCTAGCACTGATCTTCTCGGAAGTCGAAACGGATTCTTCCAGCTTAGCCATCTTGGCGACAAGAGCAGTCATGTCGGGGTTCTGAGTAGTCCTAACAGTAGTAGCGCCTGGATTCTGAGCGGGAATGCGAGTCCTCCTAGGGTTGACCAAGGCTAGCAAACGCCCTGGATGATCCGGATCTTCGACCATGGTGGGTTGCTCATGCATGTCCTCTTCGGCCTCGCCCTCCTCTTGAACAGCTGGAGGAAGACGAGTGTTAAAGAGGTCATTCAAGCGGGTCATGTTGGCGTCTGTCTGAGTAGCCCTTTGTTGTATGGCAGTGATACTATTCTGGATGTTCATGAGGATGGTTTCCAGAGAGAGTGGTTGCGGTTGATCTGCCATGATTGGTGGTCCCGAAGTGCTTGATGCAGAGGACGGAGTAGGTGATCCCGGAGATTCCGTTTCTTCTAAGATAGGAGACGAAGCTGACAAAAGAGTAGCGAGCAGAGAACACGGAGAGTCTTCCGTGGTGACTGACTGGGTTTGAGATCTGACTAACCTCTAAACCGGATTCCGATGCAGACGTTCCCAAGTGGGTTTGGCTTTCTGCCTCGATACTTTCTTTGGCGGTGCAATGATTCAGAACTTTGCTTGCAGAAAGTGAGAAAAGGTTTAATAAAGTCCTTGTAGCAACTTTAATCTAAATAAAAGACTAAAGCGAAAACGCAGTCACCGTCGTCAATGTCACCCTTAGACTCTAAAACTAGAAGACAAGTCTGTCTCATGATGTTCGGACGCTGCCAGTGATCTTCAGAAATCCTTTCGGGGATGTATCCTTACTTGAATCAACTAAAACCAAGAGATGTCAAAACAGTCTAAGGTTTTGGCTATTCCGTCTCGGAAGTTCCAACTTTGAACTCGGAACAAGTTGGTATGGATGGCGCGATACTATAACCGGGGCGGCGTAGGCAGCACGGTGCCATAGCCTAAATGGTGTACATGCTTCGCATGATAACCAAGGTGGTGTAAGCATCGTGGCATTTTCTTCGTTTGTTCCTTGCTTTCTGTTTGAAACCTCGATCAGGTAATTTAGCCAAAGACTTAGAAGGTCTTGATTTCCCAAAGTCTAATTGATCTTAGGATTTTGAAAATTGACAACGTGCACCATCGAGGTGCACGACTCCTCATCGGGCCATGGCAACATCCTAATAAACATAAGACAGACTTGAAAGAGAGACAACCTAGGAGCCGCCCTAAACATGCTTCTACACAAAACGGTATGTATGTACAGTGCATGCGATAGGGAAAGCAGTAACACGTAGACAGTATATGGGGTTAGATGCAGATAATCTTACCCTGTAGGTACCTGTCCTAGTTTGGAGAGTGCTAGTGCTTTGTATATGCAAAAGGCTGGTTTTGGCTTGTAACAGGTTCCTCGGACTAAAGCCAAGATATACCTCCCGCTGCCCGCGTAACCGCAGAGCAACAGTCGAACGGTAGAATGACTCATCATCGTCGAAGGTTGTTGGTCATTCGGGGTCCTCGGGCTTCGGTAAACCGTGCCGGATTGCCAAAACGATCCAACGAGGCTTATCCCACATCGATGCATATGAAATGCTAAAGAATTTGATTAATGGAACAGAATCGCAAATTCGCAAATACCTTTTCAAATTTGGCTCTCTTTGATCAATACTTAGAAGAAAGCACACGAGAGAACAATCGAAAAAGCCCTAGATTGGATGGCTGGACACGAGGTCCTATTAAATCACCAATCCTTTCTTTAGCAGTGCGAAGCTCACTATTTTGACAGACTTTTGTGGGATTGTTCTCAAGCGTATTAAATTCTAAATATAAACCAATATTGGTTCGATCCCCAGCAGAGTCGCCACTGTGGGCATGCGGATGCCCGATTTTCTCTTTCCTCGGTGAAGGGATTTCTTTCCCCCCCCGTTTGAGAAGAGAGAAATGCTGCCGGTTTGCGGGAGCGCTTTTAAAGCTGGACGACAAGCGCTCGCAAAAAATACAGAGTCGCCACTCGGGTTTGAAGGTCCGACACCCAAGGAACCGTATTTCGAAGCACTTGCCGCACTGTTTGATTTGAAAAAGTGAAGGAACCAGTCCGTCATAACCATATCTGGGTTCGGGAGCCAGGTTACGAGAGGGGAAGGCTTTTATGGCACCCCTCTCGCCCAATCCGGAGATCGGTCTCTACTTAGGCATTTGCGAAACTGTTTGCTTGCGATTCCATTTAATTAATCAATTTTTAGCCAATCAGGGCGGGGAAACAGTTAATCGGGGATTAAAACTCTAACAATTTGCTGGACATGATAGATAAAAGCACGGATGAATGAGATGACAAGGAATAAATGAGATAACATTTAACACTGACTTCAGGATGCCAAAACAGTGCTTTGGCTTGAGTTTGTCGCGAACAATAAGCAACTTGCATGCACGGAAATCCTTGCATGCAAATTAAACTATTGCGCGACACTCTCACACCATCGCGCGAGTGTCAACATCCCACTAACAGATTAAATTTTATCTCCTTCTGGGCTCTAGAAGGACCAGTGCACACAAAGGGCCAAACCAAGCAGTTTATATGTGCTGAAGGTAAATAATTATTACAATAAAAATTAATGGGCACAAGGTGCAACCCTTAAACAGTGAGGGCATCAAAACAGAGGACAAGGGCCTAGCTGCCCATGCAAGGGCAATCACTAGAAATAGACAAACCATTGCGCGATGGAGTCGAATCATCGTGCGAGTGTTCTGACTAGACTTCCAGGAATTGCTTTACATGCCTGGGCTCTGAGACATATTCAGAAGCAACCCAGGGGCATTCGAAAATGAACAGATAAGCAAACAAAGCTAGCCTACTTGTTTTTAATATGCAACACAGTGGAATATACGAAATATTATCTGACAGGAAAGCATGAAATCATATAAATGGATAAGGACAATGATCCCATCCCCACGAGAACCATATCACTCTAAGGAGAACCCTCGCGCGATGGTATGGTTGTCTCGCGCGTGGGAGTGCTCGTCCACAGCAACTTGTAACTTTGCTGGCTTTAAGACCAGGACTGGTATTGATTACCAGCCTTGGCCCTGTCAGCCCCCCCTCAGGGATCAAAACAGTTAAACAAAAAGGGTTATACCTTTGCTTGAGTGTCTTGAGAATGGCTTGAATGAGGTGGTATGGCTTAGCAAATGAGTATATGAGAGTGATTTTGAGTGAAAGAGAGTACTAGAGCTTGTGTTCTTACTTCTCTCTTGAAAATTTTTGGTAACCCTTTGGAAGAAGAACCATGGGGGCTTTTATAAAATGAGTGGAGCTTTGTTGGTGGCTAAACAAGGTAATGCAGCCAGCCAACAAGGCTGGCTACACTTACTTGGTGGAGAAGTGGGGTGTGAAGGTTGATGGGAGAGTGGGGGAGTAGGTGGTGCAAGGGTGGCCCTGCAAAACACTGTTCAGTCGACGCGGTTACATAGGCCTGTAGACCCCTGATCATCGCAAAATCCAGCTGGAAAAAGGTGGATATGACAGGTGTTGACCATCGCGCGATGGAGTGAAACCATCACGCGAGTGTTCTAGCTTCTCCGCGATGGTCAAACAGTCAAAAGTTTGACTTTGACCACCTGGCAAGTAGAGCATCGCGCGAGAGACCCAGTCGGTCGCGCGATGGTCAAACCTTCAGTCAAGGTTTGGGTTTAAGGGTTTTAGGGTTAAGGATGGGTTTCACACACACCAAGCTCAAACCATTTCTGTAACAACCCGGATCCTCAAGCACCACAATACAAAACATAGTAAAATTGATTGTTTCACACCACCGGCCAACTCAATAAACAACAAATAATTAACGGAGCGCCATCACCCACTTCCTTAAGAAACTACATAATCTCTCGATACGTTTTCCACATACCCTTCTCTCTTTACAACATTTCCCACTCTTTGCCTTTCCTCCTCAAACAGGAGCGTTCCTCCCCTCTATTTTTCTACTACTTAACAGGAGTTCCAATTCCTTTTTCCTTTGGTTACCAGCCCGGCCCCCCTATTTGTCCTGTTTCTCAAATATATATAGGCCATGCACAATTCTCTTAGCACATCACGTGTGCACAAACACACTAATTAGCCACCTAGGCTCTCCATGCAACAAACATATATATCCATCCAATTTATTATCCCACCGCTAGAAATTAACAACAAAAATAACTAATGGACCGTTTTCTCCATTTTTGTCCTTTTCTTTTATCACAAGGGATTGATCTTTGATTCCTCTGTCATATGTAATACCCAAGTAACACACACACACATACACACGTGTACACGACAGGTCCACTTTGTGCACCAATATTCATGTTCTTCAAATTACGGGTATTACAATCCCTCTTTAATTTAATGTTCTCATGCACAAATAGTTACCCTCTTTAAATTTAATGGAGCTCCATTAGGCTGGGGTTTTACAATTAAAATGTGATTGGGTCTCACAATTATCCTCCCATTAAAAGAATTTCGCCCCGAAATTCACCTAAGCACACCAAAACCTCAATCTGAACCACAGCCACAACACACCCAGATCACAACCACATCCAAAAACCCAACTGAAAACGTTACGCTATACGCACAACACGTTATGCATGCAATTCATCAGGCACCATGGGCCCATTCATTAACATTGGGCAGCTCAGGCTTCAATCTCTTCACATTTAGGCAGCTTGGGCCTAATTATACGCCACTAAGGCAATAAATAACGCCACTAAGGCAATAATAACGGCATTAAGGCGATAAATAACGCCACTAAGGCAATAATAACGCCACTAAGGCCATACTCATAAGCACGCCACTAAGGCAATATACTTTTCGCCACTAAGGCCATATAAATAAATCAACTCCAAGACAAGCACAATATCGCAACTTATCACAAACCATACTGGAATCAAAGACAACCCGACTGGAGTCATTCCACATGCATTTGATAGTTGTACATTTTTTTTCGCAGTTCTAGCATATAATCTCAAGTTCCAGCAAAAAAAATTAACTCATTTCCTGCACCTATAATCATACTTCTTGCACACGTACGTAAACAATTCCCTGCAGCGGCTCATCATATACAACAACATAAGTTGTACTCCAAATAATTAGTTGCACCAACAATATCAGCCATCAAAACCCCAGCCTAATGGAGCTCCATTAAATTTAAAGAGGGTAACTATTTGTGCATGAAAACATTAAATTAAAGAGGGATTGTAATACCCGTAATTTGAAGAACATGAATATTGGTGCACAAAGTGGACGTGTCGTGTACACGTGTGTATGTGTGTGTGTGTTACGTGGGTATTACATATGAAAGAGGAATCAAAGATCAATCCCTTGTGATAAAAGAAAAGGACAAAAATGGAGAAAACGGTCCATTAGTTATTTTTGTCATTAATTTCTAGCGGTGGGATAATAAATTGGATGGATATATATGTTTGTTGCATGGAGAGCCTAGGTGGCTAATTAGTGTGTTTGTGCACACGTGATGTGCTAAGGGAATTGTGCATTGCCTATATATATTTGAGAAACAGGACAAATAGGGGGGGCCGGGGCTGGTAACCAAAGGAAAAAGGAATTGGAACTCCTGTTAAGTAGTAGAAAAATAGAGGGGAGGAACGCTCCTGTTTGAGGAGGAAAGGCAGAGAGTGGGAAATGTTGTAAAGAGAGAAGGGTATGTGGAAAACGTATCGAGAGATTATGTAGTTTCTTAAGGAAGTGGGTGATGGCGCTCCGTTAATTATTTGTTGTTTATCGAGTTGGCCGGTGGTGTGAAACAATCAATTTTATTATGTTTTGTATTGTGGTGCTTGAGGATCCGGGTTGTTACAATTTCATTCTCTCAAGACTATTTTTGACCTGATTCATCATCGGGGAAACAAGAAACTGAAGAAAAGGAGTAAAACGATTGGGAAATCGGATTGGGGTGTCTACGGTGGTGTGGTGGTATAATGTTCCAGAAGGTTCTAGAAAGGAAATGCTACATGATAGGCAAGTGTCCCATGAATAAAGGGATTATAACTGAGTTACCATATGGGTGGGAATTCCATATGGGCTAGGATTCCTAATGAGGTTGGAAACCTAGGCAGAGAAGGAGACTTGGAGAACAAGTAAGACTACATCTATAAATAAGAAGTAACACCCACGAAGGTAGGTATGTTGATTTACATGATTTTTACCTACTATGAATTAGGGTTATATAAGTACGAAATACTGACTTTGGTATCGGAGGGCCTTTGCCAATGAGAGGCAAAGGTGCGCTCACGGTGTCTTGTTTTGCAGGACTAGGGTTCCAACAAGGAGGCATGCACGTTGATCTCAAGAGATGTTGAAAGAATAATAAGCGGATTTTTTCCCCTTACAATGTATTGGGCAGCCAACCTTCGTAACGTAATTTGATCCTTTTTCATGGCCTTAGTAAGATACTCCCCACTCTTGACAAAGTTCCATATGTCATGGTATCAGGGTAGGCTAGGCCATCATCAACATCATCGATGGCGTTGATGTACTGATAAGTGGGAAAGTCTCTCTGTTCAATCAGGATAGGGCGCAGCTTGACACCCAAAGGAAGCTCAACCATGGAAGCCAAAGTTGCCAAAGCATCGGCGAATTGGTTCTTCAACCGAGGGATATGAGTGAAGGTTACTTTGTTGAAACGAGGAATTAGATCTACCAAATCATGATGATGAGGCTTTAGCTTCTCCTCACACGCTTTCCAGCCCCTATTGGCCTGAGATACTACAAGATTAGAATCCCAAATAACCTCGAGCTTTTCGACACCAAGTGTAAGAGCAACTTCCATGCCAACAATACAAGCCTCATACTCAGTTTGGTTGTTTGTGACGTCGAAGTTCAATTTGAATGCAAGCGGAATATGAGAGCCATCAAGCGTAATCAGTAATACCCCGATCCCGAATCCTTTCTGGTTGGCTGCCCCGTCAAAGTAGAGCATCCACACGTCTTCAACAACTGTCAGCACCTCCTCGTCCGGAAACACAAAGTCGGAATCCTCTGGTCCATCAACAGGATGATCGGCCAAAATCTTTGCAACCACACGCCCTTTGACTGATTTCCTTGTGTCGTACTCAAGATCGAACTCTACCAGCAAAAGCAACAATTGTGCTAACTTACCGGTGAGTGCAGACTTCTCAAATAGATACTTGAGAGAATCCATTTGAGAAATCAGCTTCACTGGATAGGCCAACATGTAGTGCCTCATCTTTTTGGAGGCCCATACAAGTGCCCAACACATCTTTTCCAAAGGAATGTAGCGTTCCTCACATCCAACCATCTTCTTGCTCAGGTAATAGATGGCTTTCTCAATTCCTTTGTCCCCTTCTTTAGCTAGCAAACATCCTATGGCCGACAGGGTTACAGACAAATAAAGAATCAAAGGCTTCCCAGGTACTGGCGGCATCAGAACCAGCGGGTTCTGCAAGTAATTCTGGATAGAAAGGAAAGTAGCTTATCTGTCTACGTGAATGGGAAGTCCCTCTTGAGTAGATGAAACATCGGCTCACAAGTTAAAGTCAACTTGGCGATGAATTTGCTGATGAATTGAACATTCCCCAAAAAGCTCCGCACTCCTTTTTCAGACTCGGGTGGCTTCATCTCGAGAATTGCCTTGATCTTTGATGGGTCGACCTCAATTCCTCTAGAGGTGATCATGAAGCCAAGCATCTTGCCTGTTGTGACTCCGAAAGTGCATTTCTGTGGATTGAGGTGCATCCAAACTTACAAAGCCTTTTGAAGAACTTCCTAACACTGAAATATGGCCTTCTCGAGTTTTTGGCTTTGGCAATCATATCATCTACATAGACTTCAACTTCCTTGTGGATCATATCGTGCAAGATGGTCATAGCAGCCCACTGATAGGTCAGACCGGCATTCTTCAACCTAAACGGCATGACCAAATAACTGTAAGTTCCCCACTCCATGATGAAAGTCAATTTCTCCCGGTCTTCGGGCGCCATGAGAATCTGATTGTAACCCGAGAATCCATCTATGAATGAGAGCATAGCATGCCTCGCAGTATTATCCACAAGCACACCGATATGTGGCAAGGGAAAATCATCTTTAGAGCTTGCCTTGTTCAAGTCCCTGAAATCGACACACACTCGGATTTGTCCATTCTTTTTAGGAACAGGCACGATGTTGGCCACCTAAGTAGGATACTGACAAACCTTAAGAAACCAGCGTCAATCTGCTTAGTGACCTCATCCTTGATCTTTTGCACCCAATCAGGTTTCATCCGCCTCAACTTTTGTTTCACAGGTTTGGCATCTGGCAGTAGGGGGATCCAATGCTCCACTATCTCGGGGTCAATGCTGGGCATGTTTTGATGAGACCATGCGAAGATATTACTGAATTCCGTGAGCAACTCTTTGAAACCATGATGCTCCTTAGGAGATAGCGTGGAGCCCACTTGAACCATTCAAAGATTGCCCTCCTCTTTCAAGTTTATAAAAACTACTTCTTCTTTTAATGGTTGAGCATGCTTTTCATTTTCCCTCTCAATGAGGGCATGAATTTCCTTGGTAATATCCCCATCCAAATCTATCCCTTCATCATCGGGGTTGACACAGTTTATATATAAGTTAGCAAAATAATCAAAGCTTATAATGAAGCCACTATCCACAATGATGGCAAGTACCGAGCCCAATGTGTCGAAGGAGAAACCCCAAAGATCGACGTCTTCTTCACCGCCGTTGATCCCCAAAATAGGAGAACCTTCCTCCTTGTGTGGATGAATTCCGGAGTCCCCGCAGATAGTAAGTGTGCCAGTTGGAAGTCCCAGCATGACTTTTTGATGAAGGGTATAAGGTATAGCCATGATGTCTGATCTATGGAGCCAAGGCTTGCCCAGCAGCAGGTTGAAAGTAACGGGGATGTCAACAACATGAAACTCAACATCCATCTCAAAACCCTCAACATCGAGTTTGAGAAGCAGAGTCCCCTCGACAACACGACGAGTGCTATCGTATGCCTTGGCAGCCAGGTTTGAAGGTACAAGTTTTAGTAAGTCCCAAGCGATAAGCCACCCTAAGAGGACAAACGTTGATTGCTGAGCCATTGTCGATGAGGACGGTCGAAAACTAGAATCCTCGGCATTTGACTATGATATGCAGGGGGCGGTTGTGATCAAATCCCTCGACTGGCAAGTCTTTGTCAGTGAAGAAAACAGTATGCTTTGAAGTAAGAGGTAAAATGAGGGAATCATGGCCTCTGAAGTGACATCAACAAGCACTTCCAAGCGAGAGAGTGTATGGCATAGCTTCTGACAATGCTCGCAAGAGGAGCATATCAGACCCCATATCGATATAGGAGCGGGAATCTGCTCAAGCTGCTTCTAAATCAGATCCACGTCTGGAGAACCAGTTGATGCCTCAAGCAGTGTAGTCTTTGCCGAAGATTCGCTCCTTTGGTTAGAAGGGTTGGACTAACCTCCGGTCTGCAGATTAGCAGGCTGAAAGATCTGTCCACTCTTCATAACATTATGAACGTTCCCGAAGACAAGCACCACTTGAGGGTCTTCATTCACATCCCAGAGATCGGCAGGCAGGAAACTGCCCCAATTTGCGCTTCCCCTTATCATTGGTCTGAGCTGATACCGGCACCTGACTGTCTAAACCCAAGTCACTGGCCAAGTCTTGCATCAGCAATGAGTCCCAAAAGCTAAGATCCTTAACTGCCGCTTCCTCTATAACAGGGCCCAGATTCACAACAATGGGAACATCCCAAAGATTGCTGTACAACAAAGAGCGATTGATGGCCCAAACTTTCGCCCTAATCGTAACGTCAACTATCTTGTCGACACCCCAAGATCAGTAGGTTGTACCAGATCTGTAACCATGATAGTGCAATTCCCATCCTGAGGATAAGGAACAACAGGACGCGAAAGTCCCTCATCGGTAATGTAGGAACAAGGGTTGTGCTCAGCATCACTCACCGAGTTAACGATCGAGTTGAAGGTGGAAATGCATTCCCCTAGAACACGGGGATCCTCTTGAACAAGGTCCTCCTCAGTGTAGTGTGCCAAATAATCCTGAGTGTAATAGCCCTCGAGGAGATCGAGATTCAAATCCATTGCAACCTGCCAAGCTAGTTTGGGATCCAAGGTGAGCTGTACACATTGGAGGCCTTTGGAGCCGAAGAGCTAGCTAGGATGGAAGAGCAGGCGGAGCTGTAGTTGAGAACCCTAGTTTCCCACCCTTTGTGTAATTATGGGGATTATGATGTAATCATGAGCCATACTCTATTTAGTTTCTCAATAAAATTGCCTAATTAACGTTCCCAAAATTCGGGGCGTTACAACTAAGGTGGGTGAAATGGAAAATTTTGTCGACTTTGTGAAGCGTTGGAGGGCCAAGGCCGCGCAGATGTAAAACAAGCCAGATCTCAAGGAACAGATACAAATTATAACCAAGAATCTACCAAGCTCTTTCGCTCCATACATGGTTCTCTCTCAAGCCGCCCCGAATTTTGAGACATTTTATGACTCTGGTTTGGCCGTAGAAGAAGCTCTACGAGATGGCACTTTGGAAAAGAATGAGACAGGATCCAAGTCCAAAAGGGTATATTCGGGCAATAGCAACGTCCTTCTTGGGAACACCAATCAGGTTGGGACCTCATCCGCTAAGCCCGTAGAAGTTCACCAGATTTCTAAAAAATCGAAATCCCAAAACCGAGTTTTCACCCAGTTCAGCACTCCTAGATCTACACTACTCAAGAAGCTTACGGAAACTAGAGTACTAAGCCTCTTCCACCACCACAAACCATTCAACCAAACCTTGAGTGTTTACTGTGAATTCCATCAAATGCCCGGTCATACCACCGACAACTACATCCGCCTTCGTCATGAGATCCAAAATCTCATTGACAATAAGGTCATTGAAACCCCTCCTCCCGATAAACCAAATACCATCTCAAACCCTTTGCCACAGCATAACGCCTCCTTCCATGTCAACCAAATTGCCTTAACCTCAGATCAAACCACCCAAGATTTCGATCCAACCCTCTTCATCACCCCTGATACTGAGCCCAAGCCGATTGTGAAAATCCCTGAAGAGATTGCTCTTTGCTTCTTGGGAGAATGGGAAAACGCATAGGAAAACCTTATTTCAGATTGGGAAGAATTCAAAATAGCCAACTTTCAGGGGGAGGCTGAACCACCATTCGAGCCAGAATGGGAAGTTGACTGGCAAAATATTCATGCAGATCCCCTAGACGGGTTTTCTTTGAACATGATGTTTGAAGGCCAGTACGAAAACTATCAGATCCCTCAAGGAATTCTCGAGTGGGAGTGGGACTCAACCCCGAGCGAGTATCAACTTCTAGCCCAGGATGATCCGCTAGATACGTTCTCCCTGCCAGCAATGTTTGATGAAGGATACCAGCCTGAGGTAACAACTTATGTTTGGCTAGAATTCCACCTGAACTTTTCCGGTACGGCATCGGCAATAATTTTGAGAATGCTCCGTGGCTTGAAAATCCAGGATTCCCAGAGTTAGAAGAAGAAGTGGCCAGTAGTGAATTTAATCCTATGGATTACCTTGAGGAAGAAGCAGAATCAGAACCATCGGTCACCTTCCCGAAAGATGTTGATGTTGACATGATGAACTTATGGGAGGAAGAACCCGAAGCCAATGCAGGACCTTGGGCTAGCTCTGAAATTGTCAACATATATGTGGGGAATGAGGAATGGACTGTGAACAGGGTAGTAATGGAAGCTGAACGGTGGAAACCAAAAGACCTTTGGGAAGATTTGGTCATTGCTAACCTAGCCTCTAATCTCCAGGATACTACCATTGGAACCAAGCGCAAAGCCCCCGTTGATTTATAGAGTGAGGAATCAAAGTACCGCTAGATTGATCATCTGACCCGAAGTGGATGTATTTATCAACATCCCAACCTCCAAGTCGGGGAATCCTCTAACCCGCAGCTCCACTAGCCAAAGAACCCTCAGACCCTTTCACAACCACAGTCAAGAACACCTTCCAACCTTTTGCCCCACTAGCCAAAGAACCCTCTCGTCCTGAGAAAAACCTTGAAGGAACGATTAAGCGACAACTAGAGCAGAATCAGGCTAAAATGTCTGTTTGGGATGTGCTTGTTCACTCCACTCGCCATCGTGAGGGACTCATCCAAGCCCTCTCCCGCCTAGAAGTTCCTTTCACAATAACTCCCGAAGAACTTGTAACACTCATCAAAGCCATACCTATCAAGCATGCCATCACTTTTCACCGATTGAGACCTACCCACTGAAGGAACATATCACAACAAGCCACTTCATGTCACTCTGAAATGCCATGATAAATGGGTTCCGGTAATCTTGATTGACAATGGGTCCGCAATCAATGTTTGCCCACTCCGCGTTGCTTACTGCTTGGGGTACAAAAATAAGGATTTCTCTGCCTCGAAAGTCAAAGTCCGAGCATATGACAATACGCGTCAGGATGTGGTTGGGACCCTTATGCTACCAATGACCTTCAGATCTGTTTATACCAATTTTTGGCACCACGGATTGGGCTAGCCATGATGGAGCAATTAATTAATTCTTTGATTAAATTGGGCTGAAAGTTAAGTATTTAACTGGGTAATTCTTGGGCCATGGGTATTTTCCATTTGGGCCCAAGAAACACGCGGCCCATGAGAAACGTAGCCCATGGTTTGATCCACGAGGAAATGTTGATTTGACCCACGAAGTAAGGCCCACGGTTTTAGGCTCATAAAGAAGGTGCCGAATTGGTTCAGGGAGCAAGGTCCACTATTGTAGGGAGGTGGTTATTTTCTGGCAGTTGGTTTCTTTCAATTCAAAGGCCAATTTAGTCAATTGGCCATGTGTCATGCAGGAAAACAAAAAGGGAGAAGTGGGGTGATATTTTACCAGGGCATGGGACACATGTCAACGTATGAGAGACCCACTACCCATGATCTAACTCAACTGCTATTAACCTCTGAAAACTACCCATGAACAAGTATGCATGAAAAGTGGAGCAGTCATGGGACACATGTCAGCTTTTGGTACAAAGCTGAATTCGGATTCAGGCCTGAATCAGCTTACTGATGTGCCTATAAATCCAAGTTCACAAGATGGAAAACGGGTCCAACACCAATCAAAGCTCAGCGCTTATAAAACTCTCCTACTTTCAGCAAAGTAGTTTATCGAATACCTAGTATTCACCCCCATTCAAACTCACTTCATCAAGTAGTTTGGCTTTTACTTTTCTTGTACAAACTTTATTATCCCGGAGTAATATAGTTCACGTTTTTACGTTCCATTTCCTATACGACTAGAAATTTTAAGTCCATAACCATGTGGCAAACCACGAACCTCATTGTGTGATCTTTAAGCTTTGGGTCAATGCAATCGTTCATACATTAGAAGTCAAGATTCACGGGAATCTTCACCAAAAGTTTGGCGCTACAAGTCTTGGCCCCCCCGCGCACCACGCATTCACACCTGTTGCCAAAAATGAGAGTTTTCATTGGCACGCCCAGTGGGACCCTAGTCGTTGAAAGGTCACCACAAGCGGATCCACAGCTACCTAATCCTCCAGGCAGCCCTGAAGGAGTTGTTGTTGACGTACCATTGCTCCAGGAAGTCATTCCTTAAATCAGTGCACAAGATCTCAATGACGCCACAGATAGCGTCAAGAATTACATGTTTTTTGCAGGACAGGAGATTTCTCACACTGTGTCACAAACGATGTCTCAGTCCATAGAGCCTTTGACTCTAGCAATCAATAATATGATTGCCACAATGATAGAGAGGCTGCCACTAGTCCCTCAGCAACAAGTTCTTCCACAGTTCGGAGTTTATGGCAACGGCCATGAACAGACAGGTCTGAAGGATTCATTGCCGCCACCACCATAGGTGTTTTATCAAGCTTCCTCGTCAAATAGTCCTGCATCGGCAGGAGGAAATGGCAAAGGAGTGGTTACTGGGAAAGAACCGACGCCTCCAATGAACAAGGAACAAAGGGCCATTTGGCTGGAAAACCCAAACAGGCCTGAGAAGACTAACAAAAGGCCTCCTCATGGAGGACAAGGTGCTACTAAAGACAAGAACGTTTCTCACGCTCATTCAGTCCCAGAGACTCAGGGGGCAGGCCCAGGTGTGAATCTGCAGGCACAGGAGGCAGGCCCACGGCCGCCTCCGATGCCAAACATGATTGGAAGAGATCAAGTCCTGGATTTGCTTCAAGAACAGTTAGGGCCTGGATTCAGGCCTTTGGGCAGACCCATGTACAGGAAGCCCCACACAGAGGAGGTTGATGGAGAGCCTTTTCCCAAGGGTTATTGAGTCACTGAATTTCAAACCTTCACAGGGGAAAATATGTAGTCCACAGTGGAACACATTGCCCGATTTCAGGTGCAGTGTGGGGAAGTTGGAACGAATGACAAACTTAACTTAAGACTCTTCCCAAATTCCTTGACTGCAACGGCCTTCACTTAGTACATCAACCTGCCACCCAATTCTTTTCAGACCTGGGCCCAAATAGAAGAAATGGTCCACCAACAATTTTATAGGGTTGAACCAGAGATAACGATAGCGGATTTGTCTCGCTATCGTCAACTCCCACAAGAAGGTGTGGAGTCTTACCTCTTCCGATTCAAGACAGCACGTTTCAAGTGCAAGATCCCTTTGCCCGAGGCCGAGTATGTGCGCGTAGCACTAAACGGCCTGGACTTTGAGTTCAAGAAGAAGTATCATGGTACAGAATTTTGAGACCTGTTTGAATTGTCTGCAAAGGCCTCGCGTTATGAGAAGCTTCTGGAAGAGGAGAAGGATAGAAAGGCAGCTTCCAAGGGGACGTACTATCAATACCCTAATTATGATGTTGCTGCGATTGAGATCGAGGCTAATTTTGATGTTGATGTGGCTGAAATAATCAAATATAAAGCCTTATGTTTGCAAGGCCTTCGTCAAGACGAAACCTACGGATCAAATGGTCCAAGAAGCGACTAATAGGCCTACCAGGGCCCACACCTTTGACATTACCAAAGCGGACGCTATTTTTGATCAGCTCTTGATGGACAAGTTATTGAAGCTGCCCTTTGGCCACAAGATCCTAGCATTGGACGAGTTAAAGGGTAAGGAGTATTGTAAGTACCATAATTGTTGGAGTCATTCAACCAATAATTGTTTTGTATTAGGAATGACATTCAAGATAAGATTGACCGAGGAGAATTCAAGTTTCTTGAGAAGGACAAGCAAGCTATGGGTGTGGATGGCAATCCATTCCCTTCAGGCCTAAGTGCAAACATGGTGTTGGTGACTACGAGGTCCATGCCTAGAACCACGCCAAGGCCTAAAGTAAGCTTGGGGGCACCACACCTGAAATGGTGAGGAGGTTTGAAAGGAAGAAGTCCTGGTGGTTAAGGCCTGAAGGAGTTAGAAAACCAGAAAAACCAAGTTGTTCTTTGGTTTGTACTGAATGTGGGCATCATGCTGTTCCATCCAGACCTGTGTTGAAAGCATAATTGTGGGTAGAACTGAAATCAGGCCTGAGGAGATATACAGGCCTCAAGAGAAACAAATCAGGCAGGAATCGGTCTTCAGCATAATCCAGCCAGGTGTGATGGAAATAGAAGACGAGATTAAAAATCTCAGAATTTCAGCCCCATCCGGAGGAAGGCCTAAGACTGTTAAGCCTTCTGTCACTCCTCCAAATGAGAGGCATAGGGTTGAGCATCCTAAGCTCCCTGCTCCGTAGCCACCATTGCCCCGATCTCAGAAAAGGCACCGCCAACGGCTTAGGCAGGCAGATAGAAGGGCTCGAGAAGAGCTAGATTCACTTGGGGACATGATGGACGTAGACAACCCCAATGGAAAAATGCCGATGGTGTCAGTTACAGAAAAGTTGAAGGATGAATCAGCCAAGCCGAGGCGTGAACACAAGCCTTTGGAGAGAACTTACAAGGAGGTTGTTGCTGGCTCATCTTCAGAGCAAGGTTCTCGGCTTGAAAAAGAAGGCCTTACTGGAAAAAACCCTTGAGGAGGCTAGGATTAAGCCCCCTCCAAGGCAGGTTACTTTGATGAAGAGAGGCATTCTTGAGCCAAAGAAGCAGGACTCAGGGGGCAAACCACGTTTGAAACCATAAGCCAAAGAATTCAGGCCTGGACAGGCTTTGAAGATGCAATGTAACATGGTTATTTGTTTTCCTCCCATCTGAGTTAGAAGTGAAAGACAACAAGCCTACTGCTATGGAAGGTGACATGGTAGAGTTGGGCGAAACCGCTGAAATACTGAAGGAGTCCTTAAATTCAGGCCTGAATGGAGGTGAGCCTTCGGTGGTAATCTTGAAGGACGAGGATGGCGATAGTATGGAAAATCAAGCCGCAAGCGTGATATTCGAGAAGCCAACCCCTAAGATGACAAAGAATATCAAGCCTCTATATATCTCAGGATGAGTGGATGGAATGCCAATTAATCGACTCCTTGTCGATAATGGCTCAGCGGCCAATCTCATGCCTAGGTCTACCATGCTTAGGTTAGGCAAAATAGATCAAGACCTGGTTTCATCAATGGCTACTCTGACCGATTTCACCGGACAAGAAATGACTTGTCAAGGGATTTTGATCATGAATTTAACGGTTGGATCGAAGACTCTTACAACTCTTTTCTTTATGGTAAATTCATGGTCATCATTCAACATTCTGTTAGGAAGGGATTGGATTCACGCCTGCTTAGCCGCGCCATCAACCTTGCACCAATGTTTGGTATTTTGGAATCAAGAAGATGTGGAAGTACTATGGGCAGATCGTAGACCTTTTCACGCCTCAACCAATCATGCCGAGGCAAGATTGTACAATGAAGATGTTGGCCCAATGAAAGTGGCAGGCTTGGATAAGTAAGGTCGTCATAAAATTGTACCTGTTTCTGCTCAAAAGTCGGTTCAGGAGGTAAAGGCACTATACCGAGAATTAATCGGCCCAATGATCACGGAGTCAAATAGGCCGATTATAGCTTCGACCAAACGATTGTCTCAGTGTCAGTAAGGCCTTCAGAAAAAGAGAAGGACATGGCTTTGCTGGCCACGTTGACAAAGTTTGAGGCCTATTTGCTTGAAAAAATGCTAAAAGAAGAACAAGAGCAAGAAGAAGAGGGTTATTCGGCCTATGCGACCGAGGTAATCAATGAAGATGACAATTTGGTGGAGGACTTGGATGAGATTCGGTTGGAAGATCTTGAGGCAGCCCCTACCAAGTTAGACGACTTGAAGGCTGATGTTCAAAACCCTTTGGAAGAAGTTGACCTGGGAGATTCAGAGAATCCTAGGCCTGTATATATTAGTAAGCTTTTGCCAGAGGGCATGTAGGAAAGTTCATTCAGCTCTAAACAGAATTCAAGTCTTGTTTTGCCTAGAACTGTGACGAGCTTCCAGGCCTATCCAGGGATTTGGTGGAGCACAAGTTACCTATCCAAGCGGGGTTCAGGCCTTTTAAACAGCCACCAAGGAGGATGTCCAATGAGGTCTACTTGCAAATGAAAGAGGAGATCGAATGTGTGAGACCCATACTTCATGTTTCTTCCGGTTAACAGTTAATAATAGAGAATAATATAATTGGAAGGTTTGCGCGTATTTGAGTGAACAATAAGGATGAATTAGTGCTTGAATAAGATTTGAAAGATATAAGAATGGAGAGTTTGAGTGTGTTCAAAGGGGTTTGTCTTACTTGCAAAAGTTAAAAGAGGGATGAATTAAAAGAAAAAGAAGAGAGTTTTCTATTTAATCTATGTGGAAGTGTGCATGTGTACACGGGTGGTGAGCATGTGTGAAAGAAGGGTGCTAGTAGAGGTGTGCATGTGTACAAGGGAGGTGTGCAAATGGGGAGTTATAGGCAACGTGGCAATTTTTGCCGAGTCTTGGTAATCTCTTGCCATGACAAGGTTGAAGGAGGAAAGGATATAAAAATAAGGAAAGGGAGAAAATCAAGAGGAGGAAAGGGGGAGGATATACCCTTTTCAATTTTCACTACCATTCTCGGTGGGGGAATGGTGAGAGCTGAGCTAGACATGAGACAAGGAGAGAGGAGTACGAGGGCTGTGTTTTTATAAAATTATGCAAGTATTAAGAAAGTGCCGTGATGGCGTTTCGTTAGTATTTGTTATTTATTAAATTGGTTGTGGTGCTTGTCGATCCGGGTCATTACAGTTGGTATCAGAGCAATAACGATTCTGTAGACTACCATAGGATCAAATTTAGGAGGCATATTCTCCTGTGGGTAAGTGAAGTTGGGAACTGCTAGTAGAGTAGTTATGTTGCTAATTTATTTTATTTTTTCGTTTCCGTTTCCTTAAAACTTCATTATACGTGTACGAATTGGCTGGAGCATGATCCTAGGTGAGTTATGTTTCCTTCTGTTTATGGAGAATCAAAAAGTATCTCAGGAGGGTCACAAGAGATTAATTTATTGTTTTTGAAAAAATAAAAAAAATAAAGAGGAAGTTAGAATGCAGTTTACTCATTAGATGCTAGAGTCTTGTTTTTTGGTAAAACTTTTGTATCTATATTTTTTATTGCAGTAGGTTTTACGTGGAGTTGAGGGTTAGTACTTGAAAATTCACACAGCAGAGAGTTCGTGGTGGGACTGTGTAATTTGGTGAGAACAATTTGACAAAAAAAAAAGACTTTAGTTTTCCTTGCTAGTGATGTGAGTTGAGTTTTTAGTCAAATTAGTGTTGAGAGGTTTAATGCCTTGCCTTGTTTATAGTCACTTAACACTGAGCTATCAAACAACACGGGATGTGTTCGTATTAAGTGCACAAGCTATTCTTGTGGTTGGACTTTGTGATAAATATAAAAGAGAGGACAACTGAAAGGGAAGGAGAGCTGGACGAAGAGTGGGTACACTTAATTAAGTGGTTGAAAATGGTATGTGGGACGGAAGAATTATGCTACTGTTAGCCTTAGAGGTGATGGTTTGAACTTCGTTATTTATGTTAAGGTGTATACTGTATATGGTGGAGTTGTCCTTATCAGGGTTGTGTAGCGGGAGTATGAAATTTTGTTGCTTATCTTTTGGATGTTTACGAATATAGCTTGTGCAGATATGTTTACTAATCGTAATGTGTTCGATTTTGTGGTTGATAATGGTATTTGCTGTTGGGGAAATATGTGTTGTAAAAAAAAATATTGACACTTATTTTTGCATGTCTGTGTCGCCTTTGTGGCATGGTATAGCCTTAGTGGCGTTATGAATATGGATATTGCCTTAGTGGCGTTACGAAGATGGATATTGCCTTAGTGGCGTTACGAATATGGATATTGCCTTAGTGGTGTGGCCTTAGTGGCGTTACGAAGACGGATATTGCCTTAGTGGCGTTACGAATATGGATATTGCCTTAGTGGTGTGGCCTTAGTGGCGTTATGGTTACTGCCTTAGTGGCGTTATATTTAATTATGAGGGTGTGATGTGGTATCACATGGGTGGCAAAGTTTTCTTTTGGCCTGTGTGGCTTTGTGCATTTGTTTTAAGGGACAAATATTGGTGTGGGAAATATGGTGTAAAGTTTAGCTTGTGCAGAGAATTGCCTTTGGGCGTGGGCTTTTAGCCCTTGTGTAATATTGTGATTTTTGCTTGTATGGTGTAACTTGTATGGCATGGAATTACATGTGGCATGGATCTCATGGCCGGTAGGATTATTTTTGGATTCTGGCTGGGTAGTAAGGCCGAAGTACCTATGTATAGTTTGAGTTTGAGGAATCTTTGGCGCGAGGTGCCCATGTTGTCAAAGAGTCCGGCCTGAGGTGCCGACGTCTGTCAGATTTCAGTTGAGTGGGCCAGAGGTGCCCAATGTTGAGTTAGTTTGGTGAATTGATATGTGATATTTCGTTGTGCCAGATTCATTGCTGAATGAGAAAATTTATTGAGTGTTAGTGCAAGTATTGTACCATGTTCGGACGATTTTATCGCAAATATGTGATTAAGTTGTTGGTTTAATTATTGTAATTTGGGATAGAGTGAATGAAATTTCGGCGACGAAATTCTTTGAAGAGGGAGATATTTGTGAGACCTGTACTTCATGTTTCTTTCGGTTAACAGTTAATAATAGAGAATAATATAATTGGAAGGTTTGCGCGTATTTGAGTGAATAATAAGGATGAATTAGTGCTTGAACAAGATTTGAAAGATATAAGAATGGAGAGTTTGAGTGCGTTCAAAGGGGTTTGTCTTACTTCTAAAAGTTAAAAGAGGGAAGAATTACAAGAAAAAGAAGAGAGTTTTCTATTTAATCTACGTGGAAGTGTGCATGTGTACACGGGTGGTGAGCATGTGTGAAAGAAGGGTGCTAATAGAGGTGTGCATGTGTACAAGGGAGTTGTGCAAATGGGGAGTTATAGGCAACGTGGCAATTTTTGCCGAGTCATGGTAATCTCTTGCCATGAAAAGGTTGAAGGAGGAAAGGATATAAAAATAAGGAAAGGGAGAAAATCAAGAGGAGGAAGGGGGGAGGATATACCCTTTTCAGTTTTCACTACCATTCTCGGTGGGGGAATGGTGAGAGCTGAGCTAGACATGAGACAATGAGAGAGGAGTACGAGGGGTGTGTTTTTGGAAAATTATGCAAGTATTAAGAAATTGACATGATGGCGTTTCGTTAGTATTTGTTATTTATTAAATTGGTTGTGGTGCTTGTCGATCTGGGTCATTACAAAACGCCTTTTCAATGCTGGGTTTATACGAACAGCTAGGACGAGTATCCAATGCCAGTTGTAGATTTGTTGGTGGATGGTGCATCCGACCATAAGATTTTGTCTTTTATGGATGGCCATTCCGGTTATAATCAGATCTTTATCGATGAGGCCGATACGGCTAAGACCGCTTTTAGGTGTCCCGAAGCTTTGGGAACCTTTGAGTGGGTTGTAATGCCCTTCGGCCTAAAAAATTGCAGGTGCTTCATTTTAGCGAGCAATGAATGCTATTTTCTATGATTTTATTGGCCGTTTGATGGAGATCTACATCGATGATATAGTGGTCAAGTTCCAAACATATGAAGAACACTTGGAGCACTTGAGGAGGTCCTTTTAGAGGATGCAACATTTTGATTTGAAGGTGAACCCCTTAAAGTGTGCTTTCGGAGTCTCTGCAGGCAAGTTCCTTGGGTTTTTTGTTCACAACAGAGGGATTGAAGTTGACAAGAATAAGGCCAAGGCAATCATAGAAGCGAAGCCTCCTACTACCAAGAAGGAGTTTGTAACGACCCTAATTTTTGGTCGTTAAAAATTTCGTTCAGTATTTGAATTTTATTTTAATTACTTGGGTTCACTTTTAAAACCTCATTTTATTCCTATAGTTTGTCATAATTGAGTTTTAGCCCTTCAAATTTCATTTCTTACCTTTTGACCCCACTTAGCAGGCCTAGTTAGCTTCTAACCATCCGGTTGGGGGAAGTAAACTAGGAAGCTACCTAGTCATCTTTACCTAGCCGTAAATGGGCCGTTTTGCCCCTCTTGAACCTTGTGAACCTTTTTAACCCTAGACTTGAAATTGATTATTCTTTTTCTATTAATTATTTTTGGTTTTACTCTTTGTCCATTGGACAATAAAAGTTAGGGAAACTATTATCCATTGGGTAATAGAAATCCATTTCTTTATATTAAAAGGTTTCAAAGAGAGATTTGAATAAAGTACTATTATCTTTTAAAAATAGACTTTTATATTTGATTAAAGGACATTTTTGATTAGTTTATTATTTATTTTTTTTCCTAGCAACTATTGTCCATTGGATAATAGAAGTTAGGAGATTTATTACCCAATGGGTAAAAAAGTTAGTCTTTCAAAGTACCATGGGGATTTATTAATTTAATCTTTTCTTTTAAACCCATGTGTCAAAGTACACATTCTTTTATTAGGTAGGTACTTAGTACTAAGATTCCTAAAGTACCATTTATTACTTTTTAATGGGGTTTTGATTTTCCTAGGGTACATTAGTACATAGGTATATATTATACTAGTACTTGGAAGATTAGAAAATTTCCTAGGTACACATGTGCCTAATTGTTAGTTTATTAAGAAAATCTTGACCTTTTGATCTTTTAGTACAAAAAGTTCTTACTTTTTTTTATTTGTTATCTTGCATTATATGTACTTTTATATATATATATATATATGTATGTACCTCGGCAAGAGAGAGAGAGAGAGAGAGAGAGAGAGAGAGCCGAATGGGGAGAGAGGGAGAGAGAGAGATTTGGTTGGTACTTGGCTTTGATCTTCCATTGTACCTCAAAATCCATGAGATTTTACTCTTCCAACCAAAGACTTAACCTCCATTGTACTCCCATGATTTGTTTCACACCAAGTCTTGTACATCTACCAATTGTTTAATCTTGTTCACACTTCTTTTCTCCCACAAATCTTCCAAGGTACAAATCCTAGCAATGCAAGGCTAGCTTTTAGCCATTAATTGAGTTGTAGAAAGAGAGAGAGGGGCCGGCCATAATGAGGGGAGGGGAGCCTTTGCCTATAAATAGAAGGCCATTCTATGCTTTGAACTCACACCTTCAAGCAATTGCTCTTCCTTCTCTCGAGAATTTCAAGTGTTCTTGTTCTTAAGTTCAAGAACTTTCCTTGTTCTTCAGTGTTCTTGAGCAAACCACCAAACCACTTTCAAATACCACCCATAGATCCTTAAAGTAGTCCACTTTAGTTGGTGAAGTTGTTTCTAGGAAAAGAAGTACAACTCTTTTCCTTTCGAAGCAAACCGAAGGCCGTTACGCCGCCGATTTCAAAACCGACGACCAACCTTCCGTAGCCGACCACCGCCAAGAAGAACGGTAGATTAATATCTACTCACTTATCCAAAGTATAAGTAGTTTATCCTTGCACTCTAACTCTATGTGTGGTATTAAATCATATGTTGGAAAAATAGAATGTCTTTAAGTAGTAACTTTGATCGTTTCTTTCAAAAGTAGATAAGGTTATCTTTATCTCAAGTATTCGTATTTTGATCTTCAAAGATGAGTATGAGCATGCATATATGAAGTACTTGAAAAGTGTTTTCTTTGAAGCTTTTGGAGCTTAAGAGCTGGCTAGGAGGGAGGAGCAAACGGAGCTGTAGTTAGGAAACCCTAGTTTTCCTTTCCTTTTGTAATGTATGTACTCTTGTGAGAGTTATGTTGTAATAACGAGTCAGACTCGCTTTGTTTTTATAATAAAATGTTTTATTTAACGTACCCAAATTTCGGGGCGTTACAACTTGGTATCAGAGCTTTAGGTTCAAAACCTCGGCCATGGGCAGAATGGGTAGAACCTTAAGCTAGTTTTGTCCATTGCTCGAACGTGAATTGACTTTAATGTTTACCATCCCAAATTGGGTGGAATTCTGTCAAAACAATATTCGGACTGAAGCAAGGCGCGGAAATTGGCAGTACCGCCGAGCTGGGAATTCCCGAACAATTGGATGATGAATTAAATCAAGGATCGAATGTGGAACTTAGAATCTCGAAAATATTTTTGGTGTTAGTAAACTTTTGCCTAAAAACGTTGCTAATTGAGCAAATTTTATTTACTAGTTCGTGGAGGAGCCGTCCTTGAATAAATATTTTAAATTGGGGTTCAAGAGTGGGAGCCTAGCACCGAGTGGGTACCAGGCATAGCCCCATTAGGCCGGCAAACCACACTCTCCCCTAAACTTCAAATTTCAAAATTTTAGCTCCAAAACTTCAAATTCCAAATTTCAAACTTCAAACTTTTTTTCCCTCCACCCACCTTTTCGGCCCCTATATATATACCCCACCACCATTTCCATTTCTTCACCTCTCTCATCATTTTAAAAACTCCTCCAAACCAATAACCTCCCGTACCGAGCCATGGCAACCCGACGTCGAGGATTTCCGTAAGACGCCTTAATCCGAGAAATCGAGAGAGCCGAGATCCTCATAACAACCCAAAACCTTTGGATGCAACTCTTCATCCTCATCTTGTTTTGTGCGGTACTTAAAATAAGCATGCCACGGTGGTTCGCCGTGGGTAACCGCCTCAACACTGTGACAGCCTACCTGCCGGTTAAGGGGGTGGCAGGTCACAATTTATAAGGAATGATCCATCCTACTTGTATAAGGCCTTTTAAAGCTATGAGGGCGGGCCAAAGAGCGTAGGAACTTCACAGTTAAGCCTGCTCATCCTGGGGTAATCCAGGGATGGGTGACCATACTGGGAAGTCTACAGTCTTTGGGCGTCTAAAGCGGACAATATTGTACAAAGATGGATGGGATCGTTGTGGGCACGTGGCCGCACTGGCTCGGGCCCGCATAGGGGGCCGTGCGCGGGGCGGGGCGTGACAGGTGGTATCAGAGCTCAACCCTGGGGAAAGTGGTGAGTAGGATGCGCTCTGCTGCCACGGATCCCAGGGGAAGGTTGCTGGGCACTGTGTAACGAGGACGTTACACCTCTAAGGGGGTTAGATTGTGACAGCCTACCCGCCGGTTAAGGGGGTGGCAGGTCACAATTTATAAGGAACTAGAGCATGGGGCACACGCGATGCGTGTGCAAGTTGGATTTTTACAACGTTTGTGAAAATTTGATCAAACAATAAGTGAAAAGCATTTTTACAAAAACGTTGTGAAAAGCATTTTTACAAAAACGTTGTGAAAATCCAACTTGCACACGTATCGCGTGTGCCCCAGGCTCTAGTATTTGTTATTTGCAAAACCTTGAACCTGCCAAATGAATTCACACATAAAGGATGAGTGAAGCATGGTTATGAACTCATAATACGAACGAAAATGCATCCGAATCCCAGAAATTTCATAACAAATGACATCATATATAATTGTTCAGTTCAAAGAAAAAGAAATTGAGAATGAGCATATTGCCATGAAAGGAATTCAACCACCTATGACATCAACTAAAATTTTACTGAACCCAAATGGATAAAAGGTACGAAACAGTTTCTTGTTTCTTTCTTTTCTACCATTTTTGACTAAGGCTCAATTTCGAAATTGCTGGGAGAAGGCTCAGATCCCCCTTTTTTTATTTTCTGATTTCTGAAAATGAACCTCCATAATAACATTCATAAGCCAACTTGATATACCCATCAGGCCACCGAAATCATGCTAATCAACCTCGAAAACCTCTAAACAGCATCAAAACCAAGTTCATACCGTAAACCCCAATACCCAAAATTCAGACAAATTACAAAACCCAGAAGTATTGGTGCATACCCAATTCACAAAACAGCAAATTTTCACACAACCATCAAAAACCCAAGAGAGATTGGCAGTCAATTGTACCTTCAATTTTAGGGGAAAATCGAAGAGAAAATGGAATTGGGGAAAAAAAATTGAATGGGTCCAATTTATCAATTCTGTCGAATCAACTTACTTGGTTGAAATTCTTAAAGGGTTGTGATCAACAATTGACTCCCGTCTCTGAACCTCGCCTCTGAAAGGCGCATATGAGAGAGAATGGGGTATTCATAGCCCATGAGAGAGAGAGAGAGAAAAGAGGGGTGGGGTTGTGGGAGAGAGGCGTGGGCGGTTGAGGAGTTGGCAGAGTGAGAGAGGTTGAGAGAGAGAGAGATGGATGGCAGCAGGTGTGTTTCAGGAGTAGTGGGGACCGTGGGGTTTTGAAGTACAGAGGTTGTAGTGGGGTTGGAGATGGACGTGTTTTTTTTTCCCTCCTCCATTCTCTCTCTTGAGGACATCTGGACATGCCGGCAGGTGTTTTTTTTTTTTTGTTAAAATGTCCAACATATCCCCACAACTAACTATTTTGTTTTGTGTGTTTTTTCTCTTTAGAGGGTAGTTTAGGAAAGGAAAATACATGACAGGAGACACCAAATTGGTGCTCTCCCTTTATATATTAGAATAGATGATCCATCCTACTTGTATAAGGCCTTTTAAAGCCGCGAGGGCGGGCCAAAGAGCGTAGGAACTTCACAGTTAAGCGTGCTCATCCTGGGGTAATCCAGGGATGGGTGACCCTACTGGGAAGTCTACGGTCTTTGGGCGTCTAAAGCGGACAATATTGTACAAAGATGGATGGGATCGTGTGGGCACGCAGCCGCACTGGCTCGGGCCCGCATAGGGGGCCGTGCGCGGGGCGGGGCGTGACAAACACCTTCTGGTACTGGATTCTCGTCGTGGCCGCCGCACTTGCCGCAATCATAAAGGAGTACGAACGTCGGTTGCGCCAAGCTTACAACGATAGATGGTAGAAAATTTCGAGGAGGGCGAGACCCGAAACCGAGGACGCCAATTAGGCTTATCTTAGGCCAATCCTTCGGGATGTAATATGTCGAAGATTAGGATTGTATTTCAAACGTATTAGGAAATCTTGTCTTCGATCTATTTGCTTTGTAGTAGAATTCTATGCTTTTGATTGTAATTCTCTGCTTATCTAGGAAAAGTTGTTTTTATTTACCAAGAGTACCGTTGCATACTATGTGATAAATTACTTTTGACCCTTAGAAGGAAATAGTTTAGATTAAACCTCCCCTTTCGATTTCTACTCGTAGATGGCAAATCGACGTAGTGGATTAGGACGCGAGAACGGAGAATCCTCTAACCCTAATCCTAATCCTAACCCCGACCTTGCTCAAGTCATGCAAGCACTTGTGACTGCTCTGAACGCTGCCCGCCAAAACCAAAACCATGACGACGGACCTATGACCCGAACTCGAGCAATGGACGAGTTCTGTAAACGTTGACCCCCGACCTTCAATGGAGATACCAACCCTACCGTAGCTGAATCATGGCTGAAAGAAGTCAAGGTGATCCTGGACACCTTCGAGATCACCCGAGATGGCGATCGTGTGGCGTTAACCACCTACCAGCTGAAGGGAGAAGCCCGTTATTGGTGGGATCTGATAGAAGCAGCCCATGCCGTAGCCACCATGACCTTTGCTCAATTCGAGACCCTGTTTCTCGACAAATATTTTCCCACGCCCCTTCGCCTAGCCAAGGAGCAAGAATTCATGAACCTAAAGCAAGGAACCATGACCGTCACCCAGTATGCGGCTAAGTTCAAGGAGCTGTCCCGCTATGCTCAGGAAGCTGTTGCAACCGAGGACAAGAAGGCGATGAGGTTCGAGTGGGGGCTGACTGCAGCTAGAAGAGCTGTGGTAGCTCAGGCCTTCCCCATCTATACCGGTGTGGCGAAATGTGCCCTTCGTCTGGAGAGTGAAGAAAACGACTTCAAGACCCGCTGGAGGAAGGCGACAGGCAACACTGGCGGACCCATCCGAACCCAGACCTCCAACAATAACCGTGGACCCTATTTCACCAAAACCTTTGCTTCGGGTCAGAGGGACCAACCTTGGAAGACTGCTACGCCAGGGCGTGACGAACCGCAGAGGGGTGGTCAAGACATAGCCACAGTTCAGTGTTACAACTGTCATGCTATGGGCCACATTAGGCGCAACTGAGGGCCTATCACAGCAGCAGAATGGGCAGAGCAAAGGAAAGCAGCTCATGGGATTCTAGCAAGGCACTGGAGGGCGTATCTTTGCACTGCGGACTGAGGAACAAGAGCAGGATCCCTCTGTGATCCAAGGTACGCTACTATTATAGTATCTGCGTACAAGCCTTGTTAGACTCTGGTGCATCGCATTCCTTTATATCTCTTGCTTGGGTAACTGCAATAGCACTAGAAACAGAACCCCTAAGATCGAGTATGAAAATACGTTTAGGGGGAGTATAACTGTTAGTCTGGTGTGAAGAGGGTGCGAGTTAGAAGTAGCCAACATGCGCCTAAGTTGCGATCTTAGAGTGATCGACATGGCGAATTTCGACGTAATACTGTGGATGGACTGGCTATCAGCACATCGAACGGTCATAGACTGCCATCCGAAGACGGTGACTGCGTATACCCCCAAAGGGACTTGTTTCCAATTTAAGGGGGATAGACAAACGGTGAGCCCAACGACGAGAAAATCGAAGTGGCAGGATTAACCGTTTGGATGACTAGCCAGCCTCAAATTGGAAGAAGCCAATAGAATGGAAGTGGGATTTCCACACATCGTGTGCAAGTATGCCGATGTTTTCCCTAAAGAACTTCCTGGCTTATCGCCTTAAGGAGCTCAAGACCCAATTGTAAGAGCTATTGGATGAAATGTTTATCAAGTCAAACACGTCACCAGGAGGGAGCGGCTGCACTACTCGTGAAAAAGAAGGAAGGATCGTACTAAAGGAAACGTTGGTGGAGTACGAGACTGCATGATGATTTGGTGGAAGTTTTACATCTGGCGTAGACATTTCGATGGAGACCTTACCAAAGGCGTACGACGAGGTAGACTATTCGACGGCGGAAGCAACTTCAACCCCATCTCGTTAAGCAGGTGATGAGGCTTAATTCGATTGATGGTGACCTACTCTTATTTTTAAGGGGGATAGTCGATGATCCCAAGATCGGTCTAGCAACCTAGTCTAATCTGTAGTCGCGCGCCAATTTCGGGGACGAAATTGTTTTAAGGGGGATAGATTGTAACAACCCTAATTTTTGGTCGTTAAAAATTTCGTTAAGTATTTGAATTTTATTTTAATTACTTGGGTTCACTTTTAAAACCTTGTTTTATTCCTATAGTTTGTCATAATTGCGTTTTAGCCCTTCAAATTTCATTTCTTACCTTTTGACCCCACTTAGCAAGCCTAGTTAGCTTCTAACCATCCGGTTGGGGGAAGTAAACTAGGAAGCTACCTAGTCATCTTTACCTAGCCGTAAATGTGCCGTTTTGCCCCTCTTGAACCTTGTGAACCTTTTTAACTCTAGACTTGAAATTGATTATTCTTTTTCTATTAATTATTTTTGGTTTTACTCTTTGTCCATTGGACAATAAAAGTTAGGGAAACTATTATCCATTGGGTAATAGAAACCCATTTCTTTATATTAAAAGTTTTCAAAGAGAGATTTGAATAAAGTACTATTATCTTTTAAAAATAGACTTTTATATTTGATTAAAGGACATTTTTGATTAGTTTATTATTTATTTTTTTTCCTAGCAACTATTGTCCATTGGATAATAGAAGTTAGGAGATTTATTACCCAATGGGTAAAAAAGTTAGTCTTTCAAAGTACCATGGGGATTTATTAATTTAATCTTTTCTTTTAAACCCATGTGTCAAAGTACACATTCTTTTATTAGGTAGGTACTTAGTATTAAGATTCCTAAAGTACAATTTATTACTTTTTAATGGGGTTTTGATTTTCCTAGGGTACATTAGTACATAGGTATATATTATACTAGTACTTGGAAGATTAGAAAATTTCCTAGGTACACATGTGCCTAATTGTTAGTTTATTAAGAAAATCTTGACCTTTTGATCTTTTAGTACAAAAAGTACTTACTTTTTTTTATTTGTTATCTTGCATTATATGTACTTATATATATATATATATATGTATGTACCTCGGCAAGAGAGAGAGAGAGAGAGAGAGAGCCGAATGGGGAGAGGGGGAGAGAGCGAGATTTGGTTGGTACTTGGCTTTGATCTTCCATTGTACCTCAAAATCCATGAGATTTTACTCTTCCAACCAAAGACTTAACCTCCATTGTACTCCCATGATTTGTTTCACACCAAGTCTCGTACATCTACCAATTGTTTAATCTTGTTCACACTTCTTTTCTCCCACAAATCTTCCAAGGTACAAATCCTAGCCATGCAAGGCTGGCTTTTAGCCATTAATCTTCCATGTGAACATGACTTTATGGAATTAAAAAAAAATTGAGTTGTAGAGAGAGAGAGGGGGGCCGGCCATAATGAGGGGAGGGGAGCCTTTGCCTATAAATAGAAGGCCATTCTATGCTTTGAACTCACACCTTCAAGACATTGCTCTTCCTTCTCTCTAGAATTTCAAGTGTTCTTGTTCTTAAGTTCAAGAACTTTCCTTGTTCTTGAGTGTTCTTGAGCAAACCACCAAACCACTTTCAAATACCACCCATAGATCCTTAAAGTAGTCCACTTTAGTTGGTGAAGTTGTTTCTAGGAAAAGAAGTACAACCCTTTTCCTTTCGAAGCAAACCGAAGGCTGTTACGCCGCCGATTTCAAAACCGACAACCAACCTTCCGTAGCCGACCACCGCCAAGAAGAACGGTAGATTAATCTCTACTCACTTATCCTAAGTATAAGTAGTTTATCCTTGCACTCTAACTCTATGTGTGGTATTAAATCATATGTTGGAAAAATAGAATGTCTTTAAGTAGTAACTTTGATCGTTTCTTTCAAAAGTAGATAAGGTTATCTTTATCTCAAGTGTTCGTATTTGATCTTTAAAGATGAGTATGAGCATGCATATATGAAGTACTTAAAAAGTGTTTTCTTTGAAATAATGAAAAGGATGGGGAGTATGTTGAACTCGTCAACTTATGATTTGAGCATGCTAGAAAATGTAGAGTTGGATGATCTTGTTGAATGTTAAATCAGTGTTTATGTGAGAAGTCCTACCGCAAAGTCTTTGTATGTAACGAGACACGAGAACCGATAAAGTAGAAACATGGCACCTAGGGTGTTGTCATTGAAAGGATAAGTTTTTCCGAGGACGGAAATATTTTTGAAACTACATAATGACCATTTTTGGTGGCATTATGTGTGTGCGTGTGTTCCAATGGGAATCCGATAAAACAGAACCATTGTGAGGTTGTGTGCGTTCCCGTGGGATCCCGGACCGGCGGAACCATGGTGAGGTATAGCTTGGTTATCCGTGGAGAGGAGCCAATGCGAATGTGTGCCAATGGGAACCTGGCGCGGCGGAACCATTGTGAGGATACTCGGGAACCCGGCGGGGCGGAACCGAGGTTGGGTGTGTGGCTTGGTTATCCGCAGTACGGAGCCAATGTCAAATGATTTTGAAATAGTGTGTAGCTTGGTTATCCGCGGTATAGAGCCAATGCAAATGATTTTGAAAGATTGTTTTGTAAGAGAAAATGTTGACATGGTCTACGATGAGTCGCGTAAGAGAAACTCAGAAAAAACTTGGACACCAACGTTAGTTAGTGAATGGGGATGTGTTATTGTTATTGTATTTTTTAGCTGTGTATACACATATCATGTGGAAATCGATGTTTATTTATGATCTATTGTTTTTAAGTTAAGGGTTAGTGGGTAGGGTTTACTCTATTGAGCTTTCGTAGCTCACGGTGTTACCTTTGGTGACCCTGGCATATTATATCAGTGGCGACGCTGGTATAATGTGTCAGACCTCGTAGACAAACAGGGTGAACTCTACACCCTGGAAGCTTTTGGAGCTGAAGAGCTGGCTAGGAGGGAGGAGCAGGCGGAGCTATAGTTAGGAAACCCTAGTTTTCCTTTCCTTTTGTAATGTATGTACTCTTGTGAGAGTTATGTTGTAATAACGAGCCAGACTCGCTTTGTTTTAATAATAAAATGTTTTATTTAACGTACCCAAATTTCGGGGCGTTACAGAGTTGCAGAAGCTCTTGGGATCACTCAACTTTTTGAGAAGGTTTATATCAAATCTAGCAAGAAAGGTTCAGGTCTTTTTACAACTCTTGAAGCTAAAGGATCAAGACACTTTTGTTTGGGAGGCAGATCATCAAAAGGCCTTTGATAAGATCAAAGGCTAGTTAGCAAAGGCTCTAGTCCTCATGCCTCCCATCAAGAACAAGCCTTTGAAGCTTTACGTTTCAGCTACAGAAAGTTCTATTGGATGCCTTTTAGCACAAGACAATGAGCAAGGGAAAGAGCAAGTTGTGTATTATTTAAGTAGGCTGTTAACTGCATGTGAAAGGAGATATACCTATTGAAAAGTTGTGTCTTGCTTTGTACTTTGCAACAATAAAATTAGGGCACTACATGCTTCCTGTTGTGGCTTACATTATGAGTCAAACAGACCTTATTAAGTACTTGCTTTCTCGGCCAATCATGCGAGGCCGAATAGGCAAATGGTCTTTGGCCTTAATGGAGTTCAGTTTTCGATATATCCCTCAAAAGGCTGTAAAAGGCCAGGCCTTGGCAGATTTTCTTGCTGATCATCCTTGCTTGGATATTGGCGAAGAATCTGATACAGGGCTGAGCGCAATTGAAATCTCACTCACACCTTGGGCTCTTCTATTCGACGGATCAAAAACACAATTGGTCTCAGGCTGTGGAGTTATTATTATTTCTCCTCGAGGCCTAAGAACAGAGTTCTCTTTTCAATTTGATTTTCCATGTACAAACAATCAAGCCGAATATGAAGCAGTAGTAATAGGCCTTGAAATCCTTAGGGATCTTGAGGCCAAAGAAGTGCGGGTCATAGGAGATTCAAACCTGGTAATCAACCATTTGGCAAGGATGTATAAATGCTATAGTGAGGAGTTAGCTCCTTATTATATGGCAGCGGTGCAATTAATTCAAGATTTTGATAACGTAATCGTCAAACATGTCTCAAGAAGTATGAATGCTGAAGCAAACAGCTTGGCTTAGGCCTCAACAGGCCTGAAGTTATCACCAGAGACTATTCATAAGATCATTAAAGTCCAAAAAACTACTCCCTTCTGTCAGGAGAAGAGGTTTAGGCCTAGAAGTATTTGTTTCTGACCTTCCAGTAGAAGAAGAAGAGGAGGGAAAGGAGGATTGGCGTGATCCTATCATTACTTATTTATAAAGGCCTCATATGGGGGCTAGCAAAAAGGTCAAGATAAGAGCGATGAGCTATGTTCTTCTTGGAGATGAATTATACAAGAAGGGCCTCGAAGATGACTTGTTGCTGAGGTGTTTATGCCACACCGAGGCCATGAAGGTAATGGCGAAAGTCCACGAAGAGATTTGTGGAGCACATCAATCTGGTATCAAGATGAGGTGGCTAATTAGAAGGTATGGATACTATTGGCCCACTATGTTAGAGGATTGTATACGTTTTTCTAAGGACTGCCAGCCTTGTCAAGCTCATGGCCCAGTACATCACACGCCTACAACAAATTATCAAGCTATAGTGAAGCCTTGGCCTTTTAGAGGCTGGGCCTTGGATATAATTTGGATGATTTATCCCCCTTTATCAAAACAACGCAGATTCATCTTGGTAGCCATAGATTATTTTACGAAATGGGCAGAGGCCGTTCCATTAAAATCTGTGGATCAACAGGATGTGATCAAAGTTATGAAGGAAAGGATCATCCATAGGTTTGGAATACTGGAGCATTTTGTGGCAGACAGAGGCTTAGTCTTCTTTGGAGCACAGGTTCGGGCCTTTACAAGCCAATTTAATATACAGCTTTCTCATTCAACTCCTTATTATGCGCAAGGGAATGGCTAGGCCGAATCAACCAATAAGACCTTGATTGGGATTATTAAGAAGATGATAGAAGAAAATCCAAGGGTTTGGCATGAACTCCTCCCTGATGCACTATGGGTTTACAGGACTTCAAAAAAAGAGGCCACAAATGTTACTCCTTACATGTTGGTATATGGCCATGACCCCGTTCTTCCTATGGAAGTAACTGTCAGATCGGCCAGGATTGCAAACCAAAATGGCTTAAGTCCTGCTGATTATAGCCAAGCCATGTTGATGGAAATGGAAGACCTTGATGAGATAAGGTTAGCTGCTTTAGACCATATGTTGGTTCAGAAGCGCCAAGTGGCCAAAGCTTACAACAGAAGAGTAAGAAGGAAAAGCTTCACAGAAGGAGACTTAGTGTGGTAAGTTGTTCTTCCCTTGGGCGCACAAACCTCAAAGTACGGAAAGTGGTCTCCAACTTGGGAAGGGCCTTGTCAAATTTGCAAGGTGTTTGAAGGTAATGTTTATCTTTTAATGGATTTGAATGGTGGAATGCATAAACATACTATCAATGGAAAGTTTTTAAAGCATCATTATCCTACGATGTGGGAGATGAGAGATTTTAAAGAAAAACTGCCATCAAAGCTATAAAAGATAGATAAAGGCCTGAACTTGTCTAGGCCACATAAAGGCCTGAATCTGTCCAGGCCACCATAAACGTTGATAGTCAAAAGGGCCTCAGGTTCAGGCTCTGCAAACATCAAAAGCCCTACGGACTAGAGTTTAAGGCTGAGTGAACGTACTACTTTATTACAAGGCCAAAATGGCCTACAGTTCATCAAGAAGGCTGGAACAAAGATTATCCCAAGATGTGGCAAGGCCGTTGAGTTGGGCCTCTAACCTTTCTTTGGAGGTCTGAAGGCTTGGCTGATTGGAAACCAAGGGTTGAAGCTTGATCTTGATAGCCTAGGAAGCAGTAAACAAATCCTTTTGTTGGGCTTCTAGGCTTGATTGTTGAGTCACCAGCAGCACCAGGCTCTTCTCGGCTTTTTCCTATTGTTTCTTCAGTTCTTGGATTTGGTCTTCCCAGGCTTGAATGTCTTTGGCAAGGTTGTTTTTCTTCTCCTCAATTGTATTGATTCATGCCTTCAAAGCCCCATAGCCTTCTATGCACTTATTCATCTCTTGGCGAAGATCCCAGATTTCAGTAAGGCTTGATTCAAACTTGGACAGTTCAAGGGTTGCGCCGTCATATGACTTGTGCAACTCAGGGAAGTCTTTGTGAAAGTATTGCAGGGCTGTTTCGGCAGCGTCACTGAAGATTCGAGCCTTGGCCAAGATGCCGAGAGCCTTCTTGAAAGAGGAAACCCTCCCTGGGTGAAAGGCCGTCCTGATGTCCATCTTGATCAAGCCCTTGAAGGTCTCTTTGGCCTCAGCAATCTCTTCAGTGGTTGGGGGCATTTGGGTAGAACTGGATCCCTCTTCGAAAATGCCTGAAAGGGACACTTGAACAAGGCTAGCAGCAGTTTTGAAGAAATCCTCCATATCCTCGTCAGCAGCCTCCTCAACAATTTCTTCTATTTGGATGGGTGTTGGCTCAGGGTCAATTGGAGAAACCTTGGACTTTTCAGGGGTTTGGGATGATGCCTCATGCTCAGGGTTAACAGGAGGGCCTTCCGAGGTAGCCTTGGTTTGTCAGAGGAGAGGAGACAAGTTTGTTAAGGAAGGACCTACAGAGAATTAAGAAGGTCAAAACTAAGAAATGGCGTGTTACCTCTAATGAAGCAATGGAAGAATCGCTAGAGGCAATTGAGGCACTCTTCTTCGATTTTGCTTCTGGACATCATCTGCTTGTGATTTTTTGGAATAGACTGTCTTGGTTTTTGTCTTTTTGGTATCCTTTCTTGGAATTGATTCAGCATGACGGGCAGTCTCATTCGATTTGGCCTGAATGAAAATCCAAAGTTTGGGAAAGATATAAGTGTGAGTATTCAGGCCTTAATGAAAATATGTTTAGGCCTTAATACAGAGATACCTCGGCAAAGAGGTTAACCTGTTCAGGGGAGCTGGTCTTGGTGTTGCTTCGGGTTCTTCCAGCGATTGCAGTTGTCTTCTCCTGCGAGTTTAGACATTTAGGTCTAGATTACAATGTTGAGCAAGAAAAGGGAGAGCTAATCAGATCATACAGTTGTTGGTCTTTTGTCAGATAGCTTTTTGAGCCTTTTCTTCTGTGGGATTTCTGTTGGTTCAGGCTTGCTAACTTCTTGTGCACCTAAAATGGAGACTGCATAAGTGAATATGGTAAAGGCCTGAATTGACATAGCAAGTAAAGCAAAGAAAACTAGTCCTTTGTCGTACCTTTCCTTTTCAAGCTGGCGGATGCAGAAGGACCTTTAGAGTGAGAGTTTTTCTTCTTGACAGGATCAACATCCTTCACAACTATAGCTTCAGGGGTAATTTTGGCCAAAATCTCATCTATTTCTTTGGCAAAGTACCTATTCACATGGTCTGCCCACCACTTCACAAATCTAAGAGACTTTTCTGGGTGTTCTGTGCAAGACTTTAACTGAAAGGTAGCCTCATCCTTAGCAAATTGGTTTAGAGTTTTTTCTGGTACAATGATTCTGTTAATAAAATCCTCGTTGCAAGACTTGTATGGGGGGACAGGGATAAGTTGCATAAGGCTGAATCGATAGGCAAATTGGGCAGCATTATAGTATTCCGTCCCACACCTATTATTAGCTGAGGACATACCCATGCCATATAGCAAGTCTCTTGAAAATGAGGAAGCTGGCCCAGACTTCCTTGTGTTCATCAAAGTCCTCTCCAGGTTCTCTGGCAGGGTTTTTTAGCTATAGAGGTATGGTTTCCCTCTCGAATGGCATATAGCCCTTGCCCAATGTGGTTAAGTCATGGTAAAAGTAGGTGAAGCAGGAGTTTAAGTCATGTTGTTGAAGTTCTTGGCCTAAATAATGACGGCCATAACATGCATGTGCGGAGACTTTGTTCATTTTGGGGGCAAGTGTGGGGAAGTACAACCAAAGCCAAAGTGTGACTATCCAAAGAGGTCCAGGAGCGAAAACAAATTTGTTGGTCAATAATTCCTGCATGCCACGATATAAATGTGCAAGGACTAGTGGGGCTAGGGCCAATTTCTAGCCCGAAGCCAAGGCCTTGGCAATATCCGTAAACTCCTTGGTAATCCTATTCGAAGAAACATAAAAAATACACTTGTTCAGCCAGTAAATGAGGAGAGCCACGTTCGCCTCCTCAGTGACCTCCTTTCCTTCTTCACCAGCGAAGGATTTCAAGAAGTTAGAATAGGCCAACTGGGCCGATTCAGGATATGAAAAGGATGGGGTTTTCTGTGAAACAAAACAATCGGCCTTAATCCCATGGGGGCGGAGGCCGGTGAGAAAGCAAACATTTTGCATTGTGATGCCCATCATACCAACACGAAAGTGAAAAGCATTGGAGGGAACAGACCAGAATTGGGTCGCAACCATGAACAAGGCTTTGTCCATGTCAATGAGGTAGCGGCTGAGCATTATGGCCTCGTATATTCCTACCTCCTTCCATAGCCCTTCCTTCACGGCCGCTACTCGATTAACTCATTGGACATATTGCTTGTCAAGTCTATGCCAGAGCCGATTTAGGATATCCCTGGGGTGCGAGGTCCAGTCGGCGGTGATACAATCAAATGGCAGGGCTTCTTCGGCAAGAGGATAGAATGGGTAGAGTGACTCCGGATAGTCACCATTGAAAGCAAGCCCGAGCCCCATCTTAACAGTGGGTGAACGGGGTTGGGTACGATCGATCAGGATTTTGGAGTTGATGGAGAGGCTTTCAGCTTTAATGATTCCCTTGATTTCATCGGTGTACGAAGTTTGGCTCTTGGCCGGTTGTTTAGCCCTAAAAGACGACATTATTCGGAGCTTTGTGGGTTCAACAATGGTGGCTAGGGTTTTTTCCGGCTCTGGATGAGAAAGAGAGATGGGCAGCGAAAAGTGAAGATGATGAAGAAAAAGAAGGAGCCAGCTTTAAAAGGGGTGGTGATGGCTTTGGTTTTTGAGAAATGGGTTTTAAAGGTTGGGAGATATGTACCGCCTCCTTTTTCTCCTCTCTCTCTACTTTTTGAATTTTTGTTGTTATCTTAAAGAAGGCTGCGCAAACGACAAGGAGAAGTTGGGTTGGAAAGGGATCTTTTGGAAGCTGTTAGAGTCCCAAGAGAGAAAGGAGACTTCTGTTATGGATATAAGCCCCACATAAAGATCTGATAATGATTGCAGCCGCTTCAGAAGAAATAAAAATTAGGCCACGTTTAGGCCTGATAAAATATTGTTTACATCAAGATCTGTTTGGATGCCAAAAACTACTCTTCTCCAAACGCCTTAATCTTAACAAAGTCAAGGTGTAGGGGACAGGGGGGTAATGTTTATACCCGTTTTTGGCACCACGGATCGGGCTAGCTATGATGGAGCATTTAATTAATTCTTTGATTAAATTGGGCTGAAAGTTAAGTATTTAACTGGGTAATTCTTGGGCCATGGGTATTTTCCATATGGGCCCAAGAAACTCGTGGCCCATGAGAAACGCAGCTCATGGTTTGATCCACGAGGAAAATGTTGGTTTGACCCATGAAGTAAGGCCCACGGTTTTAGGCTCGTAAAGAAGCTGCCAAATTGGTTCAGGGAGCAAGGTCCACTATTGTAGGGAGGTGGTTATTTTCTGGCAGTTGGTTTCTTTCAATTCAAAGACCAATTGACCAAGTCAATTGGCCATGTGTCACGCAGGAGCACAAAAAAGGGGAAGTGGGGTGATATTTTACCAGGGCATGGGACACATGTCAACATATGAGAGACCCACTACCCATGATCTAACTCAACTATTATTAACCTCTGAAAACTACCCATGATCAAGTATGCATGAAAGTGGAGCAGTCATGGGACACATGTCAGCTTTTGGTACAAAGCTGAATTCAGATTCAAGCCTGAATCAGCTTACTGCTGTGACTATAAATATAAGTTCACAAGATGGAAAACGGGTCCAACACCAATCAAAGCCCAATGCTTGCAAAACTTTTCTACTTTCAGCGAAGTAGTCTATCGAATACCTAGTATTCACCCCCATTCAAACTCACTTCATCAAGTAGTTTGGATTTTGCTCTTCTTGTACAAACTTTATTATTCTGGAGTAATAAAGTTCTCATTTTTACGTTTCATTTCCTATACGACTAGGAAATTTTAAGTCCACAACCGTGTGGCAAACCACGAACCTCATTGTGATCTTTAACCTTTGGGTTACACGCAATTCCTCGTACGTTAGAAGTCAAGATTCACAGAAATCTTCACCAAAAGTTAGGCGCTACAAGTCTTGGCACGCCCGCGCACCACGCATTCACACCTGTTGAGAAAAATGAGAGTTTTCAGGATCATACCAAACTGAGGTGGAATTCCATGTGGTAAACTTCCCGGCTTCCTTCAATCTGTTGCTAGGCAGACCTTGGCTACATCGACCTGATATCATGGCCGTACCTTCTACACTCCATCAGAAGATTCGTCTAGGTGTTGAAACAGGCATGCTCACTATCCATGGAGATTCTGGGATCCATGCACCTACCGAAGACAATGCCCAACTCTTGGAAATCCAGCATGGAGAAGACATTGGTCTGGGTGGCTTCTCGCTAGATACCTCTAATTCTGTCTTTTCAGTCAGAATTGATAATGACTTTGTCATCAACAATGTTGCCATAAAAGATAATGTAGAAGATGTCCTACATGCCGGGGCTAGGAAACCCGCAAGGTCCTGCAAAGTTTGAACCTCGTGGAACTCTGATGCGCACTATTGGGCTTGGCTATTCGCCTTCAAGTGGTAGTAAGGTGAAGAAGGGAGACAGACTAGAAGATTATTTTGTTAAGGAAAAGGCAAAGCAGATTTATCAAGGGCAGCTAGAACCATTCTGGGATAAGGAAACCAATACTTTGCTTCCAAGATTTGAGATATTCACCAATGACGTCTGGCCAGAGAACGATGAAGAATTTGAGGTTGCAAAGAAACCAACGAGGTCAACTGACTGGATCAAGGTCTTTAACACAGGGAGTTTGGCAATCCTGTTTAGGGAGGACGAACCAGTGAGTACAGTCGTGGAAGCAGAGGTGTTGATGCTAGGACAGGAGGTCCCTGCAGACCCGACTTCGCTCATCATGGATGCCATAGGGGATTACCAGAATTGGATTTTCTTACCAAGTGCAACTCACCATGGATCTGACTCTGAGTCTGAGTCATCCAAGTCCTCCGAGTCTTCTGAGTCTACTAAGTCTGTCGAGTCTAAGTTGGAGCCTCTTGGCCCATCCCCTCATCGTCTGTACTTTGAGTTTGAGTCTACCCGTGCGTATGGTGCCCCTGAGGCCTTTGCTAGTGATGAAAATAAAAGGACCTGATTTCGCTTACTTCTCTGACTTTGAAATAAATTGTGTCGACCCTAATGATGAGGAGATTGATTTCGATGGGGATGTCCCTAAAGAAATTCGATCTCTAGTCGAAAGGGAAGGTGAAAGGCATGCTCAGCCTGTAAAAGAAGTTGTTTTAATAAATTTGAGAGATGAAAGGAATCCCCGAATGATTTAGATCGGTTCCGCTTAGTCTGCAGAAGAGCGACAAGCCCTCATAAGCTTGTTAAAGGAATTTGAAGATGTCTTCGCATGGTCGCATGCTGATATGCCCGGAATCAATCTTGAAATCATGGAACATTGGATTCCCCTTTATCCTGATGCAAAACTCGTAAAACACAATCTGAGACGCATGAGACCTGATTGGGTGCTTAAAATAAAAGAGGAAGTCAGTAAACAAATCAACACAGGATTTCTAATGGTAACTGAATACCCTCAGTGGGTTGCAAACATTGTTCCTGTCCCCAAAAAGGATGGTAGGATTAGGGTCTGCGTTGATTTCAGGGATCTCAACAAAGCAAGTCCGCAAGACGACTTCCCGTTACCTCACAATGATGTGCTAGTTGTCAATACTGCCGGACATGCTCTACTCTCTTTCATGGACGGTTTTTTGGGATACAATCAAATCCTCATGGCCCCAAAGGTTCGGGAAAAGACCACGTTCGTCACCGAATGGGGGACTTATTGCTACTGGGTAATGCCTTTTAGGCTGAAGAAAGCTGGATCCACTTATCAACGAGCCGCCGCGACCTTGTTACACGACATGATTCACAAAGAAGTGGAGGTTTACGTCAATGATATGATCGTCAAGGCAAAAGAGCGGGAAGAACACCTACCAGCACTCAGAAAGTCTTTCAAAAGAATCAAGAAGTACATGATGCGTCTAAACCCGGCCAAATGCACGTTCGGGGTTACAGCTTGGAAGATGCTCGAATTCATGATTACCACCCAAGGTATCAAGGTCGACCCGTCCAAGATCAAGGCTATTCTTGAAATGGGATCACCACGATCCGAAAATGATGTAAAGAGCTTCCTCGGCAAGGTGCAGTTCATTAGTCAGTTTATTGCCAAACTAACTTTGACCTACAAGCCAATCTTCCGCTTGCTAAAGAAAGGTGTGCCATTCGAATGGGACGATAAGTGCCAAAGAGCTTTTGAACCAATCTGGACTTATCTGCATAATCCACCAGTTTTAATGCCCCCTACGCAGGGAAAACCTTTGATCCTATACCTGTCAGTCACCCCAACTTCTATGGGGTGTATGTTGGCATAGGAAGGAGACGATGGGGTTGAAAAGGTTGTCTACTATCTAAGCAAGAAAATGGTCGGGTGTGAGGAGCGGTATAATCCGTTGGAAAAAATGTGCTGAGCACTCGTTTGGGCTTCCAGAAAGTTGAGGCACTATATGCTAACCTATCCACTAAGGCTCATTTCTCAAATGGTTCCCCTCAAATACCTATTTGAGAAACCAGCCCTTACCGGAAAGTTGGCACAATGGCTACTCATGCTATCAGAATTTGAACTAAAGTATGTCACCCGGAAGTCTGTAAAAGGAAGAGCTATTGCTGATTTTCTAGCCGATTGCCAAGTTGAAGGAGGTGAAAATGCTGAGTTTAAGTTCCCCGACGAAGACATAATGACTTTAACCAAAGATGTTTGGAAGTTGTATTTCGACGGAGCTGCTAACCAAAGAGGGTTTGGAATCGGCGTGTTGTTAATAGCACCCGACGGATCTCATGTTCTGCTTGCATTCAAACTGAATTTTGAAGTTACCAACAATCATGTCACGCCTTCGATTTTCAACATAAATAAATAATCCGTTTTAATAAAAAGTCCTTGCATATCATTAATAATATCCCAAAAGAGCCCCCACCTGTTTCATTTTACAAACAAATCCCCAAGTTTAGAAAATTACAACTTTGGCATCACAGCCCAAATTAGTTTAGGTACAAGTACGAACATATTCCAAATATTACAAACGATTAGTCAAAAGGATTGAAATGATAAGTCACATATCTCTGTCAAAATAAAGTTTATACAAAGTTGCTTAAGTAACTACATGAGGTTAGCTTCCAAAAAGTCTTTCATTCCCAAGCACACATTGCTTGCGAGCTATTGTCTAGCGTTTTGACCTAAAAAGAAAGATTAGGTTGAGCTACACTAGCCCAGTAGAAAAATCTTTACCAATCTTATATGCAAATAAAGTGATAAGGGCAAGAGAATATGGCTCATCAAAGAAATACAATAGACTCAAAGACGTGTAAAACATTCAAGGCGATCATTTTAAGATATGCTATAATCACACTATGTCATAAGGTTCACAAAACTCAAGCAAATAACAACTTTGACACGACTCCCTATCCCATATCTCCACCATTGACATTTCCACCCCTTGCGTTGTCGTATACTACCAAGAGAATCACGTATTACCACCCCTAGCATTACCGTGTACACCAACATCTAAGGTCACCGTATTACCACCCCTTGCATTCTAGATCATATAAGTCTTCGTATTACCACCCCTTGCGTTACAAGACTTCCTAAATCGACCCAATCCAAACAACTATTTCCTCACTCAACCTATAAGTTAAAGCTTTCTTAGAACCTCATACATTCATGAAATATGCCACGACATGCCAACAATATCACAAATATGCCACAAACGTACACAAGCAATCATTCATTTGCAAGTTGCATCTTAATAACATTTTAAGCAAGTAAACTATCATCCATTCTTTACTAACGGAAGGCCAACGGGTCAAACGTAACATCCACAAATCATAGGAAGTCGTAATGACAAAATAAGAATCATAGGAGTAGCCAAAGGAGGTTGGGAGGTTGACACAACCCCACTCTAACAGTCATAACGTTTTTTGTACTTATAATTTTTTGGTGATTTTGGTGGAATTGGAAAGCTGACTTCAAGACCTTCGAATCGATATAAAATTTACATGAAACGGACATTGCTTAGCCTTCAACCTCGCCTTCGAATAAGGTTGAGAAAACCCCAAGCGTAGGGCTAGGTCGTCGATAGCATAATATCCGGAAGTCCGGGATCGTACCCACAGAGAATCGAAATATAGCTAGTTTGGATTGTAGGTTTAAATGGTTGAGCGCGGCGTTTAAGACGGCCAACTTGATTTTGCTTTAAACGGAAATGATAATGGAAAAGACTAGAAATGAACTTTATAAACTAAAAGAGGCAAGTCTAGGGATCATCTATCCCTTGACAAGGGCCGTTACTGGTTCTCGATTATAACTCAAGCGAGAGTCACGACCGCGTGCTCACGCTCGGAAGATTTAACTTTAACGACTACGTTTATCAAACGATGCGATTAAACGGAACTAAACAAACCTATTTTTGCTAATGTATCTAACACGTAGGAGGCCACGAGCCCTCAATATGCCGCTTGCCAAGACCGCTTGACTAAACAACATACCAAGGAGTTAACACCCCTCGTTTAGACCAAAATGGCTAGATTAATCCAATTCCGAAAACCATGATTTTAAGCCCGAGAGTTCGAGAACCAAATAACCACCTAAGTCATTGGGAAAGATTAGCCCAAGACTTAGCCAAAAAACTACTCACACATAGCAAAAAGACTAGAAATCATGCTAGGAAAGATGAACATAATTAACCGATAAAAACGGAAATAAACTTGATTTATATGAAGATCCAACTAGTAGCTACAACATTAATAAACGAGAAATTAACAGAAGACAAAGACTTACAAGTGTTCTTGAAGAAAATGACTAGAAAAGCTTGAAAGCAACAATGGAAGAAATCCTAGAGAGAAGGAAGACTAAGGCCTAAAAAAGACTAGAAAATGGCCCTCCTTCTATAAAAGGCATACAAGCCTATTTATAGGGCTCTAAATTAAGTTACAAATGACCAAAACGTCCCCAAAATATCTCAAAAACATTCCATAAGTGGAAACTTTCCATAAATGGAATGTAGAAAAAGGTAGCAAAAATCGGTAGATTTTTCCAGGCAGTACCGGTACTGGGAAACTCCCAGTACCGGTACCAGGCTTCAACGAGCTGGAAAATTGATCTCTGGACACCCAGTACCGGTACCCGCTTTACAGCTTTTTTGGGCAAACTTTGTAGGCTCGCTCCGGACACTCCCGAACTCGGATTTGGGCGTTCTTTGGACCGTTGGAAAGCTCGTTGAGTCTACTTTCTAACCCAAGTGGTTTGGATCAAAAGTAATTTGTACATCAAAAGTTATGTCAATTCTACCCTCAGCTGGTCGGAAGATGAATGGTTTTGGTAAAATCCTCACTTCTCCTTCAATTCTCTTGACCCTTGGGCGACCCGAGCAATCCCTAAACCATCTTTCGAGCACCATAATGGGGTGGCGCATGGCCTTGAGTACTTGGTTGCACCCGGAGCATTCCTTGGCGTTCAAACGCGCCTTATTTATACGAATTACCTGAAATACACAAAAAGCTACCTTACGTGCAATATCATTATAAAAGCTAAATAAACGCAAGTTAAACCAACATACTACGGGACTAGTCGCACCAAATATCTACAACATTGGGTGCTCATCACGCCCCCCAACTTGAACTTTGCTAGTCCCTAGCAAATTAAAGCAAAACATATTTAACTAAGCTATGCAACCTTCCTGAAATTCAAGACAAAAACTATGCTCAACTACAACAACTAGGCAAGAGTCCAAAACATCCCTTCAAATCCGATCATATGTAATCCACGCACAAACATGCCATGAATCAGGATGAACAACCTTTGCCATATTAGAGCAATCAAGCATGCATGCACCACGACGAGTTTTGACTCCAAAACTCACAAGGATACGCTCTTATTCAACTTTTCACGCATTTAGATACAAGATACATCCCATGACAAGCGCTAGCGAATAATTGCAATAGCCAGAGACAAAAAGCTACGCATGCTATCAAAGAGCGCTAAGAAAGAACGGAAAGCAAATTATTCACAACTATGCACGACAAATGAACAAATCGTACTCAAAAAGTAATAGATATCAATCATGCATCAGACGGAGTTAATTAGCGTACAAAAGATCAACGGAGGACTTTTTTGGCTTATAACGACCTTGGATACAAAGAAAAAGGGACTACAAAAATGTAGTGGCCATATACTAGCACGGAACAACTACCCCTTGGCCACTACCGACCCTAAACTACCCAAGGTATGACCATATATCGGCCAAACACCAAAATCAAATAAAATTATGAAGAAAAAATAAAGAAAAACTACTACCACCGACTCAACCACACATAATCGCCATCCTCATTCGGCTCCTCATGATATTGAGCATTGAGCTCCCCCTTCTCATCGGATTCTTTCTCATCCGGAATGTAAGCTAGTCCGGATGTCACACCAATCCTCCCATCATAGTATTCAACCCTCTTTCAGATATGATTTTGCTTTTTCATAGCATTGCTTTGATTTTTCTTTGAGGAATAAGGTCATTTGAATTGAGATTAAGAGAGATTGAGGGGCCAATTTCGAAAGCTTTGGAGAAGGAGATGGAAATTTAGGTATTTAGCTTTTGTAGTGGGAAGGGAGCAATAGGAAATCACATATCAATTCTTCGTCTTTTTACATCCCAATCACTTCTATCATATTCACACCACCCCCAAACCTCCTTGAAAAATTGAAAACTATTGACACACAACCCTCCAAACATCCGGTTACTTAGGTTTGAACAATGGAAGAGACTCGGACTATGGTTCAAACAAGGACAAGGTGACTCTTATGTGGTTTAATCAAGCAAAAATGCCTTGAATCATTTCCTAAGTACGCTAACAACTCCAACAAGATGCACAAGCGATATATACACTACTTAAGCATGAACAAAAGATATTATTTACGCAAATGCGGAAAATGAGAACAAAAAGCATGGGATGCTTCAAAACGAATCTCAACTCTAAGCGATGCACAACACTTGACTTGACTTTTAGGCTCAACTTGTTCATCAATGTTCATGTATATGCATGTGACATGGATTCAAACACAACCAAATTCGATGGAATACACGACTCTTGCCATATTGACACAATTGAGCATAATTAAAGTATTTAGCAAGTGAAATCACTACTAACAAGGGAGGATTACAAGTAAGAGCAAAAAATTTTAAAATTTTAACGAAAACAAAAAGAGATAAGTCTCAACAACATATATATAGCATATATATCCCTCCCCCCAACTTAAACGGTGCTATGTCCTCATAGCATGAAGAACAACAGTATGTATTAAGAGGAAAGAACAAAAGATTGTACCTCCGAGGGAATGTCAACCCTCGTATACCTCGACCAAGTTGGAGGCTTTCGTGTCATTGCTTCCCTTCGTCATTGAAACTGCTTCCAAGGCTCACTCTTTCGGCTTCTCCATCGGAACCACAGCTAGTCACACAAGGTCATCGCCAGGGCTTTCTTGGTCTTACAACCGCGACACGTAATCGCACCCATGCTTAAGGCTCCTGAATGCCTCACTCACCATAGCTTTTAGACCTAAACCACCAAGGCTGGTGTGGTAGCATGCTTACCCTGTAAAAGACTTAAGAACCAACTACCTACTAAGAAGCAAATGACATTAATACCGCCCGGGTTGTGTTATCCGGGCCAAAAAACTGACAAGTATTTAAATCCACTAAATCGTCACGTGATTACACGGGTACTACTTTTCTCCCCATTGCCCAAGCGAGAAACGGGTGGCTATACCAGACCTTCAAAAGAAGAAAAGAAAAAAAAAGATAGAGAAAGAAAAAGAAAAAGTTTATGTACATTCAGCCAAACGCGGGCTCCGAACATTTATGCCAAAGAGAGCTAACAAAATAAACATAGCACTCCATTCCACACTTTGCTTCAAAAATTGAATCCGGCCATGCCACAAAAATAAATACTTTGAGTACCACAATTGCTGAATTCGTTTCAGATATTTAAGTTCAATCAAGTGCGCATTCCAAACTAGATTGATTTTCAACGAGTTGACAAAATCCAAAATAGAAGGATGGTAAACCAAATCAAATTCATCAACACCAACAAAATCAATCGATTCGACTTTTAAAAGCTCTTGCACTGGTGGAGACTCGGTACGAATGGTGGCATCATCTAGAGCCGGGAGTATTGGATGGTTCAAAATTTCTATGGAAGTTATCTCCTCAAAGGAAGGAGACAAACGCTCAGGTCTAGACACATTCTTTCCATCCTGCTCATTCAGCAGAGCATACAAAAAGTCTACCTCCACATTTGTTTTCTCAATAATGAGAAATTTCTCCCCCTGATTGTCACATAGAGAGGGATCCACAAGGGGAGAAAATTGGACATCAGGCTCAACATCTGGCACATCAATCCATTCAGACTCTGAGGAGTTGTCAAAATCTAAACTAACATCTTCAACAAGGATAGGCGGCTCAATTTCCTCTTCCATGGCATTTAAATTGGACTCTTGACAATGTTGAACAAAAACCTTAGATTGCAAAGTTTCAGCCAAATGATCAAAGAAATCTAAAGCTTGAGCTGGTCCTTTTTCAAAAAGTTTGTCATCGCATATTATGTTTAAGAACCGTTGACTCTTTTGAGAAAGTCCATCATAAAAATAGTTAGCAACTTGAAAATTTTCAAAGCCATGATTTGGGACCGCAATGAGCAAATCCTTATATCTTCCCCAACATGCATAAAATGACTCATTCACTTTTTCGGCAAAAGTTTGAATTTGGTTTTTGAGATCAAACCAATCGGTAATGGTCATACGACTTTTAAAAGCATTGACGTCATGAGGGGCTATGCAAGAGGGTGTGAAAGTTTGATTGAGACAGAGGTAATCCCGCAAAGTCTTATGGGGTGTGATAATTTGATTAGGACAAAGGTATTCTCCCAAAGTCTTATGGGGTGTTTCCCATTTTGCCGCCATTCTAATAGATAACCAAGACATAAAGTAAACAGGCTAGAGGAGCTATACCGCCACCTCTCTCAAAACAGGTCCATGGGGTTAAGCCACCGCCACGGCTATATAAGCAATAAAAACAATAAAAAGGCAATTGATGCTCAAGTTAGCTTCGTTACACCTCAAGTCGAATTGGTGGCTCGGTTAGAGGTATCCGCTAAGTCGAGTTCAAATTACACAAAGGAAAAATAAACGGAGTACTTACAGTGCTTTGTCGATCCTCCAAATAAGCTATATTGAGATTCCCCGGCAACGGCGCCAAAAATGCTTAGCCTTCAACCTCGCCTTCGAATAAGGTTGAGAAAACCCCAAGCGTAGGGCTAGGTCGTCGATAGCATAATATCCGGAAGTCCGGGATCGTACCCACAGAGAATCGAAATATAGCTAGTTTGGATTGTAGGTTTAAATGGTTGAGCGCGGCGTTTAAGACGGCCAACTTGATTTTGCTTTAAACGGAAATGATAATGGAAAAGACTAGAAATGAACTTTATAAACTAAAAGAGGCAAGTCTAGGGATCATCTATCCCTTGACAAGGGCCGTTACTGGTTCTCGATTATAACTCAAGCGAGAGTCACGACCGCGTGCTCACGCTCGGAAGATTTAACTTTAACGACTACGTTTATCAAACGATGCGATTAAACGGAACTAAACAAACCTATTTTTGCTAATGTATCTAACACGTAGGAGGCCACGAGCCCTCAATATGCCGCTTGCCAAGACCGCTTGACTAAACAACATACCAAGGAGTTAACACCCCTCGTTTAGACCAAAATGGCTAGATTAATCCAATTCCGAAAACCATGATTTTAAGCCCGAGAGTTCGAGAACCAAATAACCACCTAAGTCATTGGGAAAGATTAGCCCAAGACTTAGCCAAAAAACTACTCACACATAGCAAAAAGACTAGAAATCATGCTAGGAAAGATGAACATAATTAACCGATAAAAACGGAAATAAACTTGATTTATATGAAGATCCAACTAGTAGCTACAACATTAATAAACGAGAAATTAACAGAAGACAAAGACTTACAAGTGTTCTTGAAGAAAATGACTAGAAAAGCTTGAAAGCAACAATGGAAGAAATCCTAGAGAGAAGGAAGACTAAGGCCTAAAAAAGACTAGAAAATGGCCCTCCTTCTATAAAAGGCATACAAGCCTATTTATAGGGCTCTAAATTAAGTTACAAATGACCAAAACGTCCCCAAAATATCTCAAAAACATTCCATAAGTGGAAACTTTCCATAAATGGAATGTAGAAAAAGGTAGCAAAAATCGGTAGATTTTTCCAGGCAGTACCGGTACTGGGAAACTCCCAGTACCGGTACCAGGCTTCAACGAGCTGGAAAATTGATCTCTGGACACCCAGTACCGGTACCCGCTTTACAGCTTTTTTGGGCAAACTTTGTAGGCTCGCTCCGGACACTCCCGAACTCGGATTTGGGCGTTCTTTGGACCGTTGGAAAGCTCGTTGAGTCTACTTTCTAACCCAAGTGGTTTGGATCAAAAGTAATTTGTACATCAAAAGTTATGTCAATTCTACCCTCAGCTGGTCGGAAGATGAATGGTTTTGGTAAAATCCTCACTTCTCCTTCAATTCTCTTGACCCTTGGGCGACCCGAGCAATCCCTAAACCATCTTTCGAGCACCATAATGGGGTGGCGCATGGCCTTGAGTACTTGGTTGCACCCGGAGCATTCCTTGGCGTTCAAACGCGCCTTATTTATACGAATTACCTGAAATACACAAAAAGCTACCTTACGTGCAATATCATTATAAAAGCTAAATAAACGCAAGTTAAACCAACATACTACGGGACTAGTCGCACCAAATATCTACAACATTGGGTGCTCATCAGACATCAGACAAAGAAGTTATGGCCGCTTGAAGTTGGGCTGAAACTCAAAAGATGGGCAGGATTTCCAGAGAGGGGAGGGATCGATCCCCCCATCACCAGGGATCGATCCCTGGGCTTACTGGACCAGAAAACAAAAGGGGGATCGATCCCCCAAGTTTAGGGATCGATCCCTAAGCGATTTTGGGCGATTTTTTGCAGATTTCGACAGCGTTCGAGATGAACAAAGGGAGGCAAACCAAGCTCGATTCTTGCATCAAATCATCATATAAACATATAAAGAGGTAAAGAAGTCCCTACCTCGTGACGATAATCAAGATCTACAAGATTTGAGCAAGCCCTAGCCTCTTCGAACCTCAAAACTTCGATTCAAGCCTTGCCCGGTGAAACCCAAGGATTTTCAAGCTTAAGGATGAGATTGCAAGGCCGAAAGGAGGTTGATTCTTGGAGTTCTTGAGTGATTTAGTGGTGTTTTGAGTGAGAGGAGAGGAGAGAGAGAAAGAGATCGGAATAGAGAGAGAGAGATAGAACGAATGAGAGAGAGAGATGGGAGATAAAAATGATTCTATACACCACACACACACACCTTATATACTCTCATATCTTTAAACTACACATCCACTCCCTTAATCTTCTATTCTTTCACTTAGATCCTCAAATCAAATAATCACCAATTAAACCATATTCTCCCAATTAGTCATTTAATAAACTTTTCAATGATTTAAGAAAATACGGGTCTCTACAAATCAAGCGGAGTACAAGGCTTGTATTATAGGCATGGAGGCAGCAATTGAAATTGGTATAAAGAAGTTGGAAGTAGTAAAGGACTCCAACTTGGTAGTGTCATAGGCCAATGGCGACTGGAGGGTCAAAGAAGAAAAGCTGTAGCCGTACCATCAGGATTTGGAAGACCTCACCCCTCATTTCAACAAAGTAACCTTTACTCACGTGCCAAGGCTTAAGAATCAATTCGCAGATGCATTGGCAACACTGGCATCCATGGTCGAAATCCCTGTTGGCGTGAAGTTAAGGCCGATAGTAATTGAACAAAGAGACACGCCAGTATACCAACATGTCATGGTTGTCGATAAGCCTGAGGATGGCCACCCCTGGTATTATGACATTTGGAGATTCGTGGAAAGAGGGGAATACCCCCTAGAAGCAAGCAAGAAAGACAAGATTGCCCTTCAAAGAATGGCAGCACAGTACATCATTTGTGGAGGAAATCTATACCGGAGATCACACTGTGGCATGCACAAGTTATTCATCCATGGTGCGGAGGCAAGAAGAGTGATGGAAGAAATCCACGAAGGAGTATGTGGCCCTCACATGAACGGCATGATGCTCGCCAAGAAGATTCTCAGATAGCGATATTTCTGGTCCACCATGGAAACAAAATGTGTCGAATACGTATGGTGGTGCCACAAATGCCAGATCCATGCCAACCTAACGCACGTTCCGCCATCTGGACTGCATCAAATCACATTGCCTTGGCCTTTCTCAGTATGGGGAATTGACGTCATCGGAAGGATCGTGCCAACTTTTTCCAACGGTCATAAGTTGGTAGCTGTGGATTACTTCACGAAATGGGTAGAAGCCGCTTTGTATGCTACTTTAACCATGGTACAAGTTACTCACTTCATCAAGCAAAATGTCATATACCGGTATGGGGTCCCTCAAGCATTTGTGTCTGACATTGGGGTTCACTTCAAGGGACGAGCCAGGGAGGCTTTGGATGAGTTTTAGATCCAAGAACACAAGTCAACAACCTATTGACTGCAAACAAATGGAGCCGTAGAGGCGGCTAACAAAACAATCAAAGCCATTCTGGAAAAGACCATTCAATCCACAAGAGATTGGCATGAACAGTTGCCGTTAGCCCTATGCGAATACCGCACGTCTATACGTATGCCAACCGGAGCAACCCCTTACTCATTGGTCTACGGTATGGAGGCTGTGCTTCCCATTGAGTTGGAAGTTCCGTCTCTTCGAACCATGATCGAGTGTGAGGTCCAAGAGGCTGAATGGCTGAGTAAACGGTTTGAAGAGCTCGTGCTATTTGATGAATGCCGATTGAGGGCTTTTTATCATATCCAGGGATACCAGAGGAGAATTGCATGTGCATTCAACAAAAAGGTGAAGCCTAGGGACTTGTCAGAAGGCGATATGGTTTTGAAGGAAATCAGGGCACCAGTTTACGATTCGCGTGGAAAGTTCCAACCAAAGTGGTCCTGGCCATACATCATCAAGACCATCTTATCTGGTGGAGCCTCATAGCTGATTGACTTGGACGGGAACGAATTTGTAACTCTTGTCAACCTGGATCAACTCAAACACTACTATCCCTGAGAGAAGCTTGCTGGGCTGAAAACCGCAAGGGCGGGCAGACCCAGGCAAAAATTAGAGCAAAAGCCTGTTAGGTTGAAAACCCACAAGGCCATCCTAGGCAAAAATTAAGGCAAATAATGAATGAGCTCGCTAAACCGAAAACCTGAAAGGGCGGTGCTAGGCAAAATTTAGAGCGCAAAGGACAGTGTTAAAACCAGAGCAAACCTTAGCCTGAACTACGTTATGACTTGATTCCTTTACCATAAGGATATGTAGGCAGCCTCACTCTAAGGCCCGGTCACCATCATTCAAAATAAAAATCCATGTTGTAAGAGTTCAATGTATTGAATCAAGGAAGGAGAAACCCTCCATAACTCATTTTATTATAATAACTACTTCTAATACATAAGGCTGAGCACGACTTTCGGAAAACAAACAAAAAAAGGAAGAAGAAGAGATAACATGATCAAAGTGGGTCCACAATTTGTTTCATGATCAGGGTAGTAGGATTGAGTCAGTTTCCTTGAGCCCCAGCCCTTGCTGCAATATCTCTCTTAAGCCATTTCTGGTAGCTCCCATGAACCATCATAGAAGGATAAGGGTGCACATCAGTCACTTCGCGAGTGCCCTAAAACCGCTGATAGTTGCAAAGAGTGGAATGGCGAAACAAGACAGTACAACATCAATCAGAACCTCTGCAGGGGCCTCCTATCTACAGCCGAGCTGACGCTGAATCCGGTATGGGATGTAGAAAGTGAAGGCCTCCAAACTAGCAAGGATGACCCACTGGGGCCCATTAAGTGCACGGTCATGGGAGGGGAGGTCTAGCCATGAACACCTCCATGAAATGGTCTCAGCTCGCAGACACCTAAAGAAGTCAACCCACTCAGGAATCTTCCTGTCAGCAAACTCAAAGCATCGGAGTGACAACAGCCTAGCTTCATATGCCCAATTGCCAAGAGGAATTGTTAGCACATTCACCTTATCACAGAGCCAGATCTGCAAAGGAGATGAAAAACAAGTAAGAAACCATAGAAAGCCAAACCGAGCATCAAGGTAAAACGAGACCGTGAGAAAAACCCGAAAAAGTAGAGCTGAGTGAGAAGCCAACCTGTAGGAGGAGAGGACTACCCCCGAAAATCTCAGTCTCTCCAGAGCAAACTTTATCCAAACCCATCAGTGTTTCAGCTGAAACCATTGGAATCACGTCCTTTCGAGCCTCGATTTGAATGCCAATGCTGACCAGAGCTGAGCTAGCATGACCAGTGGAAGGCACCAAAAGGTAGGCCGCAAGCAGGCACATGTAGAGGGTAGTCATACGCCGAGTTTGATAAGTTGTGTCCGCAGGGTCACCGAGGGGAAGAACATTTCAATAAGCCGCGCATCACATTGAGGCGACCATCGCTAACTAAGTAGCGGGCAGCCCTATTACCCAGTCCAAGGGCCGCAATTAAGATCTTGTGGATGCTCTCACATACTGAAGGGATAATGACTTCTCCCGAGCCAAAGTCGCCTAGGTAGGTGTGAAACTCCTCCATAGTAGGGCAAAGCTCTTGCTCGCCAAAGCGAAAAATGTGAACTTCCGGATCCCAGAATCTCGCAGCAGCCTTCAAGAGTTCGGGGCGAAGACGGATGTTGCGGAGGTACCTCATGGAGTAGAGGCCATGAGCTTGGAAATTGAGCCAATCGATGCCTTCCATCGAGACTAATCCTGGGCGAAGTGAGCTGGTGAGCGAAAGGGCCATGGAGAAGAAGAGTGAGCCTTAGAAGAAATGAGACTTGAGTAGGATGGAAGGGATTTGAAGTTAAAGGCTTGGATTTATAGGAAGGGTAGGGGAGATAACCTCGGCTTTCAAAGAGTCTCGGGTTCCAAAAATGTGAGTTCCCCGTGAATTTTGAATAAGGAAAGACTTGGTCATAGCATGGAAAAGTAATGCAGATCAGATGTCAAGGGTAAATCACTTAAGGCACTGATCACAAAGCTGGTCTTCACTATAGCTATTTATCAAATCTGGATTGAGAGAAACATTCGGAAATTTCAAATTCTCTCCTCTATTTTTGAGGTAATTGTTCATAAAATTTGCTCTATGGTTAGGGCCAGACTTCTATCACTTCATAGTATACCTCAAACTCAAGCAACATGGATCGTAAATGAGTGGAATTTGGGTTAAGTTACGTTTGTTTTCCGAATCCTTATTACACATGTTTTGCTTGGCAGGTTGTGTTTGGAAGTCAGGAAGCTAGCAGGTTCGAGGAGTATGCTTAGCTGCTAATACTCCTATTTATAACACTACAAGAAAAAACACATTTGGCGACCAACTTTCGGCGACCAAATTATTTTTTGTCGCTGATTGTCAACTTTTGGCGACTAAAATATTTTTGGTCGCCTATTGTAGACATTTGGCGACTAAATTCTTTTTTGTCGCCGATTTTGTAGATCTTCGGCGACTAAAACATTTTTAGTCGGCGAAAGTCTACCATTTGGCTACCAACGATCATTTGGTCGCCGAAAACAAACAATTGGCGACAAACCAATAGTCGGCAAAGAAAAACATTACGCGACAAAAATATTAGTCGGGGAAAGCTACCAATTGGCGACTAAAACATTTTTAGTCGGCGAAAGTCTACCATTTGGCTACCAACGATCATTTGGTCGCCGAAAACAAACAATTGGCGACAAACCAATAGTCGGCAAAGAAAAACATTACGCGACAAAAATATTAGTCGGGGAAAGCTACCAATTGGCGACTAAAACATTTTTAGTCGGCGAAAGGCTACCATTTGGCTACCAACGACCATTTGGTCGCCGAAAACAAACAATTGGCGACCAACCAATAGTCGGCAAAGAAAAGCATTAGGCGACAAAAATATTAGTCGGGGAAAGCTACCAATTGGCGACTAAATTCGTTTTGTCGCCGTTTGTGTGAACCTTTGGCGACTAAAATATCTTTAGTCGGCAAAAGGCTACCATTTGGCTACCAAATGTCATTTTGTCGCCGAAAATTTATATATTATATTATAATAAACTTATATACTTATTCCATCTACTTAACCGAAATTTAACCCATATTTCACCGTTAACTCCTTAATTAAATCTCAAATTTTTTTAAAAAAATGGCAACTCCTTAAATCTAATGTTAAATGCTACCGAAGTAACAAAAAAAAAAGCTCCTTAATTAAATCTCACTTTTCTCCTTACACTTTTTTTAAAAAAAAAAATTCAATTTCTCCCTCTTCCGTATATTCTCAACAAAAAAAAAAAAATGCTCCTATGAATGGAGAAAACCTTCAACCTTCATTTAAAATAAGGAAGAGGAAAAATCTAATAGAATTTATCCAAATAACTCTTACGCGTTCATCATCTAATCAAATAGCGTGCATCTACAAAATGTACCTGAGCGGATGAAAATAACATGCCGTTTGTGGGTCATTTTTAGTTTTTCTAAGATGCCCATTGGTACATTGCACAAATTCTCATCATAAAAACCCCACTATGAAAAAAAATAAATTACGAAGAACTTCTCAAATCTCTATCTGGCCATGGTTTCTCCATTTTTAACTCCAATGAAAAAAAAAAAGTCATACGCTACTAAGGCACTAAAAAAATTAGACACTAACTTAATTTACGCTTTCCAGGTCCATTAATTAGCAAAGACATAACCACAGGTCCATGAAGCGTTTTAAAAAAAAGCAAGACAGGAAAAAAGTTACGTTAAACTCATTAGATTAGGTTCTTAGGAATTTTTGAATTTTAATAAAAAAACAGTTATCTCAGTAATAAAAAATATACGAAGAGGATTTCTGATCATTTTATGCTAAAGGGTCATAATAATTATTTGTCTTTAGGGCTTTTATGATTAACTTACATTTTTCATTTGTTCATATGGCTCTAATATGAGAGCATAAAGTAAAAAATTATTTATCATTATTTTAGGGTAAATTATAAATAAATGTAATTAATCTAACCATATTTTTACTATATATTATATCATATTAAACATAATTATATTATATATATATATAATTTTTCGTACATAATATAATATATTATATTATTATATATAAATATTGTTTTATATAAATATATTATCTTTATGAATAAAGCACAAGTTAAGTGCGTAGCCCAGTGGTTGTGCGCCCTTATAAGGTAAGGGAGGTCGGGGGTTCGATTCTTGGCAAAGGCATGTGGTTGGATTATTCCACACGCGCCACGTGGAAGATGCAGGTTGATCCACGTGGCGGTACAAAGATGGGGCCACGTGGCACCCAAATTTTTTTTTTATTATTTATTTAGCATGACATTTGGCGACAAAAACGTTTTAGTCGGGGAAAGTTGTATTCGGCGACCAAAAACGTTTTAGTCGGGGAAAGTTGTATTCGGCGACCAAAAGTTTAGTCGCCGTATGTAAATATGATTTTTCGAAAAGGTTTAAATTAATTAGATTCGGTGACTAAATTTAGTCGCGAATGCCTTTCGCGACAAAAGTATTTTGTCGGGAAAAACAATCTTCGGCGACAAAAAATTTTGGTCGGCAAAAACTTTCCCAGACCAAGTGTCGCCGACCAAAGTGGCGACCAAAAATTTAGTCGCGGAAAGGTTTTGGCGACTAAAAAGTGCCATTTGGCGACTATTATTTTAGTCGGCAAAAGTGTTTTTTCTTGTAGTGTAAGGTATATACCTTAATCTTCTCTTAGTTTGTTACTGAAGACTCTATGGGTGAATGCTGTGGAATTCATTTTTCTATGCCTCTCCTCAATTGTTTATGTGTGCCACCATATGTGTGAGCCCATGATCTGTGTGCTTAAGCCCCATATTTCTTAAGAGTGTAGGTAAAAGTTAGTGCGAGCCTTTTTGTAAGGGAGAGTTGGGGGTGATCTGGTTTTTGTTATTGCTTTTAGATGTTTGGTGGTTTAGGTTTCGAGGGGTTTGTAGGGGAGCAGAAAGAGCGATAGTATTTCTTTTCTCCTACAGCTCATCTGTTATGTTCTGTAGCATCCTGATGCAGTTCTGCTAATTGCTGTTATCAGTTCTTCGACTGTTTCTGTTATGGTGTTGATTGCTATAGCTATAGCTTCTTTATGATTATTACAAGTTGTTGTCCATGATCAGTTTGTGTCTTCAAGCGTGATCTCTCTGTTGTAGTGGTATCTGCTATTTAGCTGCTCTATTTCAGATCTATTCTGACTTGCCACTGTTCTATTGTTTCTTTGAATCAAGCATCGTTCTTCATGGTTTGTTTCTATTCAGTTTGATTAGCTACCTACCCTTGGGGGGTTGTCTCTTGGAATGTTTAAGCCTTTCTAGGGGGCTTGTCCCTAGCTTTTTTTCTTTTACTTTTGCTACCTGTTAAGTGCATTATATAGGTGAAGTAGCAGGCCACTTGAATGCATATTCTGATCCTGCTTTGGGAGCCTCCAGATTGGGCTAAACCAATTGGGTTTTGTCTAGTTCTAAGGCTGCCCAAGTTCTGCTATATTGGTCCTTCTCATTGCTGTTGTCATTTAGTTACTGTTTTGCTGCTTCTATGTTTAGTTCAGCAGTGATCGCACAGATTTGTTGCTGCTGCCGTTTGCTATCCAGAGATGGTTTACACTTGTCCGTGAGGTGGATGCCAGGTTGAAATTGTCCGGTTGCCTATTTCCTATGATTGCTGCTGTTCTGTTATGGTGTTTGTCCTGTCGTATCCTACTGTTGAAATGTTCAAGCTATGGTTTAAACATTGTTCTGTGAGGTGTAGCTCATCCCAAGATCATTCCATCACTCTCAAGTGGAGTTGAAGCTCAAGCTGTCACGCCCTCGATTTTCAACATAATTAAACAATATATTTCAATAAAAGAGTCTCGCATATCATATACGTTACCCAAAAGAGTTTCCCACATGTTTAACTTACAAACAAGTCCTTAAGTTTAGATAATTACAACTTTAGTCAAAAGAAAATTCAAGAGTAATTAGTTACAAGACCATCTTTAACAAAATGAGATCTTCACAAAGATGATGAAATAACTAATGATGTCAGCCCCCAAAAGTCTTTCACTATCAAGCACACAATGCATGCAATCTATTGCTCGGCATCTGAACCAGAAAAGAAAGATTGGGTTGAGCTACACTAGCCTAATAGAGAATTCTATGCTCAAATTATATGTAAATTTGATGAATCATGCACCATGAATCAGTGGATATTGATAGATACGCCAAATGCACTAATGACTACCAACAAATCGCAAGCTATAGTCTAAGGGTCCTAGACTATGCATAAATGTCACTAACCGTTTGCTTCTTTAACTAAATACACTTACAAATTCACGCCGTTCCACATTTGTCTTCATCAAATCCCTTTATTGCAAAACCTTTCCTTCCTTTTAATCAGGTGTTTCCCATCGACAACCACTTGGGTCACCTCGAGTCTATTTCCTTCGAGTGTAGGGTCACCCTGAGTGTATTCCCTTAATAATAATAATCACTTGGGTCACCTCGGGTCTAGTTCCTTCCAGCGTAGGGTCACCTTGAGTCTCTTCCCTCAATAATAATAATCACTTGGGTCACCTCTCACACTTTTCATAATCGTCATCATTTCATAATCAACTTCATCATCAATCTATCGGTCATACCACAAAACTTCAATTAACCATTACCTAACTTCCCAAATATACATGTTCATGCCTTTTCATTTGTTTACCCATTCGCATCAGACATAGCATATTAAGCCCATATATATAATCCTACAATACTCTATCCATTAGTTTCTACACTTGAACCTCATAGGGAGGGTGCCAAATGGATTGACAGACTTGACGAGTCGTGAGGACACAAGTTATTATATCCCCTCAAACAATCCCTTCACAACATCGATTTCACTTCAAGCATTCTAAACACTCTACCAATCTACCACATTGATTTCATTTCAAAACGTTCCAAACTGTCAACCATATCAAGACTTTGACTAATTAACGAATACACGCCCTTCCCTTTGAGCATACCACAATACCACACGTCCTCACCGTGCCTCTAAGTACTTCCCTGTACCTTCACATACCACATGTCAACTCATGACTAGACTCTGCGATGCCTAGTCTTCTAGTTTCTATACTTGGAGTCCGTAAAGCATATGCTAAAGGAATCTACAGAATTCTACAAGTCGAAAGAAAAAGAATAGTAACACTACGCAGCGGATCCCTAGACAAGTTCAGGTGTATCGCTCGTATTTCAATGTGTAATATAGTCCAATTCTCATTTCTTAACACAACGAGTTCACTCCAGTCCATCGGATACCACTCTAAGAGTGAGACAAAAAATACTCCTCAAAACATTTGAAAGAATGAGCAAACAACCCATTAGAGTCGATGAGAAGTTTCAAAATGTGATTTGGAAGATATAGAAAAGCAGTTGAAAAACACTGTAGCAACTCAATCTCCTACCGGTAGGTGAATGAATCCTGCTGGTAGAAGAGAAGTGTCGCACCCGTCTCGGATATTTGATATTTTAATTCACGTATTTAATGAAATTATGCGTCACGGGGTTAAGTTGCATACATTAGAAGTGTGAGGGCTTGTGTGTGATTTGTGAATTAGAGCATGACAACATGTGGTCTTGTTGGCACACAATAATTTTCTTTAGAGTTATCAAACAGAGTACGTGTTCTGTTTCTGCTCTTCGTTGATACACGTAGAGAGCGAGAGAGAGAGAGAGAAGCGGCAAGGAGGAAGAAGAGGAAAATAGGAGAAAACCTAGAGAAGGTTTAGCTAGCTTTGAATTGAAGTTTAATTTAGTAAGTTTCATCTTCTTACTTGCTGAAATTCATATTTCCTGTGCTAGATTTTATGTTGTACATCTTGTATGCATTTGATTGAAGCCATAGGAGAGGGTTTTGAGGTTGGAATTGAGTTTTTATTTCAGAAATTCGTGTATATGATGAACATGCATGACTGTGTTTTAACAAGTTGCTAATCTGTCCTGTGTTGACGAATTTATTCAAGGCATCTAGATATCTTCTAAATTCTTGAAAAAAAATCCTGAAGACTCGTCTGTGAGTCTATTGCATTGTGTTAAATTTTCAGAAAATAACTCGAAGTATTTTGGCCTACAAAATTCGCGGACTGAACTGGTGTCTGGTTCGCGTCTGTGCGGACAGCACAGACACATGTTGGAAAAACGGGCATAACTTTTTGCTCGGGTGTCGGTTTTACGCACCGTTTCTTGATTCTGAAACTAGACTTGTATACCTTTCTGAATATGTAAGTTTTGTGCCTTAGTTACTTCTAGGAAAAATCAGCTTCTGTTCTGAAGTTATTGGTTTGTCAAATCTGGAAATCTGGGCAGGTTTTAGAGCTTTGTTTTCATCAATTTTGTCATGGTTAAGTGTACTTATTGGCTATGGGTTCTCTTGAGTCTTAAGCACTGATCAATTGGTGATCTTTTGGTGTTAGAATTAATGGAAAATATTGAGTATGCGATTTTTAGTGATCTTTCGATCACAGACTGTTCTGCTGGAAATTGTGCTTCGCTGCACAGAATTTCTAAGTTTGGAGGTGGTTTTGGCTATGTTCCTTTATTGTAAAAATTATGGGAAAAATCAGGGATAAACTTTGATATGTTTCTATGATCTCTGCAAAATTTCCAATCATTTGGTGATATAGTCTAGTGTTGGCGGATTTTACAAGTTTCTGTGTTCTGCTGAATTTTGTATTTGCTGTATTGATACATCTTGGGAAAACTAGGCATATCTCCTAGCACGTGTATCGGATTTGCGAACCGGTTTTTGATTTGGAAACTAGACTCATAAATCTTTCAGAACATGTAGGATTTGTACCTTAAAATTTCGTAGGTAAATACAGCTTTTGGTTCAAAGTTGGTTGATCTGCAGAAACTGCAGATTTGTGTTTCTAAATGTGCATCTTCGGACGGTCATAACTTTGTCATTTGAAATCTATTTAGGACAAACTTTATATCGATGTTGGTGTACTGAAAGTCTACTTTCTAGTGGTGGTGGTTTCATGACCCAACTATGATCTTATAAAATGCTAGAGTCATTTAAAAACAGGCTGGTTGTAGGCTGGTTGAACTTCATGTTGTTTTGGTTTATTTCTAGGCTTATGAAGGGGACATATTCGCATTCTTTGCCCATTGTTTAGTTTCCTTATTAGCTTATTAATCTTGTGTTGATCGTTCGTTGAACTCATTACTAATACGATTAAGCGTGTGGTAGGTAACGAGCTGGGTAAACGGGAGGTGCCAAAACCGTAAGTTGGCATACTTCGGTCGACTCACAGGTGAGTGTGTTTGATATCTTATATCTTCAATAAGATGTTAACATGTTGGTTCTGTATCATGCTATGGTTGGTTTAGTTACTAGCATGCATGATTGGTGTGTTGATTGTACCCGTATAAGGTTTGTGGAGTGAGTCACACCTTGTCGTGGGCCGTGCTGTTCTATTTACGGCGAACGGGAACTTGGTGTGCGGGACACAATACCTTGGGTACATGGGATGTGGCAGACGTGTCACTGCATGTGTTGTGAATATAAATTGTGGTTGTTTCTGTTAGTTGTTTATGTTGAATTTTATTGGATTTATTCTATATCTCACACACTCCTGGTTTTCCTTTGGATTGCCAGATAGCAGGCGTTCGTAGGATGGTCCACTACCAGTCGGCGTTTTGGGGTTGGCGTTGAGGTTGTTTGTTTGTGTCGGTGGTAGTGAGTTGTCTTGTACATGTTTTTGACTCGTTTTGTAAAGGATGTTTTGCACTTTAGTTTATCAAGCATGTAAAGTTATCGGATAACGTCGACTCTGTTGTTAATAGTAATATTAAGTCTTCCGCTGGTTTATTCTGAGTTATTATGTGTTGTTAAATGATTGTTTGGTTGGCAATTGGGAATGCCACGTGGCCGCACCGACTCGGGCCCACAATGGGTGTCGTTTTGCGGGGCGGGGCGTGACAGTTTGGTATCAGAGCGCTAGTACGTTCTAGTCTCTGAGTTGAGAGTCGTTTGGGGTTTGGTAGTGGACCGGAGGAGTTTTGTGTTATGGATTAGAGTTAGCTATTGACTAACGTGTGAGATATATATTTTTAAATTGTGTTTGCTATTGGTTGTTTAAGTTCTTTAAACAGATATTTGGACATGGCTTCGGAGCACACGGTTCCAGCTGAGGATGTTGCTACTAGTGGGGATGAGGTGGAGCAACCACATGTTCCTTTGCAAGCACCAGTTGGGAGGGACACAGAAAGAATTTTGGCAGCTATGGCTCAATATACAGAACAACAAGCAGCCTTAATGCAATTGCAGACCGCACAGGCAACGGAGCGTGGAACGGGTACTGGCTTATTGGAGCGGTTTAGGAAGTTGTTCGCTACAGAGTTCGGGGGATCTGTGAGTCCCGAGGAAGCAAAGGAGTGGCTGAAGTCTGTGGTAAGGGTGTTTGATGCCATGGGTGTGACCGATGCCCAGAAGGTGACATTAGCAACATTCAACTTAAAAGGTACGGCACGAAATTGGTGGGAAGCTTTGCAAAGGCAGTTGACTGCACCATTACCAGGTGTGACACCGGTGGTTCAACGGGTTGTGACGTGGGAGCGCTTTGTGAAAGGATTCAATGACCAATATTGTCCACAGAGTTACCGGTTTAGACAAGAGGCAGCTTTTTCTCATCTGCAACAAGGTGATATGACTGTTCCAGAATACGAGGCGAGGTTTGCGGAGCTATCAGAATATGCTCCAGACATGGTTGACACAGAAGTTAAGAAGTGTAAACGGTTTCGGTTGGGACTTTCTCCAAAGGTATTAACCAAGTTGATAACTTACGAGACGGAGGATTACGCTGCTTTGGTGGAGATGGCTAGGAAGGTAGGAAATGATATTCAACACTACAAAGACAGTCAACAGTCTAATAAGAAGAACAAAATTGAGGGAACAACTTTTGGAAAGTCTGGAGGTGGTAGTGACAAGGGCGGTCAACAAAGAACACAAGGCTTTGGAAATCAAAATTTTGGTAAATCTCAAGGTGGTTCATCAGGAGGGTGGAAAGGGAAATCAGGTCAAGGGTCTGGTAAGCAAATCGCGGGTGGTTCAACAACGACAGGGACACGTCAATGTTTTAATTGCGGGTCCACAGATCACTTGCTGAGGGAGTGTACGAGCGGGGTTAAGAGTTTCAGGTGTTTTGCATGTGGTGAGACTGGACACATGGCGGCACAATGCCCTAGAAGGCAAGCACCGGCAGCATCGTCTGTGGGTAGTGTTCAAGGAGGCAGAGGAAGGGGAGCTAGTGGGTCTACAGCGCCGGGTAGAGTGTTTGCAGTCACACGGCAAGGGGCTCAGTCTTCACCGGGAGTAGTGACAGGTACTTTGGCTATTTCTGGTACTTATGCACGTGTGTTATTAGACCTTGGATCTACACACTCTTTTGTGTCAAATGTCTTTACTAAATATTTAGACAAGCCTGCTAGAGTGTTAAATATTGCTTTAGCTATTTCTACACCGGTGGGTGATGTAGTTGTTATTAACGTGGGTTTTTCGAGATGTGAGTTGGTAGTCGGGGGAAAGAAGTTGTTGGTGGATTTGCTACCATTAGACATGACCGATTTTGATATTATTCTGGGTATGGATTTCTTGTCGGAGTATCATGCTGTCATGGACTGTTTTTGCAAGGAAGTTGTGTTTCGTCTACCGAACAGTGATGAGGTCAAATTTTGTGGGGATTCTGTGGTAAGTTCTACATGTCTTATTTCAGCACTTAAAGCTAACACTTTGTTGAGTAAGGGATGTGAGGGGTTTATTGCTTATGTTGTTGACACTGAAAAGGAAGCACCTAAGCTTGAAGAGATATTGATTGTGAATGAATTCACGGATGTATTTCCGGATGAGTTGCCGGGTATCGTACCAGATCGTGAAGTTGAGTTCACTATCGAGTTATTGCCAGGTACTAATCCGATTTCTATTACTCCATATCGTATGGCACCGGCTGAGTTGCTTGAGTTAAAGGTTCAGTTGAAGGAATTGCTTGATCAGGGTTTCATTCAACCTAGTGTATCGCCATGGGGAGCACCGGTTTTATTTGTTAAAAAGAAGGAAGGCACTATGCGAATGTGTATCGATTATCGGCAGTTGAATAAGGTGACAGTTCGGAACCAATATCCATTGCCGAGGATAGATGACTTGTTTGATCAGTTGCACGGGGCTACGGTATTCTCTAAGATTGATCTGAGATCGGGTTATCATCAAATTAAGGTGAGAGATTGTGATGTATCGACAACGGCTTTTCGTACAAGGTATGGTCATTATGAGTTCTTGGTTATGCCATTCGGTTTGACCAACGCTCCAGCGGTTTTCATGGATTTAATGAATCGAGTATTTCGACCATTCTTGGATGCTTTTGTTATCGTGTTTATCGATGATATTCTGGTCTATTCTCACACTAAGGAGGAACATGAGAATCATTTACGTATTGTGCTTCAAGTTCTACGAGACAAGCGTTTGTTCGGGAAGCTTAGTAAATGTGCATTTTGGTTGGATCGTGTGGAATTCTTGGGGCACGTGATCTCTGCTGATGGAGTTTGTGTGGATCCTAAGAAGATTGAGGCGGTGGTGAATTGGGAAAGTCCTAAAAATGTTTCAGAGATTCGAAGTTTTCTTGGCTTGGCGGGTTATTATCGGAAGTTTATTCAGGGCTTTTCTGCCATTGCTTTGCCAATGACAAAATTGACGAGAAAGGATGTCAAGTTTTTGTGGTCTGATGAGTGTGAGGAGAGTTTCCTGGAGTTGAAGAAACGGTTAGTATCAGCACCGGTTTTAACAATTCCAGTTGGCACAGAGGACTTGGTAATTTACACTGATGCTTCATTACAGGGTTTGGGTTGCGTTTTGATGCAGCGGGGTAAGGTTATTGCTTATGCGTCGAGACAGTTAAAAACTCACGAGCACAATTATCCTACTCATGATTTGGAATTAGCGGCTGTGGTATTCGCTCTCAAATTATGGAGGCATTATTTGTATGGAGTATCGTGTGAGATCTATAGCGATCATCAGAGTCTACAATATTTATTCACGCAGAAGGAATTGAATTTGAGGCAACGGCGATGGATGGAGTTGATAAAGGACTATGACTGTTCTATACATTATCATCCGGGTAAGGCAAATGTGGTCGCCGATGCTTTAAGCCGAAAGACGGCGGGAAGATTGGCATGTATACAATGTTCGAGAGTTTCGGTTTTAACTGAATTGAAACAAATGGGAGTAGAGTTTTTATTGGGGAGCAATGGAGCTTTGCTAGCTCGTTTCAGCATTCGACCTTTGTTTATAGATCGGATCAGAGATGGGCAGTGGCAGGATCCTAATTTTCAAGACTTCAGGCAGTGTGTGGAGGAGGGGAAAATGCCTGAGTTCAGTATTCGGGATGATGGTATGATTCTGTTTGGGAAAAGAATGTGTTTGCCAAATGACATGGTTTTAAAGAAGGAAATTTTAGATGAAGCCCATTGTTCTGCATATGCTATGCATCCGGGAAGTACTAAATTGTATCGTGATTTGAGAGAATATTTTTGGTGGAGTGGTATGAAAAGGGAAATTGCAGAGTACGTGGCTGGTTGTGAAACTTGTCAACGAGTGAAGGCTGAACACCAGAGACCGGCGGGTTTATTGCAGAATCTACCTATACCGGAGTGGAAATGGGATCATTTGACGATGGATTTTGTAACAGGTTTGCCGCGGTCAAAAGGTGGATACGACTCTATTTGGGTTATCGTTGATCGATTGACAAAATCAGCTCACTTTTTGCCGGTTAAAACCACATACACCACAGATAGGTATGCAAAACTGTATGTTGATGAAATAGTCAGATTGCATGGGGCGCCTATATCTATCGTTAGCGACAGGGATCCGAAGTTCACTTCTAAATTCTGGAATAGTTTGCAGCGGGCTATGGGAACCTCTTTGAAATTCAGTACCGCTTTTCATCCACAGACAGATGGTCAGTCGGAGCGGACTATACAAATTTTAGAGGATATGCTGAGAGCTAGTGTTCTAGATTTTGGTGGCGGGTGGGATGAGAATCTATCGTTGGCAGAGTTTGCTTATAACAATAGTTATCAAAGTAGTATCGGGATGCCACCGTATGAGGCGTTATATGGCAGAAAATGTAGAACACTGATTTGTTGGGAGGATGTAGGTGAAAGATGTATGTTGGCTCGAGAGTTGGAACAAGCAGCTGTCGAGGATCCAACGTTGGTTCTGGAGCTAATACAACAAACAATTGATAGGGTAAAATTGGTTAGAGAACGTTTGAAAATGGCACAGAGCCGACAAAAGAGCTATGCAGATAAGCGAAGACGTGAGTTGGAGTTTGCGGTTGGTGACTTTGTTTTTATTCGTGTTGCACCGTGGAAAGGGGTTATACGTTTTCAAAAGAAAGGCAAGTTGGCACCTCGATACATCGGACCATACGAAATTATTGAAAGAGTGGGAGTTACAGCTTATCGTTTGGCATTGCCAGTTGAGTTGACTCGACTACATGACGTTTTCCATGTCTCTATGCTTCGAAAGTTCGTGGGGGATCCGTCACATATTCTGAGTTCAGAACCGTTGGAACTTTGCGAGGATTTGTCCTACGAGGAGACACCGATTGAGATTTTAGATCGAAAAGAGCAAGTGTTACGCACAAAAGTGATACCCTATGTGAAAGTTTTGTGGCGGAATCACAAGGTTGAGGAGGCTACCTGGGAGGGTGAAGAATCAATGAAACAAAAGTATCCACATTTGTTTTCGTAAGGTAAATCTTATTTCGGGACGAAATCTTCTAAGTGGGGGAGAGTTGTCGCACCCGTCTCGGATATTTGATATTTTAATTCACGTATTTAATGAAATTATGCGTCACGGGGTTAAGTTGCATACATTAGAAGTGTGAGGGCTTGTGTGTGATTTGTGAATTAGAGCATGACAACATGTGGTCTTGTTGGCACACAATAATTTTCTTTAGAGTTATCAAACAGAGTACGTGTTCTGTTTCTGCTCTTCGTTGATACACGTAGAGAGCGAGAGAGAGAGAGAGAAGCGGCAAGGAGGAAGAAGAGGAAAATAGGAGAAAACCTAGAGAAGGTTTAGCTAGCTTTGAATTGAAGTTTAATTTAGTAAGTTTCATCTTCTTACTTGCTGAAATTCATATTTCCTGTGCTAGATTTTATGTTGTACATCTTGTATGCATTTGATTGAAGCCATAGGAGAGGGTTTTGAGGTTGGAATTGAGTTTTTATTTCAGAAATTCGTGTATATGATGAACATGCATGACTGTGTTTTAACAAGTTGCTAATCTGTCCTGTGTTGACGAATTTATTCAAGGCATCTAGATATCTTCTAAATTCTTGAAAAAAAATCCTGAAGACTCGTCTGTGAGTCTATTGCATTGTGTTAAATTTTCAGAAAATAACTCGAAGTATTTTGGCCTACAAAATTCGCGGACTGAACTGGTGTCTGGTTCGCGTCTGTGCGGACAGCACAGACACATGTTGGAAAAACGGGCATAACTTCTTGCTCGGGTGTCGGTTTTACGCACCGTTTCTTGATTCTGAAACTAGACTTGCATACCTTTCTGAATATGTAAGTTTTGTGCCTTAGTTACTTCTAGGAAAAATCAGCTTCTGTTCTGAAGTTATTGGTTTGTCAAATCTGGAAATCTGGGCAGGTTTTAGAGCTTTGTTTTCATCAATTTTGTCATGGTTAAGTGTACTTATTGGCTATGGGTTCTCTTGAGTCTTAAGCACTGATCAATTGGTGATCTTTTGGTGTTAGAATTAATGGAAAATATTGAGTATGCGATTTTTAGTGATCTTTCGATCACAGACTGTTCTGCTGGAAATTGTGCTTCGCTGCACAGAATTTCTAAGTTTGGAGGTGGTTTTGGCTATGTTCCTTTATTGTAAAAATTATGGGAAAAATCAGGGATAAACTTTGATATGTTTCTATGATCTCTGCAAAATTTCCGATCATTTGGTGATATAGTCTAGTGTTGGCGGATTTTACAAGTTTCTGTGTTCTGCTGAATTTTGTATTTGCTGTATTGATACATCTTGGGAAAACTAGGCATATCTCCTAGCACGTGTATCGGATTTGCGAACCGGTTTTTGATTTGGAAACTAGACTCATAAATCTTTCAGAACATGTAGGATTTGTACCTTAAAATTTCGTAGGTAAATACAGCTTTTGGTTCAAAGTTGGTTGATCTGCAGAAACTGCAGATTTGTGTTTCTAAATGTGCATCTTCGGACGGTCATAACTTTGTCATTTGAAATCTATTTAGGACAAACTTTATATCGATGTTGGTGTACTGAAAGTCTACTTTCTAGTGGTGGTGGTTTCATGACCCAACTATGATCTTATAAAATGCTAGAGTCATTTAAAAACAGGCTGGTTGTAGGCTGGTTGAACTTCATGTTGTTTTGGTTTATTTCTAGGCTTATGAAGGGGACATATTCGCATTCTTTGCCCATTGTTTAGTTTCCTTATTAGCTTATTAATCTTGTGTTGATCGTTCGTTGAACTCATTACTAATACGATTAAGCGTGTGGTAGGTAACGAGCTGGGTAAACGGGAGGTGCCAAAACCGTAAGTTGGCATACTTCGGTCGACTCACAGGTGAGTGTGTTTGATATCTTATATCTTCAATAAGATGTTAACATGTTGGTTCTGTATCATGCTATGGTTGGTTTAGTTACTAGCATGCATGATTGGTGTGTTGATTGTACCCGTATAAGGTTTGTGGAGTGAGTCACACCTTGTCGTGGGCCGTGCTGTTCTATTTACGGCGAACGGGAACTTGGTGTGCGGGACACAATACCTTGGGTACATGGGATGTGGCAGACGTGTCACTGCATGTGTTGTGAATATAAATTGTGGTTGTTTCTGTTAGTTGTTTATGTTGAATTTTATTGGATTTATTCTATATCTCACACACTCCTGGTTTTCCTTTGGATTGCCAGATAGCAGGCGTTCGTAGGATGGTCCACTACCAGTCGGCGTTTTGGGGTTGGCGTTGAGGTTGTTTGTTTGTGTCGGTGGTAGTGAGTTGTCTTGTACATGTTTTTGACTCGTTTTGTAAAGGATGTTTTGCACTTTAGTTTATCAAGCATGTAAAGTTATCGGATAACGTCGACTCTGTTGTTAATAGTAATATTAAGTCTTCCGCTGGTTTATTCTGAGTTATTATGTGTTGTTAAATGATTGTTTGGTTGGCAATTGGGAATGCCACGTGGCCGCACCGACTCGGGCCCACAATGGGTGTCGTTTTGCGGGGCGGGGCGTGACAAGAAGAATTCAGCACTTGACCTACTGGTAGGTAAACAAGTCCTACTGGTAGAAACTGCAAACAGAAGAGCCTACAACTTGAACGAAACAACTTTGTACAAATCCTACCGGTAGAAACTGCAAACAAAAGAGCCAACAACTTGAATGAAACAACTTTGTACTTAACCTACCGGTAGGTAAACAAGTCCTATCGGTAGGTGGATGAATATGTTTGAGCAGCTTCTTGAGATGCTGCAGTACGCTTGAGTTGGTTACGAAGAATTTCTCACTCGTTCTACCGGTAGGGAAAAAGTTGATTTTTTTTGGCAAAGCAACAACGTTCTACCGGTAGGAAGGACGGGCCTACCGGTAGGAATACGGGAAAAATAGCCGATTCTTACAACAATAGCAGAATTTCATTCATACTCAACAACAACCAATACAAACACGAAAACACCCAAATAACATATAAAGAGAGGTAGAATTCCCTACCTCAAAGTCGGAGCACGAAACCCAAGAAATTACAAGCCCTAGATTTCCGAAAACATTGGTCCAACCGGAATACAACTCCTCCGAGCTCAAACCAGCGAGATACGAACCACAATACGTGTAGGGATGAAAGATTGAAGGTTGGTTTGAGTGGATTTTGGAGAGAGAGCGAGAGAGAGAAAGAACGGGAGAGAGAATGAGATGGGGGGTAAATGGGAATTAATTTCCCCTGGCACACACATATATACACACATGCACCATATCACACTAACACCCACATTTTTCAAACTCTTGGACATTGACCCACAACTATAATTTTCACCTTAAACCAATATTGTCCACTTATAAAACATTAAAATTTAAAAGAAACTTACGGGTCTCTACATGAGCAGCTTGCACTTAGACGACATTCGGAAGTTCAGTTTGAAGATTTCGAAATGTTTTAGCCTTATATTTGGTTGTATTTCAAGATCATCTACTTATATTGTCATGTTGGTTCTTTCCTATTAGTATTGTTACACTAAGTGTAATCCTTTTTCCAGCTGTTTCGTATCCCTCTATTAGATAGATAGGAAACAGATGTTCCATTTTATTCTAGTCCTATGTAGCCACTTGGTGTAGACTTTCTCCATTTTATGTTTTCTTTTTCTTTTTTTTTCCTCCTGGTGTATGCCTCTTGTAGGCTGTATATTCGGTTAGTCTCTTTTTATTTTCAAGCTAATTTACCCAAAAAAAATCAGGATGGAGGGGAATTTTGTGCTGAACAATTTCAGAGTCTATTCCAGGCATGTTCTCATAAGACCAGGAAAAACATCTTTGTATTCTTTTAGCAAAAGGATTAGTTTTTCACTTTCTTGAGAAGATAACATTGCACCAATATTAACCAGTCTGGGTTCGTTTTTAAAGTCCATGTTTGCTGTGATTATTTCCTTAGAAAAAAGTTTGGCGTGCTTCTCTTCTTCTTTCTTGATGAATTCTAGAATTTCTTTTGGAATTTCTTCCTCAAAAATTGAATTATCAAACTTCGGGGTTTGATCGTCGGATTGCGGCTACCTTTGGAAGGTTAGGGCTTTTGTAGAGGGAGTATGAGAGAGTATTTGTGGAAAATTTCGTGGCTAGAGACCATGTATGAACATGTTTATTTTGAACCCTAAGGGCCTTTTATATAGGCAATTGGTGACTTACTCCCGCCAATCAAATGGCGTGAATCAATAAGGTATTATAGGGCAATAAGATTGCTATACGAATTTGATTTCGTAGCCCGCAAGCATCGGAAAAAGGCTGCTAGAGAATTGGTGATCGGATCAAACGTATGACAGAACATTCCAGAATTTGGAAAATAGACAATTTGGCGGCCGAGCAAAGGATCTGGTGACTGAAGATTCGATCTGGCTGCCGAGTAATTGATCACTCAGGGAGATTTTCAAGCAACATGTTTCACGGGTGAAAGAATGAAGTTGAGGCCGTGAGATCAATGTTACGGCTGAAAGATGGATTCTCATAGGATTATGTATTTCTATCTGAAAGGCTATATGACTCTGCATTGGGTCCTCTAAATGGCTAAAAGTACTCATGAAAAGTCCACGGGTTCACGAGACGTCAATCAGCAATCACTGTATCCATTCATCATCGGGATGGTCCCAAGGTGGGACTTGAAATAATCGTTAAGCCAAATTGGGGTGTCTACAGATGTGGGATGTCAAGTTCACCATAATGGACTATAGTCTCCGTCAACTCTCCGAAAATGTTGAGTGTCATCCGCAGGAGATTCTTCATGTTCTCTTGAAGTGGAGGGACAACAAGTACATAGGAGTTGGCAAAACCTCAGAGATAAGTTTGAAATTCCTCGACGGTCAGGCACAGCTCGTCATCATAGAACCAAAAAACATGCATGGCCAGATCCCAGTATGCAAGAGCAGCTCTGAGGAGTTCAGGGCTTGGCCTCACATATCAAAAGTCTCACATGGAAGCTAGACCTCGCAATTGCGAACTTTCCCAATTGATAGCTTCGAACCTCGTTAACCAAGGTTCGAGCAAGGTCGGCAAACGGTTTTCCATTTCAAATGCTAAGAGAGTTGTATATTTTGGAGAATTGCTGTGATCTCAATGCACCTAGTACCCTCCTTTTATAGGCAATCTTTCAAAATATCAGCCTCGGTTCACGTGCCGAAAGATAAATATCAATGCCTTGGTGTCCTACCACCTTGCATGCAAGGACACCCCCTCCCTGCTGATCAAAACTGTCTGTAGGCCGTCTGGAGAGTGACTAGGCTTGTTATCCCTCAAAGAGAAGGTCTGGTCAAACAAAGGCATTTGATTAGGGTCTGATATGCATGCGCTGTTGGAAGATCCGATTTGAGATCTGTGCGCGCGTCTGCAATTCAGGGCAGACAATTTTTGACAGCTACAGCCTCCGTCATGTCATTTTTTATTCCAGGGGTCTTCTTGCACTTTTGATGGTTCAGACAAGTCACTATGGGTATTTGTGACTATGTCCAAGCATTGGATTCAAAATGTCGTGCTCAACGAGGATTTTTGACCTCCAACGGCCCGTTTCAAGTTCAAATCGAGGTTTCGGAGACTCGAAATCCGCTTTAGAGGGTTTTGCCAAGGTTTTTTTATACCGTACATGTCATATGGACCTAATGTGACTGTGTGGGGATGTTAGTTTTAGTCCGGGACACATTCGAGTCATCTTTTGCATCTTATGTCCATTTTTGCGACATTTTTAGTATTTTTTTTTTGTCTATATCTTTCACCTGGATATTTTTCTTGGTTCTGTCAGCTCGTACAGATCACTATGCACTTGCTTGGCCTTACGAGAGCATCAGTTTCACCTTTAATGGAGTGTTTTGAAATTTGGTCTATTAATGCCCAAAATTTCATTATTTTCCAAGAATCCAAGGATTCATGTCATATCCGTGGGTTCATTTTTAGTTCTTTGTCGAGCTAGTCGTGACTGTACATATATGTGTGTCTGTATGTCGACTTAGTATGCGTTATCAATGCAAGCGAGGTATTAGTGGTTGGTTTATACTTTTGTCTTATCAATTTTGCTCTGAGAGAATTAATAAACCAGAAAATGCAAATTTTATAACTAATAATCTATATCCGTATCTGCAATGGTGGAATATCATGTACGTGGGGAACTTTGACCAATCAAAAGCAGCATATCTACTCGGGCACATCTGCTCGCAAGTCAAAAGGGGGCACGCAGGCCCAATGCTACTAGCTATCTACATGGGCAAGCAGGTCCAAAGCAAAAGCAAAATGCAGTAAAGTAAATGAGCCTCAATGGTAGCCCTCAATCATCAAACCAATTGCTCTCGTCGTTGTCGTTGTCGTCGTCCTCGTCATCATCTTCCTCCTCTCTTGGATCCCTCTTTTATCCAGGATCATTGGCAAAGTCATCAGAGCCACTGCTGGTGGACGAGCGCTCATTGTCCTCTTCCTCCTTTCTCTTTTCTTCTTCCTCTTCCTCTTCCTCTGAGGTCTCAGGCAAAATCAACTTCTTCTTCTTATAAGCCTTTTCCTACTAGGTTGGCTTATCGCGCCTCTTCATCTAATACCTTTCCTCTGTGCGTGCCAAACCCTTTTGGGCTTTCTGACAGTTTGCGGCTGTTGGTTGCCTAGCATTTATCTGTCTCTAAGTAATGGCCAGAGCACTATAAGCTTCTAGCACTATCGTCTTCTTTGGAGGAGGACCTCATGTGCTCTTTCGTCTAGGAGCCGCCCTTCCCTGTTCCTCCATTGTAAATCCATTTAAACATTAGTATACACTGTGCATATTGTATATTTCAAATGTTGAAAGTAGGTACAATCTATCAGCTATCAAAAGCAAGGACTATCAAACATATTATATATCAGAAGCAGATGCATATTACAAGTATTGAAAGCAGAAATGAATGGTTTTCTAGAATGTATACCTGAGACCTTTGTATAACTGGTGGCTGAACCGGAGGTGGAATTGGAGTTGGATAGTGCAACTCCGTAGGCAAGCCACTCAACAATCTTCTTATCACTTTCTACATTGCAAGCATCAGGCGAACGGCCTCGTTAGCCCACTCGGTTGGTATCGGCAAATGCAATGTTGGCGTTATCAAACAGTTTAATAGTCATCCGAGTTTATTGAAAGGCATGAATTAAAGCTAAGTCTTACTGGAACAGTCACAGGTGCAGGCTCAGTCCTAGCCAGTGTAAAGTGAACCTCTACTTCCTTGCCCTGCTCATCGATCACCCCCAGCTTCCAAGACAACTCAGGTGGACCACCCACCCCCGAACCACTGAGTCCTCATCTGACACGGGTCTCAACTCCTCTCTGCCTCTCCGTGGCAACCCTCCTTTGCTCAGTAGCTCCCCGAGCCTGGCTCTGAACCTCGCTGTAAGCCCAAACTCCAAATGGCCCCGCCAAGTACTCTCTCTAATAAGCAACGTAGTCCTGCTCGTGTCACAAGAAGCGTCTCAAGTCAGAAGCAGGTCTCGTGAACTCCTCCAGCTCAGCCTGCATGTACTCGCCTGTAGGGGGATGAAAACAATTGGTGCTTAGAACAACACTAGATTGCAACGGCTACTCGTGCCTCTTCACTGAAACCTTAGTTCATCATCGGAACCCTAGCCATCAAAACAGACAAGGGGTGAGCGCACCTTTGTCTCCATGGCAAAGGCCCTCCGATGCCTAAATTAGTATCACGTACTAGAGAAATCCATAATCATCAGTATGAGAACAATATTAATGCAGCGTATTGCGTACCTTTTACCTTTAGGTTTACCTCGTATTTATAGATTCATAGATGCTTGTTGCCCAAGCATCCCTATTGCCCTAGGATTCATATCTTGTATAGGAACCCATGATATCTTGGATTCTCGTTCTCTTATCAGTTCATTACCTTAGTCCTTTTAGGACTCTTTTTCATAATTGGCCAAACATCCCATTCCCATTGGGTATCTTTCCCAGATCCTACATTCTCGGGATCTCTTTCCTTAACGGAATACCACTGTTTCTGAACCCTTCCAGAGTGTTCCTTGCACCTAAGTTGGCTTTCCTTAGATTTCTCCTCTTGTTCGGCCTTTTCATTACCAAACAGGCTACTTGGACCAGTGACTTCACATGTCACTGGTTTTTTATCTAACCCTTGGACCAATAACATCTCATGTTCATTGGTCCAAGGCCCTGCACAGACTTCCTAGACCAGTGACCCCCCATATCACTGGTCCATATCGCCGACCACCATCTTGCAGGATGACTGTCCCTATCGTATTTGTATATGGTCCCACGTACCATGTGTTGTTTCCTTGTTCATCGCCCTTATTGTCGAGCAGTCCATCTGGTCCAATGACTTCACATGTCATTGGTCCTTTTCAACTACTTGGACCAACGACTTCTCGTATCTTCTATCCTTATCAGCCAAACAAACTACTTGAACCCATGCCTTCACATGTTACTAGTCCTGTATCACCAATCACCGTCTTGCACGGCGGTTTATCTTATCTTACTTACTCTGTGGTCCCCATACCACTTGCTTGGGCCCTAATTGGGCTTGTTCGGGAATACCTCCCTACAATTGCTCCCCAATTTTACTTATTATTTTCTCTTAAATGACGAGCAAAGCTCTCAAGATCCGAGCAAGTTCATTTTGCTCCATAAAAAGTGGTACAACTTTCATCATAAGACCAAGCCAAAACGACTTGGTGTTCATTCGTTTCTAGCAAATCCTATGCACCCTTGCCAAGTTTGTTCGTACGTTGCAACAACTCCAGTTTATTTCATACTTTTGCAGTTTCTCAATATTCAATCATTGCTTTGGCCCAGTTTTTTCATACTTTAGCAAATTCCTAGCGATACTTTAGGAGTTACTTTAGCGAATTCCCAGCAATACTTTAGGAGTACTCATACTCATCCAAATTCTGGGCCAAGCATGGCCATTTCAGGCATTATTCAATGCCAAGACCTAAGTGCATCAGGATTTGATTTAGATCTCATCTGTTGCTAAGGCCTAGGTTTCCTCCACACCTAGCCTATCTCGGGATCATCAGAGCAATATTCGTTGCTCGGGCCCTAAAACTTTCCATACTGGGGTCTGCTTTTGACATTCTTCATCGTCATATTTTAGGTTTATTCGTACCTATTTTCAATTTAGCTCGTAGTCACCCAAGGTATTGTGCTTGGTATTGACCAAGCTCAACCATGCTCGGCAGAGTGCCAAAATTTATTCGTACTTAGGTATATTCGAGTTCAATCATACTCAATCAAATTCCGGCACCGTTCATGGTCATGGCCTAAGTTTACTCATACTTTGCCAAACTTCGAGTTTGATCGTACTCAATCGGATTAAGGCATTGTTCATGGACTAAGTTTATTCATACTTAGCCAAATTCGGAGTTTGATCGTACCCAATGAATATTTCTGATGAATGCTCTTTGCTCCCCAGCATGGAGAACAAGTATCCTTAGCTTGTTCTTGCTAGGACCAAACGCATGCAATATACATGCTCCTTAAGTTTCTCATACTTAGTATTGTTGTGCTTACATGCACACACCCTAGTTTCGTGTGTTTATTCATACACATCTAAGCATTCGTACTTAGTCGGGTATGTGTGTCTTTTCGTACACCTCAACCATACTCAATCCTTACCAGATTTATTTACAGACCTAGGCCCTTCGTGCCTAGCCAATTTCGTGTGTTCATTCATATACACTTTTTGTACTATGCTTGTGACCGCGTCGTTCCGTGTCAAAATTATATTTATAAAACCTTGGAGTTAACTACTACTCCGTAGAATAGTGGTCAAGACCGAGTATCGTTCCAACGGAGACAGTATGGCTGAGTTATGACCAATTCGATTAATTTTTAGATTAATTCGGGCAAGGGAAGTTTGGTTGTTTGAATTTGGAGAATTTATTAAACTAAGAGAATTAATTAAATGGAAAGTTTTAACAATTGGAGAGAAAATCTAGGGTTCGAATCCACCTCGACCGCGTAGCTCCAACATGCATAGGCAAGATTAATTATTCGAATCAGAAGGGATTATTTCTAGGGCTTGCAAACCCTAGCAATAATCATCTAGAAAATAATTGAGTTGTTAAAAGGCATAGATTATCCCATAGCACGGACCATCTCAAAAGTACGGTCTGGCCGCCTAACGGCATGGCCCGTCTTACGAGTATAATCTATCTCAGAACTCCAACCACAATCAATGAAAACCATTGTATAACTCGTATTTGAAAGCATGCATACAAATACCCAATAGATTAAAACTATCAAAATCATTCCATTCAATTGAAACGGAAAGGGTTCTTAGTTATACAATCAATCCGAATAATAAATCTAAAACCCATACATAAAAAGAGAGTTACTTGGCGCGAGGTTTCATCTTCCCCTAAACAAGGGATTTAGCCGGCCATGGAAGCCAAGATCATGCGTAGCTTTTTCCTCAGCCGAATGGTCTCTTGTTGTCAGTCCTGTTCCGTTCTTCATTCCCTGTTATTCCGAAAAGTGCAAATAACAAAACCCTCTCTTTTCCTTTTATAATGCTGCTGCCCACCGCTTCTCGGAAAGAGTAATTCTTTTCCTAGTCAAACTCTCCCTCTTTGGTTAATTAGTTGCCAGAGAAAACAAAACCTTTTTTTCCTCTGGCCCCCGCTCACGAGTCACAATTCTTGCCAATAATAATGGAGTTAATGCGCTCCAGGTCCTCAGAGCTTAGCACATGCTACAAGCAGGTCCTTAAACTTGTTAAAGTTTGCACTTTAACTCATTAAAATGTCAAGCCTCCAAATATCTACAAACACAAGAAATGCATCACCAATCTCCAAATAACAATATAAATGGACTTAACAAGGCAAAAATTAGAAGGATTAAATGGGTGCTTTTCAGCACCTATCAGCTTGCTTGCCCAAGTGTTTTGTACTTGGCAGACTTGTGTGTTTCTTCGTACATAGTTAAGTATTTCGTACTTAACTTGTTCGATTGCTCTTCAAGTGTATTCCTACTTGGATAACCATCTAAGTATATGTGTACTTAGATAATGTTGCATGCTCACGTATGCAACCCTAAGTATTTTGTACTCGGAAAAATTTCTAAGTGTATTCATACTTATATCAATCTGCATATTCTCGTATGCTCCCCAAGGTTTCACGTACTTTGGTAATATTCCTAAGCATATTCATACTTACGTAACTCTGCATGTTTTCGTATGCTCACCAAGTTCCACATACTTGAGTAAAATTCCTCAGTTTATTCATACTTAGGTTATACGCTTTAAGTTTCACGTTCTTAAACAAATGCCCAAATGTATTCATTTTTGGCAAATCTATGCATGTTATCATATGCATCTTAAGAATGCCTAAATTTATTCGTACTTAGATGAATCAACATGTTAACGTATGCAACCCAAGTGTTTCGTACTTACGGATATTCCTAAGTGTATTCATACTTAGGTTACCCAAACGTATTATTTTTTGGCAGAAGTGTGCATATTCACATATGCATTCCATACTTGCATATTGTCATACCCATCCAAATGACCAAGTGTATCCATACTTGCATATTGTCATATGCTCCCTAAGATTGCACGTTCCTTGGAAAAGGTCTAAGTTTGTTCGTACTTAGATCCAAGTAATTTTGTACACAAAAAAAATTTTGTATGAACCCAAAATTCGTATGGACCCACACTCTGCTCCCCAATACAAAGGGAGGAGAAAGAACAAGGCCTGGCTTCGTATTCCATCGTAAAAAATTGCAAAAACAGAGTGTTTCACCAAAATCTGTAAATTTTATTCATAATTCAAAACTCAAGGGGACGTTATGCGTACCCCTTGCAACTAACAAAAGCTACAAAACAAGGGAATTCTATTTGTAATTCCCACACAATCACGATGTGCATCCTAAAACAAAATGAAAAATCAAACTAAAGTCTTTTAAACAAAGAACTTCCTCAAATTATGGACATTCTAGGGCCTTGGCACCGAGTTCTCGTCTAGGTCTACCAATCTATAAGCGCCAATGCCCACTATCTCTGTTACTTGATATTGGCCTTCCCAATTGGCCCCCAACTTGCCCTCATTGGCCACCTTGGTGTTGTCGAGCACCTTATGAAGCACAAGGTCTCCAACACCAAACTCTCGTGGGTGGACATTCTTGTTGTAGCTTTTCATCAGGTACTCCTGGTATGAGGCCAAGTGCACCAGATCCTTCTCTCTCCGTTCCTCGGCAAGATCCAATTCAATCTCCAAGGCTTTTTCATTGCCTCCACTTTCAACCAAAATGGTCATGTTGGTCGGCAACCCACTTCTAATGGAATAACAGCCTCTGTTCCATACGCTAATGAATAGGGGGTCTCTCCTGTAGACCTCCTAGGAGTTGTTCGGTGCGCCCACAAGACCAATGGCAATTCGTCTAGCCACTTCCCCTTTGCTTTGTCCAATCTCTTCTTGATCACGTCAAGTATGGTTTTGTTGGATGCTTCCGCCTGCCCATTACTCTGTGGGTAGGTTGGGACGAGTAATAATTCTTGATCCCATATTGGGCACAAAAGGCCTTGCACTTCTTTTGAAATTGGGACCCATTATCCGTAATCAATGAATAAGGGACCCCAAATCGAGTAATAATACTTTTCCACACGAACCTTTCTATCATAGGTTCAGTGATCTTAGCCAATGGCTCTGCCTCAATCCATTTTGTAAAATAATCTGTTGCTACCAACAGAAATTTCCTATTTCCAGTTGCCTTGTGAAGTGGACCCACGATGTCCATCCCCCATTGTGCGAATGGCCAAGTACTTGTCAACGGCACTAGATTTTCAGCTGGTGTTCGGATCATTGGTGAGAATTTCTAACATTTCTCACAGATTTTTACATACACCTTTGCATCTTCTTGCATGTGTGGCTACCAATATCCTTGGGTGATTGCTTGGTGGGCAATGGACCTACCCCCCATGTGACTCCCACATGTTCCCTCGTGAATCTCGTGGAGAAACTTCTGCACCATCTCGGGGTGCACGTAAAACAAGTATGGCCCAGTGAAGGACTCTCTGTACAGCTTTCCTTTGGGTGACAACCAAAATCGTGCATATTTTGTCTTTATCTTGTGAGCCTCTTTTTTATCCGTGGGGAGTGTCCCATCTCGTAAGAACTCCACTATTGCATCCATCCAACTTGGCCCTTGGTTCACGTCCAAGAACAATTCCACGCTCCTTCCAATGCTCGGCTCAGCAAGACAATCTACCGCCACTCTTCTCTTGAACTCTGTTGGCACAACTGCAGCCAACCAAGCCAGTGAATCTGCATGGGCATTCTGCCCAGAACTTATCTGCTCAATGTACACCTTCTCAAAAGTGTCAAGCAAATCTTTGGCGGCTTCCACGTAGGTTGCCATCTTTTCATTCTGGGCTTCATATTCCCCGAACAACTGGTTTACCACAAGCTTTGAGTCACAATGCACCCTTATATTTTTCACTTTTAGGGTCTTTGCACTCTTTAAGCTGGCTAAGAGTGCCTCGTACTCCACCACATTGTTTGATGCATTGAAACCCAACCGAACAGACAGGTCCAACATTACTCCCTCAGGAGGAAAGAGCACAACTCCAATCCCCGAACCAGTATTGCATGCTGATCCGTCAATGAATAGTTTCCATTCCAGGGGATCTTGCTCGGCTGGCTCCTTACCTTTCTTGGCCAGTGGCCCAGGTCCCTGCTCCTTTCTCGTAGGAGGCCGAGGAGCTACTGTAGGTGAGAATTCTACCACGAAGTCTGCCAACCCTACCCTTTAATTTTTGTGCACGGCTGATAGTCAATATCGTAGTACCTAAGTTCCACCGACCAAGTCGATATTCGTCCCGAGAAATCTGCTTTTCGTAGCAATGATTTCAACGAAAACTCTGTGTAAACCACAATTCTATGACTCTGGAAATAATGAGGCAACTTCCTTGCCGTTGTCCTTAGTGGCAGGACCAATTTCTCAAGGGGTAGATATCTCGTTTCTGCATCAAGCAATGTCATACTCACATAGTATATGGGGGTTTTCTCGGACCCCTTGTTCCTAAAAAATACTACACTTACAACATGCTCAGAAATTGATAAGTACAAAGTTAAAGACTCACCCGGTTCAGGAGTAGACAAGAGCAGGACCGTTGCCAAGTACTTCTTCAGGTCTTGGAATGTCTGTTCGCATTCGGCTCCCCATTCGTATCCTTCTCTCTTTTTCAGCAATTGAAAGAAGGGCCTACACTTGCCACTGGACGGCTGATGAATTTGTTAAGGGCAGCGGCCATTCTAGTCAGTCTTTGGACATCCTTCGTGCTCCTTCGACTTTGGAGCCTCTGCAAAGCTGTTATTTGATCGAGATTTGCATCTATCCTTCTTATGGTCACAAGGTGACCCAAGAACTTTTCTGAACTTACTCCAAACGCACACTTCGAGGCGTTGAGCTTCAGCTTGCATTCTATCAGAATCTCAAAGGCTTCCTTTAAATCAGCTATGTGGTCATGCTTTTCTTTACTCTTGACCACCATATCATCTATGTAAACTTCCATAGTTTTACCGAGCAACTTTCTCAGCATAATGGTTGCCAACATTTGGTAAGTTGCTCTGGCGTTCCTCAAGCCAAAAGGAATGACACTATAGCAGTACAACCCTCTCGGTGTAATAAAGGAAGTCTTCTCTTGATCGGGCCCATACATGGCAATCTGATCATACCCCCGATATCCGTCGAGGAAACTCATCCACCCATACCCAGTTGTTGCATCCACCAGTTGATCTATCCTTGGGAGAGGGAAACTGTAATGCCCCAAATTTTGAGGAACGTTAAATAGATATTTTATTGAAAATCTAAATGGAGTCTGGCTATTATTACAACATGACTCTCACAAGAGTACTTTTATTACATACTGGAACGGAAACTAGGGTCCCTATCTACTGTTCCGCCTGCTCCTCCATCATAGCCAGCTCCTCGGCTCCAAACGCCTCCAAAGTGTAGAGTTTACCCTGTTCATCTACGAGGTCTGACACATTATACCAGCGTCGCCACCGATATAATATGTCAGGGTCACCAAAGGTAACACCATGAGCTTAAAAAGCTCAATAGAATAATCTAAACCCGCTAACCCTTAAACTTACACACATCAGATCATAAGTTAACAATTTTCAAAGGTACAAAGCATATTTAACAAAACGGTCAACAATGACACATCCACATTCGCTATTCAACTATCGTTGGTGTCCAAGATTTCAGAGTTTCTCATACGCGACTCGTCGTAGACCATCTCACCATTTTCCCCTTTTCTTTTTCCAAATCAACATTTCCAAAATTTGTTTTTAACACACCCAACCTCGGTTCAGCCGCTCCGGGTTCCCGAGTATCTGCACAATGGCTCCGCCACTCCGGGTTCCCATTGGCACACAATTGCATTGGCTCCTTTCCGCGGATAACCAAACCATACCTGACCGTGGTTCCGCTGCTCCGGGTTCCCATGGGAATGCACACAAAACTCACACCACACAATGGGCTACCTCGTCCGGCCACATTGCGGTTTCCAAAACATTTCACCCGTTTCAAACACGCTTTTTCATTAACCACACCCTAGGTGGCATATTTCTACTTTCTCGATATCCGTGTCTCATTTTCATGCATAGACTCCGCGGTAGGACATTCCACACAAGTATTCATCATTCATTTTAAATCTTGAAACTAAACTAGCAAGATCATCCAACTCTATATTATTTAGCATGTTCAAATCACAACTTAAAGCATAACGCCACATGTACGGATGCCATTGGAGTGAATGTCACTTATGCTTTAACAACAAGTAATACAAGCAATTCACACATTTATACTCATAACTATTCAACATGTTCATACTTCTACTTAAAAAATCCGATGTTAACAATCATGCATTTCAACTATTATAAAAGATAGATAACCTTATCTACTTTAAAGAAAATGATTAAGAGAGTTATACTAGGGGGAATGAGTAGACATTAATCTACATATACTTAGGGATAGGAGTAAGAGTATCCTACCGTTCTTCTTGGCAGTAGTGACGACTATGAAATGTAAGTTGACAATCGGACTGAGTGACTTCCTATGGTAGGCTTCAGGTAGCTTCGGAAGAGAAAGGTTTCTCTCGAAACTAGATCTTGACTAAACTTTTTGGATCGAAGGGTGGTTAAGGGGCGGTTTAGTGGCGGTCTTGGAGGATTTTCTTGAAGAACACAAGAAGAACTCAAGAACACCAAGAACAAGCAAGAACAAAGGAAGAACACAAGTTTTTCTAGAGAGAGAAGTTGCTAGGTTGGAAGGTGTGAGTTAAATGGCAAGAATGAGGTGCTATTTATAGCAAAAGTTTTGGTTATTACCCAAGGAATAAAATTTTCCCTAACAATTATTGTTCAATGGGTAAAAGGGCAATTATGAAAGATATGACTTGAAAGACTAGATTTTGTACTATGGGTTTGATTTGGATGGATTTTGTGTAAGAAGATCAAATCCCTTATCTCTCCCTCTCTCTCTCTCTTTCGGCCATCTCTCTCCCTCTCTCTCTCTCTCTCTCTCTCTCTCTCGTACTAGTATAGATACATATATATATATATATATATTCCTAGGTACAAATAAAATATATATATAGAAGTGTACCTAAGGTATTATATGATCTAAGAAGATTTCCCTAGTCAAGATTCCCTATTAAACTAATCCAATTGGCACATGTTCTTATAGAATATTATAATAGAGTACTTTAGTACACATATAAAATAATATAGGGCAATAGATATATGCATATTTTAAAAGATATAATCACATGGGAAATCTTGTAAATGATTAATTAATAAGATCCTAGTACTTGATGGAAGACTAACTCTATTATCCAATGGGTAATATTTTCCCTAGTAATTATTAACCAATGGATAAAAGGGTAGGGTACTATATATATTAGAATAATGCTAAATGTCCTTTTGGCATGTGTACATATAACAATATATAATTATATAATTGTACTTAACAATCTAGCAAAAAATCCTTTTTAATGGAAAGTCTATTGTCCAATGGATAAAAGTTTCCCTAACTTTTATCGCCCAATGGGTAAAGGGTAAAAGGTTCATAGGGCTCAAAGACGGTCAAAAAGGTTCATCCAGGGTTAAGGAATTGTAACTAGAAGAAATGGTAGTTCAGTTCTCCCAACTTATCGGTTGGAAAATAATTATACTTGCCACATAGGATTTCTAGCCAAGATATAAAATTTTAAAGGACTAGAATCTAATTACGACGGATTACTAGAATTTAAAAAGAATTTTTAAAAGTAAAAATAAGTAATTCAAAAAAAAAAATTCAAATATTTAACGAAATTTTTATTGACCTAAAACCAGGGTCGTTACAGAAATTGTCCTTTGGACATGCTTTGTTCAAGTCTGTGAAGTCGATGCAAACACACCAATTCCCATTCTTCTTTTTTACTACCAAAGTGTTAGACAACCACTCAGGGTAGTAGACCTCTTGTATTGCCTTTGCTTCCAGTAATCGGTCAACCTCCTCGATAACGGCGTCCACGTGCTATACGGCTGACCGTCTCTTTTTCTGCATCACGGGCTTATGTTGTGGATCTACATTCAAGTGGTGGCAAATCACATTAGCATCCACCCCAGGCATCTCTTCAGGTAACCAGGCAAACATGTCAACATGTTCCTTGAGGAATCCCACCAACTCTTCTTCTTCTTCTTTATTCAGGTTTTCCCCAATCAGGAAACACCTTTCTGGATCAGTCTCGTTGATCTGAATCTTTTCCAAGCCTTCAACCACTTTCTCAGCGGGGTTCCCTCTGACATCCTCGATGGTCAGCTGGTTTGGAACCTCGATGGCTTGGACCAATTTTGCTTTGTGTGCCTTCTTGATTATAGAAATCAAGCACTGGTGGGCAACCTTCTGGTTTCCTCTAATCCTTTCAATGCCATTAGATCCGGGAAATTTTACCATCTGATGGTAAGTGGAGGAAACCGCCTCATTTTATGCAACCACGTTCTTCCTATAATCGTGTTATAAGTAGACGGTACATCCACCCAAAGTTGTCAATACCGTATCGGCCAGCGTACCATTTTCACTACTGGAATGGTACGTACCGGTACCGGGCTGTATTCCGGTACCGTTTCGGATTTACCGCAATTAATACTATATATATATTTAATATATATCTACCATTTTTTAAAATTTTAAGTGTAAATATATACAAAATCTTTAAAAAAAAAAGAAAAAAGAAAAACTTAATTTTGTACCGGCCGGAACACCGGAAAATGGCCGGAATAGACCGGAACAGGCCGGTACACCCGGTATTGGCCGGAACAGGCCGGTATTTCAACCGGAACGGAACATGACTTTTTGCGTTCCGTTTAAAGGCCGGTACGGAACGGATTTGACAACTTTGCATCCACCACTATGAAGTTGGTTCACAGTACCACTGTTCCTACCTAAACAGGCAGCATTACTTTTGCCTAATGGCCAGATTTCTCCTGCACCAAACCCGACCAAAGTAGTCATTAATTGTACTAGATCCGCCTGAGTCAGTCCTACCTTCTTGAAAGCATCGTAATATAGCACCTCTGTGCAACTTCCTGAATCTACCAGGATCCTTTCGATATCATACTCCCTAATTAGTAAGGTTATGACCAAAGCGTCATAATGTGGTACCTGGACTCCTCCCAGGTCCTCATCTGTGAAGACTATGCCCTCATTGCATATTTTTCCTTCACGTCCTCTTTTCTTTCCCACTCGCTTGACATGTTGGTCGTGCTTAATTTGCCTCTGAGCAATCTCGTGTCATTTCTCATTTAAGGCTCGGCTAATCCATGTATCAAATGGATTATGCCCCTTGGATTTTGTTTGTAATCCAACTCCATTGCTTTCTCTTTATCCTTGGGGTTTTCCTCGTTAAATTCTTTAAGGTAGCCACGAGAGACCAAATCGTCAAGGTGCCTCTTAAACATCTCACAGTCTTCAGTCATGTGGCCCCAGTCCTTGTGGTAGCTGCAGTGCTAATTCGTAGCCCGCTTTGTGTCTTTATCTCCTCCCAGGCTTGAAGGCCATTTGAAGTAAGACTGATTCTTTATTCGATAAAGAATCCTATAGATTGGTTCTTTCCAAACCGTATTTATTGAAAAGAAGGACTTGGGGTCAGGAGCTTGTTTCTCCGTGTATGGCTCTTTCTTAGCCTGCCCATAGTCTTTCCTTTCTTGGTAGGTTTTGGGCTTTAGCTTAACCACCCTTTTCGCAGGCCCCTTGGCTTGCTTGGCAACCACCTTGCCGTCTTCCTGGAGTATGTCATCCTCGTTCCTGGCATGTTGCTCAATCTGCTCCATTAGCTTTACCAGTGTTCCTACTGGACTCATGTTCAATGACTTACGCAGCTCCCTTCGAAGAGGCAACCCAGTCTTGAATGTGGCTATTGCGTACTCCTCACTGCAACTTTCAATCTCATTGAACGTCTCCCAGTACTTTTTTGCATAGTCCCTGATCGGCTCGTCCTCTCCTTGCTTCAAAACGGAGAGGCTCTCAAAAGTCTTTAGTGCTCTTCTGCTTGTTAAGAACCAAGCAGTGAATTCTTTGGCCAACTGCGTCCATCCTCGGATGGAAAATGGACCCAACTTATGAACCCAGACAAAGCTACCTTACCCAAACTCAATGGGAACATCTTGCACATAATTGCATCATACCCCTCACGCATAAACATTGCCTGCCGGTAGTGCAGCATGTGTGTCACGGGATCTACATTTGTCTTGTAAAGGACAAACGTTCCATGCTTCACCCTGCTCGGCAGTCTTGCCTCCTGTAACTTTCTTGCAAAGGGGGAGGATGCAATATTGCTAAGTGTCTTTCATGCTACTTCTCGTGCATTCATGGTCTCGTCTTCTAGTCCCTTTGTCTTGTTGGGTCTATTCTTTTCCCAATTGGAATCAAGTCTCTCGTACCTGTCCCTATGGTGTTTTCTAGTCCCTTACTCCTCAATAGTGGGACTTCAGCTTCTGCTTCTCATTTTTCTTGAAGAAGCCCTTTGCCGCTCAAGTGTTCGGCTTTTAATTCTGCTCATCCTGTTCGTGAAGAAGCTTTATGTCGTCTTGGGGTGGGGCTCCTGCTCCTACTCCTTCTTCCTTGTGAAGGAACCTTCTTGTCGACTACCAGAACCAGTCCGTCTCCCCTGGAATTCCTTCTTGAAAGTCCAGAATCCTCTGGGTGTTCTTGTGCTCGTTGTAACTCTTGAATCTTGTGCTCTTGTCTCCTGATCAATCGAGCAAACTCTTCGATTTCCTGCCTCTTTTTTATCAAAGATGTCTTTGTTGTTGTGCACACTCCTTGAGTGTGCAACCGACTCCCTCCCATGATGGGACTTACTCCTTCTCGTGGATTCCATGGCAGTCCTGCCCTCCCTATTCTTAGAGTCATCATGGACAGTCAATGGATCGTCCTTGCTCGTGGTACTCCTAGTATGCCCGCCATCAGGCTTCCTTGGAGCCCCTGGAGGGGATTTATCTCCTCCCCCTCCCAGCAGGTTCTTTGGGTCGAGCGGCGTCAATGGATCTCCTTCCACCATGGTTGTTATTAAAAGAGAACTCTTTCATTTCCCACAGACGGCGCCAATTGTAGGAGGATGAAAACAATTGGTGCTTAGAACAACACTAGATTGCAACGACTACTCGTGCCTCTTCACCGGAACCCTAGTTCGTCGTCTGAACCCTAGCCTGCAAAACAGACAAAGGGTGAGTGCACCTTTGCCCCTCATGGCAAATGCCCTCCGATGCCTAAATTAGTATCACGTACTAGAGAAATCCATAATTATCAGTAGGAAAATAATATTAATGCAGCGTATTGCGTACCTTTTACATCTAAGTTTACCTCATATTTATAGATTCATAGATGCTTGCTGCCCAAGCATCCCTATTGCCCTAGGATTCCTATCTCGTAGAGGAACCCAGGATATTTTGGATTCTCATTCCCTTATCAGTTCATTTCCTTAGTCCTTTTAGGACTCTTTTTCAAAACTGGTCGAACATCCCATTCCCGTTGGGTATCTTTCCCAGATCCTATATTCTCGGGATCTCATTCCTTTACGGAATACCATTGTTTTTGGACCCTTTCAGAGTGTTCCTTGCACCTGAGGCGGCTTTCCCTAGATTTCTCCTCTTGTTCGGCCTTCTCATTACCAAACAGGCTACTTGGACCAGTGACTTCACATGTCACTGGTTTTTATCTAACTCTCGGACCAATAACTTCTCATGTTCACTGGTCAAAGGCCCTACACAGACTTCCTGGATCAGTGACCCCCCATGTCACTGGTCCATATCACCGACCACTGTCTTGCACGGCGACTGTCCCTATCTTATTTATACATGGTCCCACGCACCACGTGTTCTTTCCCTATTTGGCCCCTTTATTGCTGAGTAGTCCATCTGGTCCAATGACTTCACATGTCACTGCTCCTTTTCAACTACTTGGACCAACAACTTCTCGTATCTTCTGTCCTTATCTGCCGAACAGACTACTTGAACCCATGCTTTCACATGTTACTAGTCCTGTATCGCCAATCACCATCTTGCACGGTGGTTTATCTTATCTTACTTACTCCGTGGCCCCTCACACCACTTGCTTGGGCCCTAATTGGGCTTGTTCGGGAATACCTCCCTACATCGCCTATGTGTGAAATATGGGGTGGAAGTGGCCCTGGGACCTTGAACTCAGACAGACTGAGTGACTGTCGTGTCACTCGGTCACCTAAGTATCATTGCCAATCGAAATCTAACTCCAACAGCACCCGGCTTGCTGGGACAGCTCTGCTCCTTTCCAAGTACTCTGGCTGTGGCTCTATTCTGCTCCAAGGATTCCATGTCACCTACAATCAAGATAAGCAAATAGTGCAATAATTGATTAGCGACAACATTAAAGCATTTGAGGGTACATGACTACTAGTGAAGCTTTATGTCGTACCAGTGAGGCTCAGAGTTCGTCCTAGTATATCCGAAAGCCATCGAGATCCCCTCTCCCTTTCTTCTCCCCCATATTGTCCTTGCTTCAAACATGCGCGCAGGGAAGAATTCTCAAGTCCTGACGCCTGGTCTATGGATGGCACATGTTCAGAACCTCGTAGGCCTAGAGCTGCACGATTTTCAAACATTCAAGGCATCAATCATGATTTACACAATCAACCAGGATATGCAATCAAAAGGGTAAACTAGCAAGTATTTATTGAAATTTGCAAAAATTGAAATCATACCTCCCACACTCTCCAATAGCCAGTCGCTGCTTGCTCGGTCCTCGATGCGTCACCTAAAAGCAGTAGATCGTGACAAGCGCTGCTCCGCCCCAGTCAAAGCGCGAGGCTGTCCTTAAATCTCTCAGTGCTGGCAAGTACGACAGGTGCACCCTGCTTCGCTTCCTCGGGTACAAGGAAGCACCAAAGAGGTACAACAAGTATGCCCTCGCCATCTGCTTGACCTCCTGCTCAGTAGATGGGTCCTTCTTCAAGTACTCCTTGAACTGCTCATACTTGATCATCTCCTCATCAACGTGTGGTACCTCTCCCAGAAACCACTTTAGAGCAGCTGCATCTTTATGGATGCCCGTATTGAACGGGATGGGCTCTCCTCCAACTCTTAACCTTGTGATTGCCGCAAAGTCCGTAGGCATCACCGTCACCTCTCCCGACGGTAGGTGGAAAGTGTTGGTGGTATCCCTCTTCCTCTCAGCAATGCAACAAGAACTGCATGGTCATTCTTGACCGGTGTCATAATCTACACAAACTGACCGAACCCGCCTCGTCCACCAACTATCTCACTCTCTCCAGCAACCCCTCGTACAGTGCAAGGGATTCACTCGCACATTTGTGGCCACGAAGGTTCCGTTGCTTTGCCTTTTTCTGTTTCCAGTATAAAGACAAACAACCGATAAATGCTTTAGCATACAAGGGTTCATTTTCAAATTCCAGGTAATCAATTTTAATACAGATGGTTGGTTCAAGTTGTGCATGCATGTGATATGTTTCGAAGACTATAGTTAGCCTATTCAATTCTACTCAAGTACATTCAACATAAAATGAAAAGAGGGGTAGATTTCGGGTGTATACAAATTGCATGGGCGGCACATTTCGACGACTTGGATTGAGGTATACACCCGAAACCTACTCCTCTTTTCATTTTATTGTAGGCCTTCAATGCGGAAGGAACAAACAAGAGAGGCATGGGCGGCGCATACGCCGTCGCTGAAAATGATGCACGCATTGTGGCCTTTCCAACGCAATTGTTGTCTGCCTCGGCAATTTCGCCTCGGCCCGAGCCCTCTCAGGGGCCTCCATCTCGCTCAAGGCCTCCTCCTCATTGGCCCTTGCCCTCTTGGCTCTTGCCGCTGCCTCCACCTCTCTCTGTCGCTCCTCCTGAGCCGTTTGAACTGCTATTCCAACCTCCGGATGCTCCTCTAACAGCCTCGAGAGCATCTGCTCGCTCAGGTACTCTGCAAAGTCTCCCCATGTGATCGATTGGTGACTTGATGATTGGGCTGCCAGTTGAAACTTCGTGTCCCCTGCCTGTGTGTCTCTGGCCTCATCTTCGTCGGCCATAATGGGACTCTTTTTATGCATCGGGTTACGCACAGGAGACCAGTTCTCAGAGCACCACCGCTACCACCACTGTTGTTGCCGCTGGCACCGCCAAAGCTACCACTTATGATCACGGACCCCTCCACCGCTGTACTCGGGTCCAATGGTTGAACCACGGCCCCTACTGCTCTCGTAGGTGACCGGCGCATGCGGTATCCCCACCGGCGCTTGGCGATCTGCTCCATCCCCAACCTCATGCTCTCAATCTTGATCACCATCGTCGCCGTCTGAAACTCCTGCACCAGGGCTCGCGATGCCCCTGGCTGCTTGTTCTTCCTTTGTTTCGACCTCCTTTGCTCCGGCCTCGTCCATCGGATGATCAATGTGCTAGTAATTTATTTTAATCAACGGGTATCTGTGATCTTAACGTGGGGAGATTAATAAGTATTTAATAACATGAGGCTCGAAATATAATTGAGATAAGGACGGGAGTGCAATTACAATCTGTAGTGGGGTGAATTGTAATTTGTGTGATAAGAAATAGAATCCTGGTGGGAATAAGATTTCTTATTTACACAAGGAGCCCAGATTTATTTCTCCTTAGGTCCCTGCCCTAGCCCTATAAATATACCGCTTCATTCTCAAGGTCGACGACACATTTTTTGAGAGATCAGAAAAGTGGACTGTGAGAGAACAAACAATCACATAGGGTTTTCATAAACGGGTACGTGATTCGAGGTATAATGGAATATGGCAGAAGATCGTAAGGTACGGTCGAGCAGTATTCGTGGCATACAGCAAGATGTGCTGTAACAAGTTCAACCAGCGTTCGTGATGTGGGAGTTGTGGTAAAACCCTAATTCCGCCTTGTAGGATTTTTCATTTTTTGTTGTCTAATCTGTACGTGTCATTACTGGGTCTTGAGGATTCGGTTTCCCAGCACAATGATGTCCCTTCCGCCACCGTCACCGCTGTGTTCGACCATGGATGTGTGTATAGTTGTGGGTTCTTGGTTTCGAAGGAGAATCAAGGGTTGGAATAAGATGGGTTTGAGAGAGTTTGAGAGAGAGAGGTTTTGAGGGAGTTTTGAAATTTCGAAATCTACTGTTGTAGACACCCTATTCTGGACTGTCCAGATTAGTTACTTACGGTCTTTGATTCCCCAATGATGTTAAGGTTAAGAACATTCTGAGATTGTTAGTGTGTTTGAGCTTTGAGCGTTCCGAATCTCATTCAAAACATTTCGAACTCCATTTCAAGCTCTTCAAGCCAGAACCAAATGGCCTCAACAAAACCCTACTTGCATACGCCGGTACTACGCTGGCATGCGTTGGTAAACTACCACGTGTTAGTCATCGACCGTTGACCCAGTTTCTACTGGTGCACGCAGGTACAGGACGGGCATACGCCGGTTAAAGCCAGTCAAATCACCTTTATTCAACCACGTGCACAAGACTTTTGGGTCACCCCAGTACGCTTTACATTCCTCTAATGATTGTAAACGTGCAGGGGATGTTCTCCCCTCTCTCCTACAACCTCTATCAACTAGTTCCATGCATTTAATGCATGAAGACTCTCCTCTCTAACTCAACCAGCCCTTCTAAGCTAGTTACCACACCCCCTCTCTTACCCCTTTGGCCTATATATAACCCCTTGCATTTATATGCAAGGCGTTACACTTATAAAAAAACTCCTAACTTCTTTCTCTCTTTCTTTGTTCTTTGCTCTCTCTTCTTTCATTCATTCCATTGAAAGAGAAAGCAAAGGACCCTCTCCCACACACCATCCACACCCTTTTACTCATCATCCATCCCTCAAACTTCAAGTTCAAAGCTCAGGCATTCCATCAACCTCAAAACCAAAGGTATACCACCTTTTGTAACCTTTCTGTTCTGACCCCTGAGGGGGGCTAGTAGGGTCAAGGTTGGTAATCAATACCAGTTTGGCCCTAAAGTTGGCAAGGTTTCAAGGATCATGCAAGGCTATCAATGGCACATGCCAGTAAGGTTAAGCTGTACGTCAGTCATCGCTGTATGTGCAACACTGGCGTGGGGATCATTGATCAGCTATTTTTTGTTTTCTTTCTATTTTCATCACCTTATTGCATGCTAAAAACCAATTTACAGCTTTCTATATTTTAGAACTGTGTAGTTATAGCATTCAAATAATTGTTCATCATATCTGCTTTTGAATGCCTCTGAGATCTTTCTGGTCATGTTCCAGAGCCCAAAAGATGCAAAGCCAAGCACTAGACAAAGAGGTATAACTAGCATACGGGGCCTTATGATCGGCGTACGACAGTCATATCCAGCCAAGTGGCTGGCCCTTGCATGGCATTTAGGCTTTAGCCTATATTTATTTCCCCACATTGTTTATGGGGTGTTCTTTTCATTTTGTTTCCTTAGATCCATTCTTGCTATCAGTATCTGTATACACCCTATTATATAAACTACATGGTTTGTCCTAGGTGTGCACTGGTCCTTTCCAGAGCCCAGAGGGTTGAGAGTAGAAGTTGTGGATGTAGGTTTCCTCCTGTGTATATCATTTTGGATCAGTGTGTTCCAGTTTGTTTCAAATACTCACAGGTGCTTGTTCTCAATCCATTATACTTGTTTCAATAAAGCAAATCATCCAAATTTACAAACACGAAGTGGGTACAAACACAAAGTAGGTTAGGATCAAAAAGAGAACACAACAAGGGATTATAGAGAACACAAGACACTGGATATATTATTGTAAACACTGATTTCGTTAACTCTGATATTACACTAGACAAAGGTCTCCTTTTATAGGCATAAGGAGACTACTTACATCACTGATAAACAGTACTACATATAATTTGTACTTACTATACATCACTAGTATATAATTGGTTCACCTATAGAAGTACTGCCATCCTACTACTACATAGATTTTCACACTAAAGTCCACACTATGTACACTGCTTACATCACCTACTACAGGACACCACCTACTCCAGTACACACCAATAATTCCACCCTCTCTTGGAAAAGAGGAAAACACTACCTTTACTTTATTTCTCTTCAAACTTTATATTACATCACACAAAAATGAATACACACACTCCACACAAAAGAGACAGGTGGCACGAGCATATGGTTGTTACTCTAGATCATCTGAATCACTTTCTCTAGAATAGTCTTTAGTTCATCAGTCAAGTGATACTGGTCCAAAAGATAACGAATATTTTGGCGCTACTCTTTCGGATAAATATCATTGAATTTCCAGTTTGCAGTCTCATAATGGAGGAGTGATGAGGGAACTTCTGCTGGTGTCAATCCATTGAGTGAACACAGTGTTTGAGTCATGACAAGATAATTTCCACTATTGATCTGGATTCTCTGCGACTCTGGATATGCAGTGAGGAAGATAGAGTGATACTCCTTTTGCCAAGTGATAGAAGCATCTGAATTTGGAACTTGTCCAAAAAGCAAATTGGAGATTCCCCCTACACTGTTAGGGATTTCTCTGATCTTCTATTGCTAGAAGGATATACTTTCAAAGAGCAAGAGAAATTTTAAAAAGAGATCCTTTGGAGGATGGACCTGACTGAATACAGCATGTGCTAGATAAACCAATACTACTGATTTATTAAAATAGACACTTATGGTGTAAACATCTACCAAATACCATAAGAGGAGATAGGCTTCCTGTTTTAAATAAAAGACATTGCAATCATATATTTCAAATTGGGTGAGAAAATGATAGACAGGATGGAAAGGTAAACCTCCTATGGGACCTTCATCAAGACCATACTTGAAAATGCAAAGATGTTAAAGGTTTTGACACATTTGGACACACCTGGAAAGAAGGGTTAATTCCAAAAGATGACACTAAAGGTGGACAAGAAGATTAACTAGGTGGAAACAAGAAATCATTGGAAAACAACCAGGAATAAAGGAATATGGCTTTGTTTTTGAAGATTGGTTGATTTCTTTTTTGAGCATTGACAGAAAATCAGGAAGGACATTTGTTTTTCCTTTTATGTGAACAGCATCAAAACTCCAATTGGAAAACCAATTTGCCCATCTGAGTAACTGTGCCTTTGCCCATCTGAGTAACTGTGCCTTTGGAAGGTGCTTCTGTTTGAACTTGAGCATGTTGGGAAAACTCATCATATCAGTCTCAAGTAGGAAATGATGACCGATTAGATGAAATTCAAATTTCTCAATGCTCCTTTTAATTGCCAGAATTTCTTTGTAAGTAAAGTGGTAATGAAGTTCTGCTGGAAAGAATGCACCGCTCTTGTTTCCACAAATTCTGCACTTTTGATCTGAATTTTCTTCCAAAAGAACTGCTCCCCAATATAGATCAGAGGCATCTGTCTGAAGAACTCTCTTCCCATCTGAAGGTATGGTTAGTGGAGGAAGGGTTTTGGCTATGACTTTTAGGTCTTTTACAGCTTTGGTACAATGGACTGACCAAGGAGGAGTGTTTTTCTTTAGTAGAGCTAAGAGAGGAGTACGGTATTGGGCAAGGTTGGGAATGAAATCAGCCATATGGTTAACATTTCCAAGGAACTGTTGGACTTGCTTGACTGTGAGATTTTCTTCTAGAAAATGGTCAAGTTGGGAGGCTATATGAGGCTGGAGGGTATATTGACCTTTAAAGATATGCATCCCCAAAAAATAAATTTCTGGTTGAGCAAGAATCATCTTTTTAGCTAAGAGCATGATACCATGGGTTTGGACTAGGGAATGGAAAGTTTGGAGTAAGACAGCATGAGACTCAATATCTAGTGAACAGAGTAGGATATCATCAATGTAGATGATTGCTGAGGATAGAAGAGGAGCAAATACTCTGATCATGGCCTTGTGAAACAATGATGGAGCTGTTTTTAATCCAAAAGGCATAACTGACCACTGAAAGTGGTGATCTGGAATGCAAAAACCAGTTTTGGGACGATCATCTGGATGGATGCCCAGCTGCCAAAAACCTGCTTTCAAGTCAAACTTTGAGAAAATTCGAGCTTTAGGCAAGTTTGCAAAAAGAACACTTCACCGAGGAAGAGGGAATTTGTTATCCTGCAGAAAATGATTAAGAGGCTGGTAATTGATTACCAGGTGAAGGTTTCCTCTTATTTGCTCTGTCCTTTTGTTAACATAAAATGCTTCACATGCCCACTGAGAGGTTGTAGGCTCAATCAAACCTTCTGACTAGAGTTGCTGGAGCTCCTAAAGAGCAAGCTGGTAGTGCTCTGGGTTCATTCCATGATGGGTAGCTTTGGTGGGGTTGATGTCTTCATTTTTCTTAAAAGGAAGGGAAATGAAGAATTCTAGATTTTTCCATCGTGGGTTGGAACATTTGGTAAGGAATTGGGAATGGGATTCGGCACAAGAAGTTTGGATTATGGCTTCTTTGATGGAAGAGAAATTTTCTAGGGAAAAGAGATTTAGTTGAGTGGTCCAGGGTAACAGGTAATTTCTGTATTTCAAGCCTTTTTTGAGCCATGAGACTTTGTTGAGATTTTGGAGAATATAAAAGCCTAACAATAAATCTTTTCCTGGGAGATCAGAACCATAAACTTGGTGTTTTATGGTGTATCCAAGGAAGAGTTGGATGATAATAGGCTTACTGATTAAAGTGATGACAAAAGTTTCTCCATTGGCAGTTGTAAAGGGTCTGAAACACGATTGCCAGTAGGACCTGGGGAGAATTGCTGGGTTGAGGTTAGAAGCTGTTGCACCAGTATCAAAGAAAGCGATAACTAATATAGGTTTTTCATATTTCCCAAGCAAGATTCTAACCTTGGCTAAAGGCTGAGCCAGCATGACGTTTGAGAATCCAAAGGTTTGGATTTCATAGGGGAATGAGTCAGAATCATTAGAAGAGTCATCTAATTCTGACGAATCATCTGAATCATCAAAGGTGAATGCTAGGACTGCTTTAGTCTTTGCTTCATCATCAATAGAAAATAGGGATTCTACATCAGCATCTTCAAGGTCATCATCAATGAGAGCCAAAGAGCTCACCATCTTATCTCGTGCTGCTTTATTGGGACACTGTTTGGCATAGTGCCCCTTCTTTTTGCAAATGTAGCAGCGATCAGGCTTTCACTGCCCTCTGAACTTCTTCTTCTTCTTAAAAAATTTCCAATTTTTCCGGCGTGAGAACTTGCCAGATTTTGAAAACTTTGGAAACTTGCCAAGAGATTGGAACTTCCATTTCTGAAAGTGTTTGGATTTCCGATATGAATGGCGGCAAGTGCACTTCTTGTCTTTGCACTTTATAGATAGGTCTGGCCGGTCACATGCTTTGCCAAGAAGTTTTCACTGTTCTTCAAGAGTTCTGAGGAATTTCTGATGATTGCACAACTTTTCCAAGGCAATCAAAGAGTGCTGGTAAATGCCGCCAAGAGATATTGCATTCAGCATCAATCCTTTTGTTTGAAGCAACCTTGTTGTCTCATTTCCCAATGGTTCAGGAAGGGAATTGAGAAAAGCTTACTTGAGGTTGACATCATCCATGCCGTTGAGGAGATAAAATCTTTGAGACATACAGTCATAATGGGTCTCCAAGTCTTTTCTTTTGAATGGACAACACTTCATGCTGAGATATTCTTCTCGAACAAATTCTTTTGTGTTGTTATGATCTCCAAGAAACTCAGTATGTAGGACTGAGATGAATTGATCAAGGGTTGGCAACTGTTTAAGTTGTAACTGTCGGTACTCGCCAAGAGTCAAGTACCATTGACGAATACGGCCAAGGAACTTTGCTGTACACTTAGTAATAACATTACTGAGTGTAGCGTTTGGAGAGAGCATAGCTGCAGTGCACCAAGCATGAATCTCATAAAGCTTATCCAACCATTTTGATGGGGGAATGGTATCAAAGGAGAAACCTTGGGTATGTATGTTGGAATGTGAGAAGGAATCAAAGGTGGAATTTCTGGAGGTGTGTCAAACTCAGGACGTTCTTCAATAATAGGTTCTTCAACATGTTCTTCTGGAAAAAATTTTGGGTTTTCTGGGTTCATCATAAAAACATGAGGAATTGGCATAGAGTTAGTGGATTCAGTATCCGAATCAAACTCAATGGTTGGTTCAGGAATGGGGTTTTAGGTATCGTGGCTAAGGTATGTAGGAGAGTGGAGATTGGATTTTTGGAAGGGCTAGAAGTTGACTGGACCATTAATTGAGGTGACTTTGAGTTTGGATCAGTTAGTTTAGAAGGAACGAAGGTAGTTGGAGCAGAGGTAGAGGAAGATGGTGGAGACAGAATTGTTGGAGGTCGAATAGGTTTTATCTGAGGCTTTAGGAAAGGAAGTTTTGGTGGAGATGGTCTTTTTGGTGGAGGAAAGAAAGCTGATGAGGCTCCAAAAATATTGGAGCTTGATTCACCAAATTCTGTGGTTGGGTTTATAGGTAAGGGTTGAGACATCTGAAGATACCCAAAAAAACTTTGGTGGGAGAAAGAGGGAAACATGTCAAATGGACTTTTTTGCTGAGAATACGGCTGAGCTTGGAGAGATTGAAGCTGATTTTTTAAATGCTTCATTTCAAAATCATTGTGGTAAAAAGCTGCTGAAAATGCTTGATTGGCATATGCCATCTGAAGAAGTTCTTGGTGAACATTTTGGATCTTCTGCTGCAAATCTCTGATAAGAAGTTCCAAAGTTGATAACTTTTTATGAACAACATTCTCCAAATTTTGCTAGGAGTTAGCAATTCTCTGAAGAATTTTGTTTTGAGATAGAGAATTTGCTGACTGCCAATTCATTGCTGCTTCTGTTGCTGATACTGCCTTGGTGCTACCATCAGGGAGGATGGTAGTAGGGTCTGGAATTTTTATGATGGTGGGTTGTTTTTTCCTGAGATATATGGAACTCCAAAGGAGGAAAATCTGTGTCAGTCCAGGATGAAGATGAGGTGAACATAAAACACCCACTGGATTGAGCAGAGGGACCATCCTCATATCGGGGTTGAGGAGAAGGGTGGAGATTTACAAGGAGTGGGAGGCAAAGGAGAACATAGTGGACATGGATCTTCAAAGTCTTCATCATCTTCTAGAAGACAGTCTTCGAGACACTCATCACAGTCACAAGCATCAAAATAACAATGACCTGTTTCTGGATTTTTGAAATAAAAGACTGGATGGCCACTGGGTTGGAAATATTTAACTGGAGGGCTAGGTCTAGAACCATCGACAAACATGTCAATTTTGGAGGGAAAAATGACAGGATGGGTGGAAGATGAGGTAGAGGCTTCTTTGGGGAATGAAATCTCTACTGTCCCATCAGGTTTTGAAAAAAAAAGTGGATTTGAGGATTGAACAGGTATGGGCTTTTGGTGGTTTTTCTCATAAGCTGTAACCCAAGACTCTGGGAGAAGCTTAAGAAGTTTAGGACTGGAAATCTGATGTGAAATATGGACACAGGAAGCTTGGTGAGGTGCGTTAACGGTTTGGAAAATGGCTTCATCTGTGGAGGAGGGTAATGTCATATCTAAGGCATGGTTTTGAAGACAATAGGCCATTTGGTAGTGGAGGGTTGCTGCATAGGTAGTCTCACGTCCTCGATTTTCAACATAATTAAATATTACATTTTTAATAAAGGAACCTCACAAAACGTACATATTACCCAAAAGGATTTCCCACCTGTTTAATTTACAAACAAGTCCCCCCGTTTAGAGAAATACAACATTGGCACCTCGGCCCAAATTAACTGAGATACAGATACAACACGTTCTTGTGTATAGATTTTTTTAATGGGTGCGCGTTTGCTCAACCCTATCATTTTCAGATTCATCACAGGGACACTGTCATGGAGTGTTTGGAGTGCATTCTGATATCACTGTTTAAAAGCTATTTTCGGGAATACCATATTACATTTGTAAAATAAACCGTATTGTATTATATTTTCTATTTTGGAACTAAATAATCTTTTGGGGTATTATTTGTATTAAAGTGAGGATTTTATTTAACTAATGTTATTAATATTTATGTTAAAAATCGAGGGTGTGACACACTATCTCGCCGGGCTCGGTTCGTCTCCAATTGGTCGAGGCTCCGATCTATGGATGATGGCTTCAATTGTCTTGCTGGTTGGAGATGTGGTTCGATGGCGTGATGGCTATAGTTGGAGGAGTTTTCGGTGCGATGGTGGTGTGGTGATTGCGGTTGATCAAAAGGGTTGGTGGTTTGGTGCACTACAAGAAATTTGGGATCTCCCAACGGTTTTAATAGTAACACTTGGAAAAATCATCGGTATAGATGGTGTATAGCGACGGTTTGAAAACGTTACTAGAAATAGGACTATAGCGACGGTTTTCACGCAACCGTTACTCGATTTCAAGACTATAGCGATGGCTTTTAATAACTGTTACTAAAAGATTGGATTAAGAAAAATCTGGTTAAGATAGTATAAATATTAGTAGGTACTTCATTTTACACAAGTGTTGTGCTAGCCCAACAGGTTTGCGCGCGCGCAAGAGCGCGAGGTCCTAGGAGGAGAACAAAATTTATTGTACTCATCCACATACGTGCCATGCGAGCGACACATGGGTGCCACATCAGCGCCACGCGGGTTACATGTGGGCGCCACATCAGCACCACGTGAAGGACACATGGCCATTACGAAACTGTTACTAAAAAAAATTTGTACCAACGTCCATCAAAACCATCGCTATACCTCTACAGTGACGGATATATTGCGACGGTTTGGCCGACGGTTGGTGAACCATTGGTATAGCCTTTAGCGATGCTTTTTCTGTTCTTTAGTGACACTTTTGACCATTGCTAGATCCTGATTTTCTTGTAATGGTGGTTGCCTATAGGGTTTGGGTTGTTCTTTTTGGTTCTGGGCTTGGGCCAGTAGGTGTTTTGGATTTGTTCCTATAGGAATGGACTTGTCCCAATGGGTGTTTTTTTGGTTGACTTCTTACCAATCTCGGATTTGGGTCTCAAATTTTTGGGCACAAGATTGTTCTTAGTTTAGGGATATAATGCCGTTCAAGTCCTTGTTCGTTTAATCTTTGTAACAATTTCAAATATTAATAAATTTTTGTCTTTCAAAATAAAAATAAAATAAAAAAGAAAGGAAAACTAACAGAGGTAAAAAAAGAAAAAAGGGAAATTTATAGAAATGGTCCTTCTAGTTTTACCTGAGTCTCATTTTTGTCCTCCAAGTATCAATTGCAACTCTTTTGACCTTCAAGTTTGGTTTTCGTACTCTCTCTCTCTCTCTCTCTAAAACCAGCCTTAATCATTTTAACCTTGGGGGAAGGGGGCCGCCGCCTTCCCCTCTCCCTCTTCCCCCCTCTCTCTCGCCTCCTGCTTCTCTCTGTCTCCCCACTGCCTCCTCTTCTCATCTCTATTCTTGGTGTTTCTATTCTTAGTTTGTTTTGGCAGGAGGTTATGAGATCCAGGCGTTCAAGCTTTCGGTGTTCGGGCTTCTGACCGGCGTTCAATGGGCCTATTTTTTACTGGACTTTGCCACTCCCTCTCAAAATCGGTGAATAGTGGCTGGCGGCGAGGTAATAACGCATGTTAGGGTTAGGATTTTTTTCCTTTCTTTTACTGATTTTTTCGATTCTACCGGCTGGTCTTCCCAACTCGGCATTTGTACCGGTTTGGTTCCCAGATTTGGTGGTGGTTAAATAATCAATTAGATGTTAATGGTTCTGGTTTTTGCTGGCGGTGGTATCGTGTTGGTGGTTTGGCCATCATTAGTGCCCATCGGCGTCTTTCCCTTGCTGATATGGTAGGTACCACGGTCATTGCTCTAGATTTGGTGGTGGCAGAATAAGGTTGGGCTTGGCCCTCGAGCTTGGATCATCCAGTCTCAGTTGTAAGGTGTGATTCGCAGGGAAGGTTCACTATCATCGGCGCCATGCAACCGGTTTGATCAGACTTTTAGCCCAGGCGTATTCTACTTCGTTCTTTGTGCCTGAAGCCTGCTCATGTCAGCGGAGGCTTGCCTGAGAAGATTCTCCATTGCTTCGGTTTGAGTTCCAATCGGTGCCTCCATCGTTGGCGTCGGGTGGTTTCCTTTCAGCTAGAGTTTGGTCGGCGTGCTAAGTGGAGTCCATCCACGGTGGCCATGTTTTCTTCCTCTTTTTTAATTACCCCTCGTGTAGAGACCCGAAAATTCGTATAAATGATTTAAATATTTTACGAGAAATAAAATGAGGAAATTGGTTTGGAATAATGAGATTTGGGGTTAATGTGTTAAAATGGTATACTTGAAGGGTAAATGTGTGATGTGTGCATAGTGCGTATATATCAGGTGTGTGTGAGGGGTAGGTAATAACTTTCCCATTCTCCTCCCTTCTCACTCCGCCGTTCCTCTCTTTCTCTCTCGGCTCCCATCTCTCTCTCTCTCTCACTCACTCACTCAAACTCCACTTAAATCACCCCAAACCCTTATAAACTAGCCCTCAATCTTTCATCCCTACGCTCATTATGGTCCGTATTTCACTGGTTGAGCTCGGTGGAGGCATGTTCCATTTGGTTTCAAGCATTGGAGTTAGGGCTTGGAGAATCCTTCAATTTTCGCTCTTCAATCTTGAGGTAGGAAGTTCTAACTTGCAATATATGTTTATGACTTGTTTCTTGTAGCTTGATTCTTGCCATTGGTCATTGTTGTCGTTGTTGAAGTTGTCGTTGTCGTTGAATCCATAAAAATCTGCAGAAAATCTGTTCGAAGTGCATTGTTATCGATACCTTTGCATTTCAAAACTCAGAAAATTACTTGTTATCAATACCATTGGTCATTGTTATCGATACCCTTGTGTCTGGAGTGCTTTTTGACCAAATGGTATCGATACCATTTTTATTGGTATCGATACATGTTGCTTATCTCCAGTTTTTACTGTTTTGCTTCATTTTTCACCGTTTTGATTTTTGATCACTTCCGACGTATCTAAACACCTCCCAAATGACCCTTGACTTGATTACTTGTGTTTAATGACTTCATCCGACGTTTAGCACAACTTTAATACTCGTTTGGATACGATATCACAAAATACTTTAGGTATCAAAGTTGGGTTTCAAGGGTTAAATGATGAAACACGTGATTGGTTTTGGAAATGAAAGATTGGAATTGGATTACTATTGTTACCCTTTCCATTGGATTTGGTTGTCATTGTTCCTCTTGTGATCATTCCTACATTTCACATGCATACATTGTTGGATTAGAGCTTTTTACTGGGTTAGTGTAGCTCAAATCTTACATCATTTTCAGGTACTAACTCGGGACAATAGTTGCATGCTTGGAGTGCTTGGGCATGGACATGATTTTGAAAGCTAACAATGAGGAGTTACTAAGTCATCTTTGTAATTTATTTTTGAAAGATGTATTCGTAACTCTATTTGTAAATCTTTTGATTTAAGAATATTGTAAGTTCTTAACTCTGATTTGATATTCAGTAATTATGTTGATTTGGGCCAGGGAGCCAAAGATGTACTTTTTTGAAATATTTGGATGTTGAAGTGTTATTAAGGAAATAGGAATGTTAAACTCTTGTTGGGTACCTTACGAATTAATGTGAGGTTTTATTTATGAAAATTCTTTTATATTTATGTTGAAAATCAAGGGTGTGACACCTTGTTCCATTGGTTCTATATTTTTGTCTCTTATTTGGAACATGCACCAGGCCGGGGCGGCTAGTTGGTAGATTGCTGGCCCCTCATGACCCGACCCTTTGAAGCGTTGAGATGTGCCTAGGATCTTATCACTAGTTTTGTTCCTTTGTCACCTGCGTTTCATTATTTTTTATCTGTGATGGTTTGTTTGTAGGTTCCCCTTCCTCTAGATTCGGATGGAATCGCTGGAATTGCCTTCTATGGCTTTTAATGAAATATGTTTCGTATCCAAAAAAAAGTTTGGTTTTCGTACCAAGTTGGTCCAATTGATAATGTCTGTCAGCTAAATTGGCCGGAAAAAATAAGATTGAGACATCGTCAATTGGACCAACTTGGTATGAACTGCAACATCCAAACTACCATCAATATGAAATTTTTCCCTCCAATTGGCTAACAGAAGTTATCAATTGGATCAATTTGGTACGAAAACCAAACTTGAAGGTCGAAAGAGTTATAATTGATACTTAGAGGACAAAAAGGAAACTCAGATGAAACTAGGAGTACCATTTATATAAATTTCCCAAGAAAAAAAGAAGAGGAAGTGAGGCCCTCGCCGATAAACAATTGACAAGCATGAGTATGTAGATTAGGCAAATGCTATGGTGTCTACCCGCCAAAAGGGGACACCATAGCACACCGGTTATGCCTCCCAAAGATTTTTTGTTATGCCTTCAAATGGTTATGTTAAGCCATTTTTGTAATAATGGCATAACAAATTTTTAAAAAGTGTTATGTCTTCAAGTGGTCTATGTCATTTTTGAAAAAGTGTTATGACATAATATAATCAATACACTTGTAATAAAAGAACCTGGTAATGGTAAGCCAAGGCATGATGTGAAATTACAAAATTGTCCTTGTCATTTGTTTTCCAATTTCTTCTCGCATGTGTTGAGGAGGGGTAGTTTAGGTTTTTTACATTTTCCTTATTTCACTCAATTTTCACTCAATTACCTTGTACTTCCTCAGCTGTTCTCCTGGATTTCCGGCCAAACCTTTACCCTTTTTCCGTTGCTTTGTCGAGAAGTTTACTGTTCTAGCGGCGAGAAACTATTCTTTCGGCGTGAGCATATACATATTCTCAAAACTATTCTAAACTATTCTTTCGGCGAATAACGCTCGTCCAGTTTCATATCGACAACCATCTCTTTACTCCGCAAACTGATGGCTTCCGGAGAAGACCTCGACGACGGCGAAGATGACAACAATGGCGAACCAGTGTTGACGACAATGAAGCAGTGTTGAGCAAGGTTGATTCGGTTAAAGAGATTGTCTTCAAGAGCCCCCACCGGGTGAGTAATTTGTATCCACATCCATCTCTCAATCTAAGGCTAATTTTTTAAAAAAAATTTTGCATCACAGCAAAAGCAATTTGAGTCAATTATTAACACTGGTTCATCGGAAACATAGCTTCCCAGTGAAGGCAATTTTAATGTTTACCAGCTTTTCATGTTAAGTCGATTATTAACGTACATACCTTTGATTACTGAGAAGGACGGGTGAGATCATGTGACTCCGAAAATAACCTATTTACAGTGGGTCCGTGAATAAGTATATCCCATCAGTATCATAGGTTAAATATTCTCTCTAATGATTTGTATAACCTTTATGGAATATTCTTAGGTTGTGTTCCTAATTAAAAGTTCGATCTAATTGTTCTGCTCAGTTCTCCGCACCATTTACAATTTTACATTTGTATATGGCCGAAGAACGAGTGATGTATATGATTGATCAGTTGGTGTTCAAAGTAGGATGCGAAGGATAGTGCCTTCCGATTGTTTGAAAAAAATCTTTAATGACAAGAATGCAGTCAGCTAACGTTAATTGATTGTTCGATGTAGATGGGACTCTTACAGCTCCACGGAAGGTGCCATTTTCTCCCCCTATTCTTGTTATTTTTCCCACGTTTCACTTTGTTTAGGCCAAAAAGCTGTTTTTTTAAACATGAATGTGGCTTGCTTTTGGTGTCCTGACCAACTTCAATTTGGGTGTTTATTTCATTGAAACGTAGATCCATTTAGTTGATATTTGAGACTAAACTTGTCAATTTCCATAACAAGATGCCATTAAGTTCACCAGTTTTCATGCTTGATTCTATGACAATTAGTTGTAGAAAAGTTCTCGTAGCCCTGCATTTTTGTTCCTTGTAACATGGTCAAGTGGCCAATTTAGCAAGACCACGCTTGTGTGTAACCAATTGAACTTGCCATGGTTATTTGATTAGCTTAGTCTGTAATGAATCACTATAGAGACTGTTTGTTGAATCTCTCTTATTCACATTTGCTTGGCCACGTGTCAGGTAGTTACTCCAGATATGTTGAAGTTCATGCAGGAACTTCGGAAGGTATTCACTGGAGGCCTTTTTACATTTTTTCTATCTTTTCTATTCAATGTGCCGTGTTTTTTTCCATATGATGGTTCCTTCCCACAACTGCTTTACAGCTTGGTTTCACTACATGTTGTTATTTCAAGCCCCTTTTAGCCTAGCGAACTTCAGGTTTGTAGAAAGTATTTAAACAAAGTTGTAGAGAATCGAATTACCTATTCAATGCACTTTGAATCGAGTGAAACGGACGTCAGATGAGAAAGTTATGCCCGAAATATGAAAGGTTGTATAAGAGGAAAAACAAGACGTCCCCAGACCTGAGGTCCAGTGCCGAAAACAGCATGTAAACAACATTTTGATAATCTATTCTCAAGGTGTATGTGGAGTCTTATACAGAAGTTTGGGATGTGAGACATGCTATATATCATCATCTAGAGAGTTTTTTAATCAAAAGCTCGATTTTCAGGTTGATAGTCAATTCCAAACTGGTGTTCTCGAAGTTTTTGCTATTGGAGATGTAGCAGCATTCTCTCTAAAGGTATGCCTTTGTCAATTGATTGCTTTTCTTCCCTTTCTCTTCTAAGATAGGAAAAGCAAAAATGCAACTTGTGTGTGGTTTCTTCTAAGCAAATGTATGACTACATTCCAAGGGTCGAAGGTTTGTGACGTTGAGGGAATAGGATGTGACCCAACAGAACATGAGCAGTACTTAATCATTTAGAGCTTGAACTTCATTCTTTGTTCTTTTTTTTTTTTCCACATTCTTAGTTCTCTCTTCCTCCGAGTCTCTTGTTGAAGCCCTCTCATTGGATGTTCCGGAATCCTTCCAGAATTGAAGGTCAGTTTGGTGTAAATTTTCACTTATTTTCTTCCTTCGCAATGTAGTGTCAAAGGGATCACCCCAACACGTGTCATACTTGTGCTCTATTGTATGCAATTTTTCTGGGTCTAAAATTTTAGTTGTCATTGTGACTGTAGAAAAGGAAATAGTTTTGTTTTTTGTCACTTTTATTTTGGATGGTCTAATAAGATTTATTGAGAATGATCACCTTTGTCGATGATATGTGTGGTTCTATGAGCTTCTTGTTGCGATTTTATTTGCCTTAGTCATAATTTCAAGTTTAGGTAGGTCAGCTTCTTTAATTGCTTGAAACAGTTTTAACACTTTTAACTTTGTTGGACAACTATGATTCCAAGTCTGCCATATAATACTATCAGATAGTGATAACTGAGAAAGGCATTCAGTATAATTATCTATGGTTATATTATGTACTACTACATAGCTATTGACATTCATATTATCTGCTACTACATAGCTATTCCACGCCAGACATTGCATTTAACTAGAGAATCCGAAGCATTATGTTTAAACTTGAGACGCAGGATTTGTTTCATGCCCTACCAAGGGTTCATTTAGTGATTCACTTTTATCAACTCCTAATGGGATTATTGGACATTTGATTGCATGGAATCTCCTTTGGTGAATTAGCTCACCAGAAATATTTGCATTTTTCTTCCGTTCTTAGATTATCGGACTGTGAACTCTCAAAAAAATTGCCTTGTTCATGGACCAAATTGCCTTGTTCTCAGAAATATTTGCAATTTTGTCCATGGACCAAATTGCCTTGTTCTCTCAAAAAAATTAGGAGAGAATTCTTATCAGCAATTCAGGAAGCTGCCAACATGGGCTTACCTAATCCTGCGGAGAGAAGATATGTTGCCCAACTAGCAACAAAATTGCATCAAATCTGCGGTGAGGCATTTTGATTTTTTCATCTATTCAGTCCACAAGTTCACCTCTCTTCAACATCAACCAAAATATAAGCTATCGATCAAAAAAGAAAGTTAAATCTACCAACCATCTCACTCTCAAAAACTCTCTCTCTCTCTCTCTCTCTCTCTCTCTCTCTCTCTCAATTGCTGCCAAATCAAGGTTTTTTTTGTGTGTGGAAATGAAGGAGACGATTCTACGAACTCCGTTGTGTTGCTGGCAATATGGATGTCGATGCTGGTACTGGGTTTCTCTCCCTCGTCGGTTTGAAAAGGAATTTTCCTCCATCCCCTGAAGTCATTATTCTTCTATACTTGATCTCTCCATAGTGAGTACGTTGATATGGATGTATGTAGTAATCGTTGCAGGATCACCAATTTCTAGGGTTTCGAAGTAGCCATGCCTTGAAATCGAAAAAAACGATAGCGGAATAGAAGAACGGGGAATTGTAAAACTGGTTCCTGTTATACACCTTGCTTAGGTTATGGGTGAATCTTGGAGGAAGGAGGAATATTTCAGCTGGGTACACACAGTGTGAAAAATTGGCTATTGCTTTTGGACTCCTAAGCTTGTTTAATGCACTACCCATACGCGTAATTAAGAATCTTCGCATCTGTAATGATTGTCATAATTCATTTCGAAAATCTTAAATTGGGCCATTGTGGTAGGGGATGCATATGGTTTTCATTACTTTGAAGGTGGTGTCTGTTCATGCAAAGATTTATGCTAATTGAAATGATCTGATTGTGGAGAAAATTGAAACTATTTTAGGGGTCCCAGACTCAGAAACACATCTAAGCCTCCAAGGACAACTATAACCTCTCTCTGGATAAATATCCGATAGTATGTGGAATTTTAATTTGCCTCCACTTAATTCATTTACTTATTGATTGTGCTTTTATGTATGTGTATCCCCCTATTAGTAACTGACTTCAAAAAAGGCAATCAAGAGCAAAAAAAAAAAAAAAAGAAGAAAAAGATTGAAAAGATTAATCTTTCTCAAGATGCCTAAACTGAGTCGTAGTATAGATATTAAATGTCTTCCTTGAACTTGCTAATGCACTTCTCAAGCAATAGAAATCAAGCCCATCTTCCATGATGTGATATAGAGACAAAAAAGCGGGGGGGGGGGGAGTGGGAGGGTGTGGTTTTGCAGCTGGCCGCCCTCAACTGTTGAGTAATCATATTATTACACTCATCAGTTAAAGGGTTCTCCCAAACTAAAATGAATGGCCACTCAAGGTAGCTAGAGACATTTTTATTACCTCATGTTCTCATGGGAAACAAGCAGGAGTATGGAAGTACTGATATTCAAGGTGTTGACTCAACCATGCTTGCTATGGAGGAACTGATCTTTATATAATTTTATCAACTGGGTGGAAAGTAGTTCATGGGGTGGACGTTATAGACTTGTGGCGTGCAAAGTACAAACTTTGCAGTATAATGCAATTATTTCCATAATTGCAATCATTACATTGAATTGGATCATTAAGTTTTGTGTTTGTAACCCATCCATGGGCTGTAATCTTCTCTTTTCGTGCTGGGGGTTTCGTTAGCAGGTCTATGCAGAGGGACCGCTGGACCTACTAGGGATGCAGCAGCTATTGGTAGGCTAATAGGGCCTGATTCACCTGTAGCATTTGAAGCAAAATCAGGGGAAGCCATATGTCTCTTCTTTTTTTTTTGAAACAGCAAAAATATGATTCATTACCTCATTACTAATGTTTTACCCCATTTTCATTGAACTGATCATGGTAAGCATTTCTTTTTCTGTATCTCTTAGTTGCATGCGAGGTTATAAATCTCAATTGTCCATGCAATCACAGATGGTTGCCTTAATGGAAGTTTGCGAGGATTTTCGGGAAGGAAGCCTGACCTCTAAAACTATACAGGTGACAAAAACATTGGTGGTTGTATTGTAGAAAGTAAATCAGTGACTCTTTTTCACAAGTTTCCTGTGTGCTTGTTCTCTGGATGTTCTGTTGATATCGGTAGCTGACGACAACTATTCTATGGGGAACTTTAGCATTGATTCTGGTGTAATTTGTCTTATCAAGCATGGTTCTTTTTATATTATAATTGCTTTATTTTGATAGATTCAATTGTCCAGAACGAATGGCACATTGCACCCATGCGCACACACATCCGTGTACACTTCTTTCCAAGTCCCTTGACACTTGCCTTCCCCTCAGCCAGTCTGTCAGTCACTTTCTAAACTTACAGTCCAGGCCTATCTCATACATGGAGCGGTGCAAGGCACATTCCAACTAAGTTTGCTTTCTATACTTGATTTTAGTCAACTGCCCGTAATTAGTTATTGATGTTAGCATGGTTCACACTGAGATCCTAGGTCATTTGCATATCTATAAGCTTTTTCTTCCATATGTTTAATTGCTTTTAGTTCATTTGCAATCATGGGTGTTGTTTAAAATGTGATTTATTAGGGACTTTCAGTTACATTTCATCTCTTCTAGAAGTTTGGTTTCTCAAATCCTATTCAACTTGCGTGATTCCTTATTTGGCGACACATTCTATACATATTAGCCACTTATTCTAACTTGCAAGCCCCAGTGTTTCACGTTTAGGTTAACTCTCATAGTCCCCTTCAACAACCTTCTTGTGACTTTCCTTCTCTGAGAAATGATGTTTTTAAGCAAAGAAAGATTCATCGAGAACCACAGGTTTACTGTAGATCAACAGAACAGGCAAAGGATTTGGGAAATATAGTACATTAGTGGATTTCTCGTCGGCCAAGGCTGGTATTCTTATTTTGCTGCACACAATATGAGGTGCTATGACACTTTGATCTCCACTCTTGATTGGCAGCTAAGGCTGAGTGTCTTGGTTTTTGATGACGCTGGACAGGAATGCACATATGCTAAGGACATCGAGTCTCTTTTGGGTGTACTAGCTATTGGACTTCCTCGTACCTTTTTGAAAACTTCACTCAAATATGTAGAAGCTTTTTGTCGTGCTACTTACTTAGGATTAGCCAATATCGGTTCCCTCTTCTAATACTTCAAGTGGCAAAAGAGCGAAGCGAGGATCCAAAAGATTGTCTTTTTGTATGTATATGTAGATGATTTGGTTCAACTTAGATGTTGACAATGAACAATGGAATACTTGGCTTTTGGTATGTAAAGCACATGATCTATAACAGTTTGAACTCAACTGTGAATTTATATAATGGAATAGTTCATGTGCAGTCATATACATAGATTACATTAGGATTGATTTGTGTTTCAATAAGCGCTTGTTATTTCTCTACTATTATCACTAAAAAAAACCAATGACACTTCCCGACTTACAATTAATCCAATGAACACGCGGAAACGTGCGAAGCACGTGCATTACACTAGTAATAATAAAAGAAGTTATGCCCCTAATCCCCACAATGACATAACATGTTACGCCATTGAATGGTTTTGGTTATACTGTAAATGGTTTTTTTATGCCAAAATTTATAATGTCTCCAAAATGACCGGAGACACCATTGCACTTGCATGTAGATTATTGGCAAAACAGACCTTTTTTCATGTTTTGATCTCCCAAATAAGACTAGATGTTTGTGATCGTGGAAAATGGCAGTATAAAATGAGTGAAGTTTCAACCGATGTGATCATTAGTTCAAAGGAAAGGGAAAGCAGTATCTAAAGCTGGATTTGGTTAGTGAATAAATACCCTCTGGGAAATCAGAGTTTTACGACTTTTTGATGATACTATCGCCTTGGGAACCAAGAATGATAGTAACAAAGGTTCGAATCATTAGTCCAGAGAGGGCCCCAATTTTATGGCATCATCTGGGTCAAGCTTGAACCCACCCTCCCACGAGTCGTGGGATTAATTTCCTTCTCCACATTTATATTTCCAACTCGCCATATTTTACATTTTGGTTTTCGTTTAGATTTGGAAAACTAGTAGAAAATTCGAAAATTCACTTTTTTGTAAACTTGCGCAGAATGAGGAGGTTAGGAACACACATGCGCAACGTTTTGCGCAATATGCCCATGTGGCAGCATCTCATTGACAGTTAAAAAATAGCAATCTATTTAGTTGCCAATGAAACATTGCCACATAGTTATGTTATTACCTTATTGTATTCAAACTCTCTCTAGATTTAAGTTCGTGTGGATTTGTTTTGTACATGCTTAAGACGGATAGAACTAGATACCCAATGGACGCCGCGGAGAACCATTGGCCTCAAAAGGTGCCGAGTTGAGCCCCTCCCGACCAGTTGAATGGATCTTAATTGAAACAAAGAAGAACTTGTGGAAAAATTTAGGTTGTTTAGGATCATTGACTTGTGAAGGGGACAAAAAAGATCGGAAAAACATTAGGGAAATCAATTTCCATTTCCATCGTAAATCTCACCACGAATCGATCATCCGGACACAAACTTACAAGGGTACAAAATCAAGTTTTTATCATTTTCCACATGACAGTGCCTAATCTTCTCAATGGGCCTTCCATTTTCTATTGGTATCTTTCCGACTTGGCGCCAATGCAGACATAATCTCGGTCCAATTATTAAAGCATGTACAAGTTGCAACCCTTTATATGAAGTATGAACCAGCTGGAAATGAAAGAACGAAAAAACTGCAGCAAAAAAAAAAAACCCAATTATGGAATTTACCAATAGCATGTGACTCCAAAAGCAGTGAAAAATCTGGTGGAACTTCAAAGAAGAGTTCCTTGGTAAATGCCTCGTGGCTGGTGCGCACACACCCCTTGCCTGTGGATATGCAGCAGGGATGATAGTATTCAAATCAACCGCATAATGTACTTCGGTATGTGGAGTATAGCCTCTCCACAAATCCATTTTTCTACCAGAAAAACTATGGCACGTTGGAAATCGAGTAGTGATGATATATGCGAATGAATGATTAATGTCTTTAAAAGGGGATACATTGTTGCACCTAAAAAAGAACATGCAAGGGTGCTGACTGTTGAATTCCTTCATCCAATGCTATGCATGATACGAACGAGAACTACATCAACCCGTAAGTTATGATCCCGAGTTATCGGCAAATACTGAAACAAAAAATTTCAATACCATTGGACATAGGTAACCAACTTTACAAAAATACTAATGTTAATGGCCTAATTTTGTGACTGTATGATGTAAACCAACTGTCCCAAATGCTTAAGCTAGTGGAAAATGACAATGATGTAAAACGAGCTTCTCAATGCCCTCCTTCATATGCGGCGTCACATGTGGAGAGAAACATCAGACACGTGAAAAGAAGTGGGGACAGGGCGTATAACAGTGATGGACACCCAAAAGAACCCATGCATTCTCTTCTGTCACAAATACAAGAAACAACAACCTTGGAGATGAAAAAGTGCAAGAGCATTGTAAAAATGAGCGTGAAGTGAATCTATACCTTCAATCTAGAATTATAAGGTTAGAGTGTTTCCTCTTTCTCCTCCTAGCTTTCCTCAGAATCCTTTTAGTTTCTTCCTTTGCTTCTGCCATTGAGTAGTTTCCTACATCTCCCAAATTCGAAGGCAGGTTTAAAGCAGTGGTTGCATCCAAATGATGCGTAATAGAGAGTGATTTTTCAATTGACAGCAGAAATTCATTTGAGAAAGTACATCACCACATTCCATGGTCACAGGAAAAGAAAAAAAAGGAACCCTATGAAAAATGTCATTGCGAGGGGTTCATAGATTCTTTATGTGCTTCAAAGTTAAGTTAATTTTTATCGCATATGCTTATATTAATCTCATTTCTGTAACCTAATGCATGAGAGGAAAAAATGCTGAAATTGACAAAAATAAATTGATTCTTAAGCCTCACAAGTTGCTGGTTGTTCGTTTGCTTGGATCATATGCTACATGGACTCGGCTAACCATTGTTGGAGGCGTGTATTTCACTAGGCACTGGATTAACATAACTCCCAAATCTAGTGGCACTAGGAGATTTCTAAATTTGTCCATCAAACATTCTTCCTCGCTTTCACAAGGTATGGTGTAAGCATGGGCCTTGGTATGCACATTTGACCTTTTTTACAAAGCATTCATATACAAAAAGGACTTGATAGACGATTCCTCAACATTTGATACGAATCTGTGATCTCGTCCCCTAATTTATAAATAGCACATTTGACCTTTTTTACAAAGCATTCATATACAAAAAGGACTTGATAGACGATTCCTCAACATTTGATTCGAATCTGTGATCTCCTCCCCTAATTTATAAATAACAATTATAGTAGTTAAGAATCAGCACAGGATTGTTTACGTCTTAAGTTCAAATATGTCCAACCTAACCAAAAGCCATTCAGTATGCATTTTTGTCTCTTATCCTCGCCTAAATGTGGAGTATGGACGAATACTCGTAGCTTGTTTCAAATACTAAACTGGATCTAAATTGCTTAAGCCAAATTGATAACAGATCAATGAAAACTTGAACAAGGCAAGCACATGACACAATACATAGCTGGGAAAAAAGCCCTGCTATATTAGTCTAGAATCAATTACCTGTTTCCTTTCCTCCAAGCAGGCAGGAAAACCCTCCGTCTATTTCCTCATCTGATTCAATAGGAATTCTCCATTCTCTCTCCTGCATCACCAACATTCATTTGGGCTTAAACAAGGAAAACAAGATTGTACTGTCGGCACCTGAAGCAACCTCAGACTCTTCCTTTCTCTTAAGTTCAAAAATCCATGGAGTTTTCATGGTAAATGTCAGGTTATTTAAATCAATGTCTTGTTTAAAACAAACATTTACGAGACCATGGATATGAAAAACAAAGAAAAGGAAATGAGATTTACCAGTTCAATCGGAGACATTCTCTTCTGTTTATGCTTCTTACTTGTACCCCTATGTGTAAAAGTAGCTTGTTCTGTTTTCACAGAGGTCCAGCTTCCCACTTCTATCTTCGGAAGCAGTGCTGTTTTGCCACAACTCCTTGGTGGCATTTCAGGGCTGGATTTAAACAAAAAAATAAAAAATTAATTGCTTGAAAGGATAAGAGGAAACAATAACGCTAAACTATTTATTATAAAACCAATAAAAGAACCACTGTATGCACTCTAAAGGGCGAAACAAAGTTTTACATTACTTGATCTTAGCCAAGGCTGACAGGTTGAAGGATAGACTACAACAACGAAAAATTATTTTATACACTGGTTTCACAAAGTGAGAAAATTTCATACATCTCTTGAGCTGAAGACAGCCAACTGGTACATTTTGACTTCGCCATATCATCTAATTATGATGGCAACTCTACTGATGCTAGATGTTGAGTTAGTGATTGACAATACATACAGTACGCATATGGAGATCATGAAAGCAATTAATACAGTTAGATATCAGTTGTATCTTAGATGAAGTGGCATTTGAGTAATTGAGCTCAAAACTTCTAGTTCTGACTTCATATATGCAAATACTTGTAGACCATTGTTTAAAGTTTCCTCATAATGAAAGAGACCAGCATAATCTAGTAAAGCAAACAGTCTTTGAACTTGCCAGGAGATTAACGCACCTAGAGGGTAGAGGGAAAAAATACATTAAAAAAAGTAGGGAAAAACCAGGAAAAAAAAAATCAAATTGTTATCAATGTACCCCTTGAGAGGTTGCATCTGCTGTTGAACAGAACGGCAACTGATACCCTACAATTTGAAAAAAGGATGAAGAACACTAGTATAGAAGAATTTCTGAAAAATAACAAATTTGATAAGTAGCTCTATGAGACAAGCAAACTACCTCTTCCAAAAGAATAGCAGGAGATAGATGGTTTTGGTTAGGAACCTTCAATCTGCAAACCATTGCCTGCAAGTGAGAATTATGTACAAGTAAACAATCCAGAAACCCGCAATCATTAGCAGCACAAGAATTGAAATTCCACCCTCTGCCTCATGTCAAAGATAGGAAAAGGAGATTATCCAAGTAATAAGTTTCATTTGATCCAGAGCTATGGTTGCATACCTGTTTTTCTTGGGTGAGTTTATTGCAGAGTTCAGATTGCATTTTTTGCAAATAGACATCAATCTGCTCTGGTAAAGTTAATATAAATGAAGAAATCTCCTTTAACTTCTCTCCATCTGTATCCTGGCTGACTTGATCAGAGAGAGATTTTATGCCTCCTGCTAGATTAGTTTTGATATCTTCTTGTCCCTTGGCCTGATTATCATTTTACAGTTGTTTTAGAAAGCGGCATCATTTGAAATCTGAAACATTAACTGCAGCCAATACGCGTGGGGAAAGGAATAGTGGTCTTACCATTACCTGCAGCAAATTACCATTAGCAATTAACTTCTGTCGTACGTCTTCAACTGATTGAAATTGAAAGGGAAATGATGTGAACAATTTAGTCACAAGCTTTTGAGTTTGCATCAAGAATGAACAGTTAATTCTCTCTCTCTGTGAGACAAGCCAAACCAAGCATTTCATTGTGAAAATGCACATAAATGACTAAACCTATGGAAACTAACCCACTGTTTTCAGTTCTAAACACCCTGAGGACAAGAGACTTGAGACGTTTTGAGAATACAAAACATAATCGACGTCTCTGAATGCTTTCTAGAAAATTTCAGGCAAGAGGGTCAGACAAAAAATTACTGATTGCAGAGGATGGCTTTTACAAAATCAGGTAATTTCCTCTCAAAAGCTCATTTACCACAAAGTATTTGGCAGTTGAGATACTTACTTTCCATCAATGCTTCCTTTGTTCCCTTGCTTACTTGCATGATATCACTCTGAACAGAGTCCATGATCATTCCAAATCTGTTCAACGAAGTTTCCATCATTCCAATCCTGCGTTCAAGTTCTTCATTTGTCTGACCTGCATACTCAAGGTTCAATGCTCACAAACTTTGCTGAAACAAATAAAAATTAGACACTATCGAATTTCAAATTTTCAAACTGAATTTAAACATACAGTGCTTTTTTGAATCTCCTTAGTGAGAATGAGAATCAGGGGTTCGAATGCACTTGGATAAACTTACTTCTGTGATCTAGAACAGAACTAGAGTTCCACTTGCGCATAAGATTGCTAGAAGATCTCGAGACTTGCATCTGACTCTCTTCCAGCGAGTTGCTGATAGGGGGCAAGCAAGAAAGCTTCTTCACTGGATTCTCTCTTTCCTGAGAACTTATCCTCTACACAAGCAACATAGACAGTGAAATGATTAAGAAAATGCAAAAAGAATATCGTCAACTGAAAATAAGTTTTTTTTTTTTTTTTTTTATAGTTTTCTTGTGTATTTACTAGTATTTATCAGCGCTGGAAAACTAGGCAATTATCCAAGGACTTAATGTTCTGCAACCTCTTTCGTGCATGAGAACCAAATTTAAAACAGCAAAACTCATTGGTTAGTGTGTTTCTTATTTTCAGAAGTTGGAGGACATAGTATAACGTGTACAACTGGTGAGGTGGACAGGTGCAAATTTATGCAAAACACTTCAATCAATCAAATCAAACCAAAGAAACAGGGGAAAACATATGGCTAAAAGGCAACATTTTAGAGCAAGTTCCACATAGATGTGAAAGCATATTCCATTCAAGAATACAAAACACGCAAGCTTTCCATTTTGATAAGAAAAGAGTTTCAGTGACATTTCAGGAATATCTTGCCATTGGAAATTGCAGAAACACATCTCAATGGTTTTCCATCTTCCAGGAAAACTGAAATTTTCATGCTATTCGAACTAATTGTTAGTTGTTACCATCGTTTTTTTTATTTTTTTTGTGAACGGCTAGTTGTTATCATTGTTAACATCTTGGTACTGTACTTTCTGAGCACAATCTGAGAAAGCCTTACTTGCCGTGCACATCGTTTGTTTGTACTAGAAAACTAGAAATGGCCATCCAAGTAACAAGAGAGCAGGTTGAAAACACATGCACACACATAACATAGATGATCAACTCCGAGTGACAGTAAGCCTGACGTCTCTTTCATTCTCAAGCAGGCTTTACCCGTCCTTCTAACTGTAACACAATTAAAAGACACTAAAAGCCCCCTCTCCATTTGCATCTTATTTTATAACAGAATCTATCATAATCATAAATGTAATGGTCAAATTTAATTTCAAACTTTATCATATGTTGAAGTTACAAATCCTCGTTTGACTTACTTTTAGACTTCTAGTTGCCATCATGCTATGTTGCTTAGGACAATTTTTTTCTTTTCCGGTCAAAAAAAAAACTTGTCCTAAGCAACATACCATGATGGCAGGTTTAGTAATTCTTTGTAATCAAGCCAGGTTAAATTGAAGAGTGTCAAACTCCTTTTTTGTTTTTCCTTTTTCTGGATAGACAAGTTACGGTGACTAGGTTTTGAGTCGCCTTACGAGGAGAATGCTAACCAAGCCGCTGGGGACATGACGAGTTTCAGACTTCTTACCATGAACGAGCAAGTTGCCGAATAACAAAAGCAACAAATGAGAGCAAACTCGTACTGAGTCATTTACGAGAAATAAAAAATCATTACAGGTACTTCCCAGTAGCAGATGCAGACGCATATTACTCAGTATCACTAACTCTACACGAAAATTTGTGTCAAAGTTGATTTTTTATTTATTTATTTTCAATTCTGTTTAAATTCAGATCACAACTCACAAGTCGGTGAATCATCACTACAGATAGATACATAGCTTTCATAAATGCAAATGTACTTTATGTACATATTCACATATTTTTATAAATGTGCACACACACAAAAACCAGCCAAGCTGAGCTTCATAGTGTTTGATATAGTAAATGAGCAGAAACTTGAGCTCGAGCTCAGTTCATTTGTAAACAAGCCGCTGACTTACTTAACAAGCCTAGACAAACTAGCCAAGCTTTTGTGACCCGAGCCAAGCTTTTGAGTGTCGAGCTCGGCAAAAGAGCCTAAAACTTGAGGTCAAACTCGGCTCGATCACTAAACGAGTCAAGCCGAGCCACAAGCTGCTCGCGAGCTTTCCAGCCCTTGACACACACATATCTACAAAATAACGGCTCTCTCTCTCGAATCTCGAATCTCGAATCTCTCTCGAATCTCGAATCTCTCGATGAGAGAGAGAGAGAGAGAGAGAGACCAAAATAACGGCTCTAAAAACAAACAAGTGATAGAAGCTCGATTTTTTTTCCATTGCTTATTTAGCACGTTCCAATTCAGATCATAAGGTCACTGAATCATGACTAGCGTAAAAACTAGAGAGAGAGTTTACCTGATCGTTCGTGACAATCTCATCGAGAGAATTCTGCGAGAGCTGAGAAAACATTCCGTGCTGAGACGAAACTCCCTGCTGCGAAAACGAATGCCGCGGCGGCTGCGAACGAAGCTGAG